>JAOUQZ010000008.1:6148882-6162599 GCA_028564935.1 Neosilurus hyrtlii | reverse complement strand
TGCTAACAAGCACAAAAACAAAACCTGAAGGTAAAACATAACCTTTGTGGAGGAGATAAATTACCACTGTGTTGTTGTTGTTGTTTTTAATTTGGTTACTGTTTAATAATTATTGGGGTAAAATGTGTTTCACTTCTAATAAGCTATTTTGTTACTGTATTTCCTTTTAACTACATGCAAAGTAATTTCTTGAAAAATAATGATGTTTAAAGATTCTTGTGCATCTGACCAGCCAAAATAATATCTGAGCAAGGTTGGTGAATATCTAATCTGTAAAAGTTCCTAAGACTCATTTGTGAACTGAATTGAAGATAATTGATTAAAAGCAAAATGTAAATTGTTTTATGAATTAAAACAGACTATTTATTTTTAAATATTTTTTATTTTTGTATTTGACTAATTATCAAAAACAAGTAAATGGGATAGATATGAAGACTACTAGCAGTACCAAATCCAAATAACTGAAGCACTATTTGTGCAATTAGAACATTGTTTGATATTGAAATTAATTATGCACCTTTCCACTGACCTCAATTTAGAAGAACATCAATTAAAATTGAATTCAGATTCACCAGCTGAAAGCCCAGTATCATTCAGTATAACTAGCAAAGTAGCTTAGGAGTTCATGCATTCATTTTCTGGACAACTTAATCCTAATTAGGGTCGTGGGGAGACTGGTGCCCAGCTCAGCCAACTCTGGGCGAGGGCAGAGCGCACCCTGGACAGTTGCCAGGGCAGAAAAACGCTGACACCAATGCAGCCTACTCTTTACAAAAGTCAGCAATGGTTCTTTTACATGCCTCTCAACACAGACATTGAGAGACATGGTTGGCTTTTGATAACCCAGATGGCTGCACTGGAGGGATAGCAGTGACAACCCAGTGATAGTGGGGCTGAACCCCCGAACTTGGGTGTCTTGGAAGTTCCAGCACCCTACCACCAGGCCACCACTGCCCCGCAAATAGAAGTTTACATGATATTTGTGACCCTCCAGCACAAAACCAGTCGGAACTCACATGACCCATGTAAGCAGCTCATAGAATAATGTCATCTGTTATTTTCCACTTCCTACTTGGAGCCCGCTTATGTCCTAATGTTGCGCGCTGTTAGCGGCTAGCTTGCACGTGGTTCAGGAGTTCAATTCAAAACTAGTTTTAGAGTGTACAACACAATGTATGAATATATCATCAACGGTTATGTACACTCTATACACTCTAAAACTAGTTTAGAAACCCCAACCCCATCCCAATCCCACTTGTATGCTAGCCACTAACAGCGCATGACATTATGACATAAGCAGCCTCCAAGTTGGAAGTGGGAAATGAAAGATAACATTATTCTATAAGCCGCCTACCTGGGTAATGCAAGTTACAACTGTTTTTTTTTTGTTTTTTTTGGGGGGGGGGTCCCATTTATCTCCCTAATTTAGTCGTTTCCAATTCCCACCAATCAATTTTTGCCTTCTCTATCACACGACCACCAGCGACCAGGGAGGGGCGCAAGCATGTTGCACATGCGTATGTGGGAGCGGCCTAACACACTCGGAGGGAAAGCGCAATCCGCCCCCTCGTACGAATGAGCTCCCAGATGCCCATGATTAGCTGGTGATCTTTGTGATCAAATGTTCAGGATCAAATGGCAGATTCCACAGAAACTGCACCCAAGGAGTCCAGCTAAATTACGTTAAAAAAATTAGAACCTCAGCATAATTGTGAATTATTTCACTTAATTAGATAATAAAAATGCCAACAAAAATTTTCAGACCTGCATCAATAATAATGTGATGACAAAAGGGATTTAAAAATTAGGTCATGGTGCTAATGTTACATGGACAGAAAACGGCGAATCTGAGAGGACAAAAAGTGAACCTGTCGTTTTCACCATTTACTCCTAATAGCCTAGAATATGCTCAAGATGGTCATTGACTGCATGAATAATCAAGCTATTTGCACTTTCAGATAATTTTATCATCACTATGTAGAGATTATATCAGGAATTAGCAGCAAAGTGTATTGTTACATGGCCACAATCCTAATCTAACATTAGCAGTTCTTATTTTACATGGACAGATTGAGATTTCTTGGCTGTTTTTGCCATATTTCAAACAAAAAGCACCACAAAATTTAATCAGACACAAAGCTAAATAATTCATACGTTACTCCCTTCTAATGTTTTTTTAGTGGACAGAAATTTCTTACCTGTTTTGAAGACATTCCATGGCCATACAACTGAAGGGGAAGCAAGTCTAACAAACTGAAATACTTGCGCATGCACAGTAATGGTCTCATGTCTTTTCCAGATGTGTCGAAAATGTTGAATTGGACTGGTGGGGCAGGGCGAGTGTTACTCAATGTTACAAACAGAAATAATGTTCGCTAAAAAAAATAGTGCAGGGTATATATGTTCTCGAATGGTCGAAATACTCCAAAGCTAAAGAATTTCAAACGGCTCGAATATATTTTCATATGTCTCTTAGATTGGTCATTCAGTTGCAGCATTCTTCACCCAATGCTAACGTTATGGTGATGGACAGAATGCATTTAACGTTCATCTGCTTTAGTAATGCATTGGATATTGCTACTGGGAAGATTTGGGGTATGTTTTGAGCACCAGATATATCTTTTCTGCGAAAACAATAAAACGAACACCAACACCCTTGCTTTTGCTGCTAGGTAGATTTATTCTTCATATAATAATCTTTTTTTTTATTAAAAAATTTCGATAGTACATTTTTTTGGGGAAGTGTCTCATTAAAACTTGTCTGGTGATCACACTTTCTGTGAAATCTGCCAAATCTCTGTCTAACTAAAATGTCTAAGTCATAGACATGTGACCCATCACCAAAAAATGAGTCTCAATGAACCAAATTAATTAAACTGGAGATACATTTTTCTCCTATCTTTATTAAATTTTAAAAATGTTATATTGTGCAAACACACTTAGGTGTGCATAACCCAAAAAGACAGGTTGGGTTATGTTAGACTCATTTTGTGGTGAAGGGTCACATATGAGCTCTCACTCACTCTCTCATTTGCCGATCCACTTAATCCTACTATTAGAGAAATGGGGAGGGTGTAATCTATGTCAGCCGACACTGGGCAAAGGTGGGACACACCCTGAACAGCTTGTCAGACCATCACAGGGCCAACACATACACAACCATACACACCTAGGGCAATTTTAAACAGCCATTTCGCCTAATGTGCATGTCTTTGAACTGTGCGAGGAAAATGGGAGTACCTGGAGGAAACCCATGCAAACATGGGGAGAACATGCAAACTCCACACAGAAATGCCCAAACCCGGGGCTCAAATCCGGGACCTCCTTGCTGTGAGGAAGCCACTGCCACCGAGCAGAACCACATATGAGCTAAAAATTAAAAGGAATATACCTGAATATGCTCTGACCATAGACACCTTCAAGAAAGATATAGACAGTCTTGATCGACAAAAATAAGACTGTGTAGCACTTATCGAGAATCTAGAGAGACAGTTAGTCTTTCATCCCTGGCTTTTATCTGTATGAGCTATGGCAAATATGCTGCTTTTCCTTCTAAATGCTCACCCTCCCAGTCTGTACTGACCTTTGTGTTAATGACACATTGGGAGATGGCAAGCCAGCCATTTTTAAGAATAACACCTTTCACAGAATAAAAAGCTTAGGGGCAAATTTAGCCCTTGTCCTGCTACTGAAGACATGGGAATAGAAAGAAGCATTCATTGATGACTGCTATGGACAGAGAGACACACACAATGCAAGATGGAGATATAATAGCAGGAAAAAAACAAACTTTATCACTCACATATTTGGTCATTTGCTAAAGGATGTCAGATTTATTAATGGATAATGAACCACATTTAATGCATTGATTATTGATTGTCTTGCTAATAAACTGAATCCTGCATCAACTATATATAATTAGAGAATCTATAACCCTACCTTTTTATCTATCCAACAATCCATCCATTCAAATATTCATTAATTTCTCCAGCAGTCCATTCAGCATCCACCCACACATCCATATAGAACATCTAAGTTGTATTTTTATATATATACACACACGCACACACACACACACACACACACACACACACACACACGAATAATATTGGTGGTCTAAAATCTGTGGTGTTCAGCTGGACCGTAGCATATGATTTACATCATTTTATACTTATCACTGGATGGGGCGGGGTCATCCTGCAAAAAAGCACTCCCATTAGAATAAAAATGTCTCCTCATAATAACTTTGTATTGATTTGTAGTGACTCTCTAAGGAGGGAACAGAAATCAAACCATACTAGTCAGATGCTCCCAACAACATATTTCAGTTGTCAACCTCCTGTGTGTAATCTGGCTACATGAGTATAATAAACACAGTACAGGTACAGCAACAATATTACTCACACAGTGAATGTTAAAGCATTGTATTATCACATTTTAGCACATACAAAAAAGTATTGCTGAGTGTTCCTCTTCAAAAACTGCTCTAAGACATGGCCACTCCATGGCTCCAATCCATAAACATGTCCTTTAACACACATTTAGCAGCATGCTATGAGCTGTGCACTACACACTGAGCTTTTTTACAGACCACTGACTAGCAGCAGGAGCCAAGAATGACGGGGGTAAGCACACTGATGGGAGGAACCGTAATTGTTTCTGCATTCTAATAATGGAGATGAAACTGTGGGTCAGAGTACCCAGGAGAGAACTAGGTTTCCAGCAGAAAAGTGGTGTACTCCTGAGAACAGAGGGCATGACCACAGTAATAAAAAAAAAAAGGGACGCCTTAGCAACATGAAAATAAAACCTTTATCCATTGAAACAGAAAGTATAAAGCTTTTCAATTCCAAAACATTCAAACATTAAAATAGCTTAAATGTATCACATTCTATATTGTACCATCTGTATTATATTATATGTACTGGGTGTACCCCACCTTTGCCTGGAGTCCCTGTGCCCTTGATAAAGGACACCATGGTTGAGAAAATTAAACTGATTAATTTTTTTAAATCATAACAGATGCAGGTGAACTCCAAGCTGTGTAAATGCGTCTAACTTTCTTTAAGAGTTTAACTATCTATTATGTGGAAAAATAAAGAAAAGCAAACTAAAACAAGATTTTTATAATTTATTTTTACATAATTTAACCATTACAACGGCAGGTCAGTTGAGCTCCGCATGCTCTAAACAAAAGTGTCAGCTAAACATTGTGGAGATAACAATGTCTGTTTAGCCTACCCATGTAGATTTGTAAATACTACACAGAAACGTAAGGAAACCAGGCTCCATGAAGGTGTTTTAGTATATACTACACAGAAACACAAGAATAAAAAACCTAAAACAAAATTTAAGGTTTATTCTTCTATTTTAGCGTGTGAAAATATGCCACCTGTGGCCAGGTAACCATGAAAAACCATGAAAAACCATGAGTGTTTGTTGTTTTGATTCAAGCATTATATACATGATGCTTGAAGCATTATATGCAAAAATGTTTTTTTTAGTATGGACATAGCAGGCCAATCAGTTCCCATGTACTATATACTAATCATTATTTAGCTTTTCTTATAATAAAACTGTTTGTCTTGCTGAGATATGGGGCATGGACATATGGATGGGTGGATGGACAGACAACCAGACAGATGGATGGATGGACAGAAGGATGGACAGACAGGTAAATGGATGGTAAAATGACTGAGGATGTTATATTCTTAATACACATCATTAAAAACTCAAAGCATCTCACTGTTCATTTCAGTAAAGAAAATCAAGCAAGAAAAACTTTCCAGCAGACATTTATCATACTAAACAAATAAGGACAAGTGACAAGTATAATTTATTTTTGATGTGAAAGAAAGGCTTAATGATAAAGTTATTAAAACTTGTCCATGGGGCAATATGTAGCAAATGGCAAAACATGGCAGTTAGCAATTTACTAGTCATTACTTCATGCTGTGAGGTTATTCTCCAAATAAAACACAAACTCTCATCTCTCATAAAGTGCAGGGCTGCAAGGTCTGGCTAAACCACTTTGTTGTGATTATTTTGATAATATATTGCAACTGGAAGTTAGTTTGCAATTAGTTACCAAACACATCCGTGAGACCATAGTGTTCCATTATAAACACTAGCTTGTATTTCTTTATTCAAAATGATTTCTATTTGTTTGGTTATGATGAAAATGTGATGTAAATGTAATGTGATCTATCATAAGCCTTATCTAAAACATCTGGTGTTGATGAGAGTGCTCAGCATATAAATGCAGGAATTGTCTTGAGTGCTCATTTGAATACCGCCGGCTTCTCTAAAATCACTGCAGAAGTCAATATTACAATAATGACTCACTCAGTCACTCACTCACTTTCAGTAACCACTTTATTCTGGTCAGGGGTGTGTTGGATCCGGAGTCGATCCCATTAACACTGGGCGTGACTGTGTAATAATATTAAAGAAGAAAGCAGGATTATCTATTATCAAAGTACTGAGAGTGAACTGGTTCCTCTACAATGTTAAATAAGTGAATGCATGTGCATGCATCCTTATTCCCACCTCACACCAGTGTTGACTCTCGATTCTAGAGTCACTACAACCCTGAGCAACACACCAGGAGAAAATTCAAAATTCCAAAACAAATCAGCACCATATCCAGCAACCCAACTTAACCTAAAGTATGGCTAGACCAAAACGTCCCCAATTAGATGCTGCTGAGTGCTGTAAAGCCAGGGACTGGCAACCCATAAAGAGAGGGATAAGAAACTACCCACTAGAGATGCAACCGAATACAAATAGAATATTTGGAAGGAACAGATAATGGGCTATAAAAAGAGATTTTTTTTAAAATCCTGCCATAAAGATTCACTTGGATCCCAGTGTACGTAATTAAGCAGTCACACAAACAGTTGGTTTTTACTTTCTTGTGAGAATGAGCAAACGTTAGATATGAAGCTCGTGAGACAAAGATCGCGTTCATTAACATGAACGATGTGGCGTAGCAGAGGCTGAGAAACTGCCAGAGCCAGAATTGCCACAGCATGCTGACAGAGCTGGTATTTCTACCTCTGCGTTTCTCGAGTCACAGTAATAGAATTTGTATATCATTTAGAAAGCAAGAAATAAAAATTTCTATCTTAGGCGACGACCCATTTATCTGTTAAATCTAAATACAGATATTTGGGGACAGACACTAAAGGTGACATTGTGTTACAATTCTGCCACCACAAAAGTAATCAGAGAAGAAGGGATGGTAATCACCATGGAAAACCAGATACATATTGTATTTCAACAAATTGTATTGTTAAGTATTACTGCTAAGTATCGCGATTCTATACATTTCATGATTCTATATATTTTTTTTAATTCTGCATTTTTGTTACAATTTTAAAACCATCATTAATTAATTCATTTATATACTAAACCACTTAGTCCTCTATTACGGCTGAGGAGACGCTGAGCCAACACTGGACAAAGGCGGGGTACACCCTAAAAAGCTCAACAGACCATTTAGCCTAAAGTGCATGTCTTTGTACTTTGTGAGGAAACTGGAGTACCTGGAGGAAGCCCACACAAGCACATGAAGTATATGCAAACTCCTCACAAAAATGGCCAAGCCCGGGAATCCAACCCAGGATCTTTTCTGTGAAGCGGACATGATAACCTCTACACCACCGTGTCGGTAAATTTTATATCCTTGAAAAATGTAAAAGAAAGTTGAGTCATACTTCTAATGATTTAAACCTTGCAAGCTTTTTTCAAAGAGCGTAAAAACAAAGGAGACTGCTACCGGGCTTTTATCCGCCGACCGCCGTGCTGCGGTTGCAAGAAAAAGGAAGTGTAAATGACGTTCTCCGTACGTCGGCTAAACGCTTGATTCAAACTTCAAGGCAAGAGAAGCCATGTTCAGAAGAACAGTTCATGTTCTTCAATGCTCCATTCATGTTTAGGACAATTCATGTTTAGAAGAAGGTTAAAGGTTAAAGAACTGTTAATACAGACATTAGAATCTGAATACAGCAGATATAGAAAACTGAAGAAACCTCATATAGTCACTGACCAGATAAATCAAATTATTATTATTAAGATTATTATTTGTTTCATTGTTTTATTTATTTATTACTGATTGATTTATTTATTTTATATATATATTCTTGTGTAGAAAATTAAAAATAAAGAGATTTGAAATGATTGAAAATTTAAAAACAAAGCTTTTCTTGTGGAAAACCTGATGTGGCCCAGCCTCACCCAGACTCTGCCTCCACCAGCCCCCGGGTAAAGTGAGTTTGAGACCCCTGCTTTACAACATTATTCACTCCACACAAAAATGAATGAATAATTGAATGTATTAAAAGAGGAGCCCACTTTCTCTCTCTTTACTGTATGTCTTTACCTGAGGAATCCCAGCAGTCAGGTACCATCCATGTGTCCACCACTCTGTAGTACTCCCCTTGTCATTCCACCAACATTTTGATGAAATGTTATCTCCTGACCTTTTTTTCTATAGCTTATAAAAACATCCCTTCAGGAGTTCACAGTTGGTTGGGTGAAATGGTTTTGCATGCATCTAGCTCTTAGATCATGACACTCCTCATATAGGCTGAAGTTTCCCTGGTTATTTTGTAGGCACGCATCAATGACTTGAACTTGAAGGCAAGAATCGAGACTTGGAGCCAGATGATGTGGAGTCAGTGAAGGGAGGTGTAATGGTGAGAGACATGGCTGAGAAGAGTGTGGTCAGGACACTGAACAGAACAGTCAAGAGAATCTGCCTTACCACATCAAAAAGCTGCAGATATCATTAATAATCCACTGGCAGACTGCAGGGTGTCCACAAGAGTCAACAAGGAGCAAGCTAATATCAACAAACATGCCTTAAACGATATTCTAGCAGCTTCTCTAACCAAATAATTTAATTCTTACATTGCTACTACAGGGTGCTATATCATTTAATGTCATCCTGCTGCACAAGGCAAAGAACAACCATGATTTATTGATATTGAACTTGTACAGATATCACATCATGAATTTTTCATACCCCTGAATCCCTAGTTCAAATGCACAGCATCTGAGGGCAAAAACATCTTTAAATGTTTACCACTGCAGAAAAAACTTTTAACCTGTCCACAGATCAGTCTTCGCGCAGTATTTACTTGATTTAGCAGTTTAATATAATCCATGGAGGACAATTCTGAAGGGAAATTTTCACAGGTTCTACAATAGCTCACTGTATAGTTCCCCTTAACAGATCTTGACCTCTCAGACCGCACTCACACTACCACCTACATAACATTTATTGAAAAAATATGTTTTGGATGGTGTTTGTGTCCCCCACTAAATGCTAAGATGCACATAGTGACCCAAGATCTTACTTTTAGTAAGATTTAAGCCCATTTGATTTAAGCAAGGAGTGGGGTGTGGGTCAGGTTAGTTTACTACCCTAATTCCAAAAAAACTTTACTGAAAACAATTTATGGAAATGTTCCTGATTCCATGCAGTGATTTCCATGACCGAATTATGCCTGTTTTTAATGCGGTACCATCCAAGGACACAAATATGATGGACATCCAAAAGATAATAGATGACGAGAAAACGATTGGGGGATAATGGGATATTCTAAGTCTTCACAATTTTACATTGAGGTACATTATTCTGATATTGATGTTTCACAATTTGTAGACAGTTTTTTGATTGGTGAGCCTCTGCCCAGATACTCATTTTATACCCAATCATTTTACTGACCTGTTAACAATTAAAATAATTAGTTCCAAAATGTTCCTCCAGCTGTCTCCAGCTGTTTCTTTTCAGTACCACTTAATTTTCTAGCAGTTAATTGCCCTGTCCCAAATTTTTTGAGACAAATTGCTGCCTTCAAATTTAAAGCTAAAATGTCTCACATTGGAAGTTCAAATTGTTATGTTTTATGTTTTAGTGCGAATAAAACATTATATAACATTACATTAATATAATATTACATTACATTAACATTTATAAGATTTGCCAATAAAAAAAGCATCCCAAATGTTTTACAAATTGTGGGTATACTAGAAACTCTCTCTCTGTCTCACTCTTACACACGCAAACGACAGAAGGCAGAGTTTTAACTCTTTACACATTCTTACCTTAAAAAAGTACCTTACAAAATAGTTCTTTGTGTGTGTGTGTGTGTGTGTGTGTGTGTGTGTGTGTGTGTGTGTGTGTGTGTGTGTGTGTTAGTTTTGAACCATTCACATTTTTTGTAGTTTAGGCCCAGACACTATTTTATTAGGCTAAGATAGAATAGGCTATGCCTTGCACTCAGTATATGTTTGTTAGAAAATGTAAAAAAAAAGAAAGAAAGAAAAGAAAAAAGAAAAAATTAATGCATACTTTTCCAGGTCGAGTTGGCTCCTGGGTGAGTGTGGGTATAAATGAAACCCTAATCAGCACATCACTAGTATATATCTGACTTGCTCGCTGTGAATTCTCCAGACAATGACCTGCTCTAGTGTCACTTGGGTTGACTTGGATATTACTTGGCCTTAGTATTAGGTAGCTAGCAGGGTTATATCTGTGTAATGGCTTGGCCATGTTTTTAGAAATAAAAATTTGCATTCCCAACAACAATTTACAGTCCCTCTGGGTAATGTGTGGAAAAAGATCAGTGCATGTGTCAGAAAAGCTGTAGACACTTTATACTGGTTTCTCGAAAATCACCGATCAGTAGCAGAATTTGTGCAGCGCTACATAAATGTACCATCACTAATTAATTAGCCCAAGAGTTATCATTCCATATTAATTACCACATCACAAGGACAAGCGAACAGCACAATCCAATTGGTTCCTTATCTTGAGATAATCAACAGTTATTGGCCCATAGCGAGACAGATGTCCCGGAATAGTTACAACACCAGAAACACCCCTGAAACAAGACCTGCTCTTTTGGAGATGAAAGAACCCAGATCAGCCATAACATTAAAAACATAATGACCACTGATAGTAGAAAGTACACTTCACCCTCGATTTCCGGTACCCCATTTCCCGGATTTCGGATTTCCCATACAAAATCCGGCGCTGGACATTATTTGGTATTGCCAGAAAAATGCTCGGACAAGTCCGGGAATCGATAATGGAAGTCCGGGTTGGTTATGATTTTCCAACTTCCCTCCTGTCTGGCACATTCCCTTCCGAGTGGAAGCAGCAGAGGGGCACGAAATAATGTCCAGTGAACAGATAGTGGCATCAGTGACTGGAGAGCTAAGAGAAAGTGAGGACAGTGAACACGAGCCGGTCACACATTTAAAATGAATGTGATAAAAGAATGAGCTGATTCTCTCCTTAAGTTTGTGGAAACACAATATTGTGTACTGAGTGTCGAATAAGTGTGTAAAAGTCCAGGACTGCTGCTGAATAATGGTGATTGCCAGAGTGATTATGGTAAATGTCTGGGAAAGGGTAGGGACCCCGGAAATTAGCAATTGCCGGACTGTTGAGGTCCCCGGACAGCCTATACCCCTAATAGTCCAGGAAATCAAGGGTGAAGTGTAATAACATTGATTATCTCATTAAAGTGACACCTGCCAAGGATGGGGATATATTAAAAGCAGGAAAAATGAGCAAGCATAAAGATCTGAGTTATCTCCAAAAACAGGTCTTGGGGTGTTCCTGGTAAGTACCTTTTAAAGGTGGTCCAAGGAAGGACAACCAGTGAACTGACAAGAGTGTCATGAGTGCCCGAGTCTCACTGATGTGTGTGGGGAGCAAAGGCTGGTAAACCTGATCTGATCCCACAGAAAAGCTACAGTAGCACCAACTTCTGAGACTTACCATGTCCGCATGGACTTTCTGGCCATTTTCCTGGCCAGTTGCTGCACTATCCAATAGAATTCAAGTAGGAAGTCTGGCTAGGCTAAATTGGCTAAATGTGTACGTGTAAAATGAGTCTGTGAATGTTTATGCATGCATGGTTACCTCCACTGGCCTGGTCTCCCACCCGAGGTTGCAATCCAGTGTTACTACGATTGGTTTCATATCCACCGTAACCCTGACCAGGGTAAAGCTGTTCCTTAAGATGAATGAACGAATGAACTTCCTGTTTGTGAGTTTGCTTGCCCTGCATGTGTTTGTTGCCTGCTTGATTAAACCCAATGCCTGCTGAGTGTTTATGAGATTTGGATTTCTTAATAAAGAGCCCAGCAATTACATTCACCTGGTAACACATCATGATGCTCTTTTGGTTCTTCAGAGTGTATTTTATACTGAAATGAAATGACAGGTGCTTCCAACAAAACATGTTTTTCATCCAGCACTAAGCTTCGGCAGTCTGAGAATTGGTAATACTGAGTCTAAGAATCACTATGGATGTGTCCTTTTTGCTACATCTGCTTCATGTTGAATCATCTAAAAGGGAAAACATGGTATAGAATCCATGGACCTTGGGTTCAGTCTTTCGAGCACACGCACACACACACGCACACACACACACACACACACACAGACACACACACAGACACACACACACACACACACACACACACACACAATTCCTCCCTCATTCTCTGTCTGTGTATTTATTTAACAAAAAAAATCACACCTGACCAGAGTAACCTTGATAAGTATGGATCTTCACAGTGCCCTACATCGAGATGGTATCATAAGCATGTCACCAGAAAATGAGCAGCAAGAATTTTTTTTTTCTCAAGCCCTCTCTCACCCCCACACACAAGACAGCCTCCAACATCGCTCTAGGCACAGAACTGCTTCTCCCAGCAGTGTTATCACAGCGAGTCAGTTATCTCTCTCACTGCTGTGTTTTCCAGCTCTGTTTTCTAAAAGAAAATCCATATACTCTATAAACATGTGAATAAAAAAACACACAGTCACTGTAACACACCCACACTGACACATGCAGGTAAACAAGGTATTAGAATGTAGCGTACACGGAGCTGTTAATCATTTTGTCACTCAAACACATTGTCTTGTATGGGCTCATTTCAATAAAGCAAACATTACAGCAATTCCACTCTCTGACAACATTCGAGAGCAGATTTGAGCGAAAGGACTGACAATGAAATGTCAACCCCCAAAAGGTCAGATACGAGATGGTGCTTATGTAAAACCATTACTCTCAATAGCTGATGCATTATCACTAAAAGGCCAAAGCAGACTAATCAGAAAGGTGATGACTTTGCTATGAGATATGAAACAGATTCATCACAACACACTGAACTAACCAATATACCCTGCACAGGAGTGCATCATAAGAAACCCCATTATCTCCCTCTAGAAAACATAAGCTACACTAATTCTTCATCATTTCCGCTTGTTGCACAATGTGTATACATGGAGCGGCACATGATAATCCCCTCCAGTGTGATCTTTCATGGGTGATGGTGTTAATATTTGTCCACAATATTTTGGTCCACGACTTGATGTCATCACACCATCCATATGATGGGTGAACTCATTTCCTTTTCCCAGGTAAAAGACCTTCAAGGAAGCCAATTATTCTGACCCTTTCATGTTCAGGCTCCATGGTTTCAAGTTTGTGATGATATGTAGATTGTTAATTTGAACATGATCGGAGAGTCTTTGTCTTTTCATTAGTCGCATGATGTGTGTTGAATTGCTGTGATGTCCTGTGATGTCCATGGTATATAGATATATGTATGTATGTTTGCTCACATACCTTGAAACCTTCTTTTAAAAAATGTCAAAAAAAAAAAAAAAAAAAAAAAAAAAAATATA
>JAOUQZ010000008.1:6132107-6148782 GCA_028564935.1 Neosilurus hyrtlii | reverse complement strand
ACACACACACACACCCACACACACCCACACACACACACACACACACACACACTTAGGGAAAAAACAGAAAGTCTAAAAAGACAGTCAACCCAAAAAACACAGGACCCAAATGCTAAGGGACTTAACAGCTGAGAGACAGCATTGCTACCCATTTAATATCTAAATGATGCTTATCACACTTCACTGTATTTTTGTATTTAAATGAATAATAGTTTCCTTATTTGGGCTCTTTTTCTCCATTATGATAAGGGTCTGCTGTATTACAGTACATGTTGTTTTACAGGTAAGCAGCCAATTAATGAGTCAGGCTGAAGTAAACATTTCAAATCAAGATCATTCTCACTGATCTTACGTCTCATGATAATCACTGTCAATGAATCTAACCCTTTTAGTCTAAACTTTTCTGTCTCCTGCTTTTTATGTTGCATCACACTGCAATTGACATCCTACCATATGTGCTCACTTCTACTTTATCATTCTTCATTTTCTAGCACCTAGTTTTCTTTTGGCCTAAAGACAAGTTGTTTGTTTTAGGGGTTGGTTTATATGCAATTGAAAAACTCATTCCAAAAAGCACTATACAAGATAAGCCAGGCAATCTCGCAAAAAAGCTACATGCAGGTATTTTCAATAATCTAAATATGGCAGGTTTGACATCTTAGCTTTGTGTGTTTCTCAATGCAAATAACTTATTTCTTACCCTATGAACTTAAAGCTCATTAACAAGCTCGGCTTAATTGGTTTTACTGGTTAATGCTGGGGGGGCTCAGTGGTTAGCACAGCATGAATCTCAGCAAAGGGCCTTCATGTTCTCCCCATGCTTGCATTTCCTCCCACAATGCAAAGACATGCACATTAGTTCAAGTGGATACTCTAAACTGCCCCTTGGAGTGAATGTCAAGGTGAATGGCTGTTTGTTTGTCTCTGTGTTAGCCCTGCAATAGACTGGCGGCCTCTCTAGCATGTATCCCGCCTGTTGGCCAAAGTAAACTGGGGCCCTGCAAATCTGCTGGATAAGCAGTATAGATAATGAATGGATGCTTTAAGACAGCTTTCAAAACTTGAAAGTTATTTTCTGCTTGTGCAATTAGCATGGTTGTTCATAGTCACAATGAGAACCAGTTGGCGTCTTGACACGCGTTAACAAAAATAGCATGCATCAAATAACACATTGCTTCATATTCTCCTGAAGGAGCTTTTCTGCTGTCATCCATAAAGCTATTAAAAGTTTCTGATGAACAAATCAGGCAAGCTCAGTCGATCCCAGATCCTAAATCCCTCCAGTGTCTGGATATTCTTCAGACTGCAAGCCAAATGCTCCTCTGATCTGCAGGACACAAAAAGTGGAAAGTGCTTCCTCCCAGACCCAGCCCAGATTAAATTATGGTGACAGTCATCTGCCGCTGCATGCATTTAATAACCAGATTAAACAGCCACCAATGCAAACTGCACAGACTCATTTGCAAAGCTTTATCAGAGCGTGCAGTAGACTTTTACCTAATCAATTCATGTCAGAAGGAATGAACAGTGCATCATGTCAGTGTCAGCTGGTCTGCTTACCGCCATATAGTGCAGATAATGTGAGTAATATAGGCTGTGTTCATTCAGTGTGAAGGCACTCATTAAGAGGTGATCACCGGTCCAACCACACGAATGCTGACTGGGCGCATTAGGACCAAACGGATCCCTTAATGAAATGATTGGAAGGTAAATCGGTGTTGCACAAAGGTATAATGAACATAATGCTACATTAGAACTTTCATAATAAATTATACCTTATGTCATCTTCAAATCTGCATAAGGAATCCCTCACAAAGTTGGCTGGAAATTAAAAAACAAGACAATGTGAACGGTAGTCCATTTATCACCGAGGACATAAATGCTTTCTCAAAGACTTTGCTTTCCAATATTCTGCAATATAGTCGGGTACAGGTTATGTAGTAGATGCAGAATTCACAAGCTTAAAGCAAGTCAAAAGTTAATTGTACTTAAACCTGACATTTGTGGTGGCACAGTGGCTCAGTGGTTTGCACTGTCAACTCTTTAAGAAGGTTCTGGGTTCAAATCTCTGCCTAAGAAAGTGGTGGCTCAGTGGGGGCAGCTATGTCACAGGGGATAAGGTTCTAGGTTATTAATCAGATGGTCAGGAGTACCAATAATCTGGGCCCTTGATCAAGACCCTTGACCCTCAACTGCTCAGTTCTATAAATGTTACTCTGGATAAGGGCATATGCCATAAATTTAAGGAACACTCGGTGTGCACTTTGCACATTTTACCATGCTTGTGTTTCCTCCCACAGTCCAGACATGCACGTTAGGTCAGTTGGCTACTCAGATTAGCTGTTCTCATACATTGGGTGAAAATGTGATTGTGATTGGTTGTTTGTGTCTGTGTTTGCCCTGCAATAGACAGGGCAAACACACACAGAGGATCTGTTCAAGGTGAACCCTGCCTCTTGCCCAAGATCCACTGGGATTGGCTCCACACGTTCCGATGTAACCCTGACCTGATTAATAAGTAGTATGAAAAAATGGAAGCAAGACAGATGTCATAGTTATGGAAATCTCTAAGAATATCCGTTTCTTTATATTCGTGCTGTTCCCTAAAAAACAGAAATGAGCTTTGCATCTGTTTTTAAACTCATAAAGAAAGGCAATTCCTGCCAAAAAACAGCCATAAACAAACAACGTGAGCTTGTCACGCTTGAGGTTCCCACTGGGGCATAAAAACAAGAGGAAGAAAAAACTCAGTAATGAGGTAAGTGCTCAGGACTCATACCACTGATCTGGTAAATTGCATGATATACATGATCTAAAACCTGATTTGATAATAGAGCTATATGTAAATCCACTGGGTGATACAGCAGTTATACCAGTCATCCTTGTGTTGGAGGCCTCTGACATCACCAGATCCAAAATCTGTCATGTCATGCCAAAATGCATGCATGATCACAGAACCCGAACTTATTATAATGAGCAGATGCTTTACATCTTTCAAGTCAAGTCAGATAATTTTGAGGCAGTGATGAGCCACCAAGCTGATAAAATCTGACTGTGGAGCAATTACTATAGCTGGTGTGAAATGAATGTGCACAGGATGCCAACCTACGTGTTCATATATCACAAAATCTGATCATATCTTCATGTTAATCAAGTGATAAACTGAAGTCTCTGAAAACCTACAAACAGTCCTAGATACACTAAGAGCTTGTGTGTTAAATCCTGTGCTTAGCATAGATCTTAAGCTGCTTCAGAACCTGAGGGGATGTGCACGGAAGGAACACACACACACACTCTCTCTCTCTCTCTCTCTCTCTCTCTCACACACACACACACACACACGCAAAACACAGAGCTCTACAATATTATACCAAAATGGTACCAGTTGGGAAGGACTCTCTAATTTAGATTTTAATGCATGGACTATTATTTTATTTCCTTTATCAGGGGTATTTATGAATCCTGGAGTGCTTCAGAATGTGTGGTCATTAGAAAATTTCAGAGGAGTGTAGTTTAAAGGTACCATCACATGATACCAGTCTGTCTCTCTTACCGAGCAGATCATATTCTGATTTTATTTTTCTGATGTTAGTACGATGTTTCAGCCAATTTTGCCAACATGTACCAATGTTACCCGGTATGATTCCGATGTTTCATCCGATGTTATCCCGATCTGTACCGATATCACTCCAACTTGTACTGATGTGGTAACAATCAAGACAATGTCTGATACTGTACAAAGAAATACACAGGTTTACCAGAAATGTGACCAGAATGACTCCCATTTTTAATTTATTACACCTATCACTACCAATGTGTACCGAAGTTACTCCGATTTTTTGCACACACACACAAAAAAAAAAACACGTTCCCAAAATGTTTCACTTTTTGCCTACATTCTACAGTGTCCTCTGATATTCTCCAACATATACCAATGTTTCCCATCTGTACCCATGTTCTCCAAATTCCACCAAAGTAACATTGGGCTATGATCTGGGCAAATCGGGATCAAAGTCAATATCATGTGAGCGCACCTTAAAAAATCAGAAGCATGGTATGCACCAAAGCACATTGCCACTTCAGTTTGTTAAAAAGAAGGATGAGGGCATTTACTTGACATGGCATGTCTAGATCATCGCACCTCATGTCTAGATAGTTATAATTTATCATATTACATGCCTATGGCCTGTCTACCCTTCATCAACTCTGAAGCAGAATCAGTTTGTCTGTAAACATCAGGATCCTGATGTTCTCCTGGAAGTGTGACTCCAGCTGGAGAGACTGAATCATTGAAATCAGGCCATAGAGCACAGCTCAGATATGCAGTTGAGGGAGAAAAAAACAACAACAAACAGCCACACCACTGAGAGACTTTTCTTCATCTCCTACACAAAGCTACAATTCTATCAGATAAGATTCTGCCTCAAATACTGGCTTCTCATCAATTGAGGCAGAATATTCTTTACGTTCTCTGCTCTTCATTTTCCCTGCTGCCTTATTCTAATCATTTACGGTTCAAGTTTAAACAGAATGCGCCAGGGCTTCCAGCTCTTTTTACCAGCATGCTTTTCAAGGGGATCGGTTTCTTTTTGTTAGTATGTGCTTTTTTCCTTTACCCTGATGAAACTCTATTCAACATTCGATGTGATTTGTATGCCATTCAAGAACAGAGACCAACAGAAGAGTAAATACTTCACCTAAAATGAAGGGTTGCAGTTAGCTCCTCAGTACTGTAGTGCATCAGGGGTCAATTTCGTATAAAATATGGCTGATATAAGAGCCTATATCACGGCTCTGATTCTAATATTAGTTATTAATGCTTTTAAACTAGACTACATACAGCATATTCCATCGAATTTCTGTGCTCGGTTCCTGTTCATCTAGTTCTTTATTCTCCATGGATGACCTTTGGACCAAACTCAAAGCAAAGCCCATAGGATGCTGAACAATACATTCCTCGCCAGGTCTGTTGCTATTTCTGAGTTTTTGTCCGAGTAGCAGAAAGAAGAACCCTATGAAAGATGACAGGGTTCTGTTTTTCCTGGCACTTTCAAAAGAAGCTAATTCTCAGACACTATTTTTAGATACTTTCCTATCCCGCAGGTCAGCCACACAGAGGATTACATACGTCTCTCTTATCAGAGCTCCATTAATTTCTTTTTGGAAAAGGATATCTAATATGAATACACTATCTAAAGCTTCATTGTTGCTAATCACCTTCACCAAATCCATGAGACATTGGTTTGGGGATGCTTGGGGCTGCTCGGGGAGGGGGCACCCTCATATAAGATACAGGTTTGAAATTATATTAGTGCATTTACTCTAATGAAGCCTCATCCTTTGTCTTACAATATACAGGCACACTTCAGACAACAGTAATTGGTTTGGTACTTAAAGCTTTTAGAAATGTCTGGGAAATGTTCTTGTAACGGGTGAGGTTGAGGATTAAAGTGGGACTGCAATGAAAAGGCGATGTTTGAAAATGAGTGTGGGTGTGGCTGTGAGTAGAGGAAAGCCAGAGAAGAGCAGACAGTGGAGTACAAGCTGCAACATTGTTTGTTTAGAAAAAACTAACATTACTCTGACTACTTTACAAGGGGTTCATTTCTAGCAGCAGATAGAAGCAACCAAGATACACAAAGCTAAAGAAAACATTCCGCTATGCTATTGATTTGCTTAATGTTTAATACTTAGTAACTAGATTGCTTATTTCAGAATCAAAACTAGTATAATAAAAAAAATAATGCCAATGTGTTTTCACAAATTAGATCTTTGTCCGGATCTTTTTTAAAGAAAAAAGAAGATGCAAAAAATAACAACATGAATTGAGGAGTTCACTTACAAACCCTGCTAAGTGATGTTGGTCGGTTTTAAAGAAAAATCCAATTTTTTATAGGCATAAAAATTTTTTTTGACAAAGTTTCTCTTCTTCTGCTACAATTTATAACACTAGTCAGCAGGTTTTGAAAGTGGAGCTATCAGTGGGTCATGAGCAGGTGCCTGAAAAAGAGGCTAAGGGAAATAACAAATATTTTTTATTTTTTTTTTACAAAACTTGACTTAGCAGGTTTTGCAAGTGGACTCCTCAATAACAGGACTGGTGTAGTTATCACTCACAGCAAGAAGGTCATGGGTTCGAGCCTCATACCCGGCAAGAGCGTTTCTGTATGGACTTTGTATATTTTGTCTGAGCTTGCTTGGGTACTCCTCTGGGAACTCTGGTTTCCTCCCACAGTCCAAAGATATGCACTTAAGTTAACTGAATATTCTAGATTACCCAAAGGTATGAATGTGAAAGTGAGTGTGAACTGTTGTATGTCTACGTTGGCCCTGCGATGGTCTGGCAAGCTGTTCAGGGTTTCGGCCCATAATGGGATAGGCTCCAGCTTCCCTGTGACCCTGAATAAAATAAAGCAGTTTGGAGAATGAATGAATGAATGAATCAAATAAAAGGACTGTGCCTGTTATGAGCCTAAGTAACAATCTACTTCATAGACTTGGAATAAAACTCAAAGGGATGTCAAGTTGAAGCTCTTGTGCTTTTCTAATAAGGACATCCGTAGGTAGGATGAAAATAGTAACTCTTGTACAAATTGAACAAAGGGAAAGTGAATGCACCTTTCTCCTCACTTCTTATTCCTGGGCTATATATATTCAGCAGGCTAATTGATTATTGACAGTCTAATTGCATCCCTTGACTCGAAATAAAGTGCCTGTCCTTGCCTTTTGATCTTGAAGGTAAAATTATGAAGATGCCAGCGTAAGTAATTGACATGATGCCAATATTCAATCCACTACCAAAATCAATACAAAACAGCAAATCAATTTTATTTAATAATAAGTTAAAGTAAAATCCAATTTGGACGTCACGATGGTGCAGTAGCTAGCAGTGGCAACTCACAACAAGAAGGTTGTGGGTTTGTTCTGCACGGCACACTGGGGCCTTTCTGCGTGAAGTCTGAATGTTTTCACGGAGCCTGTGTGGGTTTCCTCTGGGTACTTTGGTGTCTTTCCACAGTTCAAAGGCATGGTGATTAGATTAACTGGCTACTACAAGTTGCTCACAGGTGTGAATGTGAGAATGAATAGTTATTTTGTGTCTGTGTTAGCCCCGCCGTTGTGACTTGTTCAGGATGTATCCCGCGTCTCATCACAAGGTCAGCTGGGATTGGCTTTAGTTTCCCCTGTAACTCTGACAAATACGTAGAATAGACAGTGGATGGAAGGATGGATGGATGGGTGGGTGAGTGGGTGAATGAATGGATGGATGAGTGGGTGAGTGGATGGATGGATGGGTGGGTGGATGGACAGATGGATGGGTAGAATGGATGAATGAATGGGTGGATGGAAGGATGGGTGGATGGATGGAAGAATGGATGGGATGGGACGGATGGAAGACCCAATTGTCAGTTGCAGTGTTTTAGCAGTCTTTAAACAGCTACACATACAGGAACTTTTATTATTTTACCACTGGTATTTTATTAAATACCAGTGTTTACTGGAAACTTTAATTGAGGAAAGATTTAATTAGATCAGTTCATTACCTTTTGCAATAACTGTTAACAGTTCTTCCATCAAAACTACATGCAGCAAAACTGATGGCAGGCTAATAAATTTTATCATGTCCTTTCAAACCATTACTAAACACAAGTAACTAGTTAATCTCCAATCACAAGGCAATTCATTCAAATGTTCAGGTCAGTTGAATGTATTAAATTAATGTTCTGTATAGTCAAATACAAAAAAACTAATTTTCATTTATTTGCCCAAATCCTACTTCAGTCACAGAGAGGCTACCTCATTCAACTCTGGGCAAAGGCAGGGTATAACCTGAACGGCTCGCCAGTCCATCGCAAAGCCAACACACGCAATCATTCACACCCACACTCACACATAGGGGCAATTTAGAACAGCCAATTAGCTTAATGTGTATGTTTTTGGACTGTGAGAGAAAACCAAGAGGAAACCCACGCAAGCATTGGGAGATCATGCAAACTCCACACAGAAACACTCTGGCCGAGCCCAGGACTCGAACCCAGGACCTTCTTGCTGTGAGATGGACATAATAAACACTAAGCCATCATGCTGCATGCAAAGAATGACTTACATAAAATCCTTTGTAATATGTTGGACCACCACCAACTGACAGAAATGCTATACACTAATAAATGGTATACATGCAATAGGTTTTTTGTGATTGTTGGCGTTGTCTAACATACCACTCCCATAGGAAATCTCCTATCGACATTCAATTGGGTTGAGATCTGGTGACTGCAAAAGCCGTACCATATGGCTTAATTTTCATACTGATCAGACCATTCAGTGAGCCCTTGTGAATGAAGAAATGGAAGAGACATCTCTCATTAGGATAGAAATATTTCTGTCTTCGACTAATTTGAGATGACCTTTTCCTCTTAGGGGACATGTAGAACAAAACCATACAAGAAAAATGTCCCTTAGAGCATAACAAAGCCACCAGTATCTGTTTTTGTTGTTTTACCACCTAAATTATTAATTTAACCCCTTAGTATGCACACATTACAAAAAAAATAAATAAAAGCCCTGGCAAACACCTCGCACCATCACAGCCCAGCATTCCTCAGACATGTCATCACTGACTGTGTCATTAATTTAATATTTGGGCATTTGTCCTGAGTCCAACCCGCAAAATGTTACTCCTGGAGCCCAAAGACTGTCAGAACAATGTACTAATTTAAAGGGTCTTGAATCGGTGCGGTATTTTTCCAGGCCATGCTTAGTTTCACATGTGGTTGCTCTGGAGAGAAGAATGTGATTAGTTGAATAGAGATGGCCAGCTGAGGAACTTCTCAGTGAGTTAACAACACAAAAGCTACCTGTGATAATAGAACACAGCAAAATAATAATAATAATAATCATCATCATCATCATAATGATGATGATGATGATGATGAGGATGATAATGTGTCTTCTCAAAACTGGTCCAAAATATTTAGTTCATTTTACATTAAGTTGATGGCCAAGCGCTTGAATTAATTTACATTAAATCTCATTATCCCTTCAATATTACTGTCAGCTGCTGAACGTTGTTAGATGTCCTACAGCCTGCAAGGAGAAATAATCTATTTTATGGCAGAGTATAACAATAGAGCCGTCAAGTTATTATATAGTTTGACAATAATGTTAAAGATTTATTTTCTATGTCAAACTGTAGGCGCACTGATATTGCCTTACTGTTCTGACTGTTTGGATCGCACACTATCATGCTTAGCTAAGCTTCCAATTTAAAATCCATAATAAAATAACACTAAGAAAGAGAATTAAAGAATACAAAAAGTGTAACTTTCCCTAATTTGATCTCATACGAAACATAATTCTAACACGAGAGTAAAAGTAGGTGTGAAATTCAAGCTGTAGGAACATGTTGATTTCCTTCAACATGAAACATGCAGAATTGTTTTGCCCTTCTAGAGCTGCTTTTTTTTCTCAGCCAGTTTGGTTTGATTTTTCTTTCACCACTTTTCCCTTGCTAATCTTTGTGAAGCCTTTTCACGCAGGAACATTCTGTAATTAAATCGGTCTGATTTGCTCGAGCTGCCTGTCAGTCTGAAAAACAGGACTGACAATGAGAAGACAATGTCATCCTTTTGTGATAATCGCCCACCTCTACTCAAGGACAGGTTGTGAAAAATCAATCAGGGTTATGTGGAGAAGCACAGGGGTTCTTAAAGCAATTGCACAAATTGCTTTATACACCACTTCATAATTGGTGGTGTGGAAGAAGACACAAAAGGGGAAATCTTTATCGATTTTCATTTATTTTCACTTGGCATGTTGCAAATCAAGATTTCGTATTAGGAAAAAATTGCGACCAAAGCTGAATTTGGCAAGTGGAAGCTTTGTCTGTCACTTGCATGCATTTACATGGAAAGCAATGCATTTAAATGTGGTTTTCTCACAATCCCTTTAAATGTATACATGCGCTTCTCTAAAATCAATCTGTTTAAGCTGGCATGGCCCTAATATTTATGCATTGGATTCAGAGTGTATAGTACAGTATCACAAATGGACATTACAGTCAGTAGGCAGCTGAGGGTCATGCCTGAAAACTTTCTGTTATTTTTATGGGCAAAATCAATTTGACTTGACTGACACTTTCTGATAAGAAACACCTTGAAACAGGCAACAGAGCAAAAAAAATTGACAATTTAAAAATTTCACAGCATTCCAATGAGATCACTTATAACAACTGTGTATTTGCTGTTTTAATACATATACTGGGGGGGGCAGTTTCATTTTGATGTAGGTTGGATGTTTCTAACACTATTCTGGCAAATAACATTTTTACATCCCTTTGATTTTCAGATCTGGCTAAAACTAAAGACCTCTTTATTTCCTTATACTTAAAGATCTAAGCACAAAATTTTTATCTTGACTTGATGAAATTTTGCAGAGATATAAGCTTCTGTATCCCACCTGGATAAAAAAATGACATGAAAGCTTATGATCTTGAATATACCTAACAGATTTATTTCAAATCGAATGTGTTTGGGTTTATAAATTTCATCCATTTTAAGATATAGGGATTTTTATTTGATATTTTTGTGATGTCATCAGTGCATGGATTTTTACTAAAATTTTAAAGGCACATTCTTGGGTGATCACATACTCAAAATAAAAATTTCAAATTCATCGGTCAAAAACTGTGGACAGGAAATTGCAAACAGTCAGACAAACAAACTTGATGGAAATCTTGATCAAGTCAGACAAATCAAATCTTGATGGAGGTAAAAACTTCAGCTATCAGGAGAGGTGTGTGGTACATACAAATCTCCAGAGAAAATTAGCTAACAGGTCAGACAGTGAGTCACCCTACAGTGATTTCCTGATTTAGGTATTATTTTAATATCTATGCCACTGCACGGCAGGAGATTAATGTTAGCGTGAGCATTCCTCTCCTGTGTAACATGGTACGCTGGGCCACATTTGCTTTATGAGACACCATAACCCTCATGAGGAACTATTTCATCATTTATAATAGGACCACAGGCCTAAGCTTATTCTGAGATAATGCTATGGGGGACAATACACAACAGAGAGATAGTGATACCAAAAAGCCACTTACTGAATTAGAATATACATCCAATAAATTCCCTCTGGCATTCTTCTCTTCGCCTGTATTCCTCACAGCTAACAAGCTATTGTCCCAGCAATATTGAAGAAGATGAGCAGGCAATGAGAATTTGTACACTGACTACACAAATGAGACTGCTGTGTTCAGGAGTGTTATGAATACATTTCCCAGCTGAAAACAGTCCTGAGGTGTTTCTGAGATCTCTTCTCACATCCTAAGATCTTCTGCATATCACAGTGGTATAATCAGCTACTATCGTCCCACTCTCTCCAAAGTTAATGACTAGCACACAGCTGCTTTCTCTGACTCCTACTGCAGCTTTTTCACAACTTTGTACAGGTATAAATGGTGTTGGTTTTTGTACTTGTTTCATCAAAACACAGCCTTAGGACTCCTGTGAACACTGACACAAAAAATTATTGATCTCTGTAAACAGGAAAACTATATTTTGTTTTTACTAATGTGTTTTGATATCAAGAAGCAGGAAGACCCGAGCTCATAGCATGAGTTATTCCAGTCCATCCAAACCACACTTCAAGAATATAATATAAAAATAGCTGTTCTACAGAACGCCGTAACCCCTTA
This sequence comes from Neosilurus hyrtlii, assembly GCA_028564935.1. NCBI lineage: Eukaryota > Metazoa > Chordata > Actinopteri > Siluriformes > Plotosidae > Neosilurus > Neosilurus hyrtlii. Next base: position 6,137,084 of record JAOUQZ010000008.1, on the reverse strand, counting down.
GCCAGGACACTTCAAGTGCAGAAAGGACAAAAATGGAAGTTTTGTCAAGGTCAAAGGTCACATATGCAAATTAGATACCCCACGACAGTTTTAGGTCATAGGGAGTGCCGATGGAAAACTTCAGAAAGCTATCGTGCATATGAGCCGAGCAATGGCCCGGACAAACTTTATATGTTCAAGGTCACTGTGCCAAGGTCAAAGGTCACATATGCAAATTAGCTACCCCACACACAGGTTTACGTCACAGAGAGTGAGGGAGTGTCTGTGCAAAAGATCAGAAAGCTATCACGCATATGAGCCGACAATGGCCCGGACAAACCTATATGTTCAAGGTCACTGTGCCAAGGTCAAAGATCACATATGCAAATTAGCTACCCCACGTACAGGTTTAGGTCATAGGGAGTGCCTATGCAAAAGTTCAGAAAGCTGGCCTTTGCATGAGCCAAGCAATGGCCAGGACAAACTTGTTGTCATATTGCCCGCCTATCTGCCCGGCCGCCAAGCCAACAACAATATGCCTCCAGCCATAGCCGGCTGAGGGGTAAAAACTTTACTGAGCTAATCTTTGCTGTAAAGTACTTGCTTTTAATTTATGTAGAAAATGAAACATGTTAATAAGTAGTGGTTTAGGAAAATAATCAACAAGACTGTGGGTAGTACACAGAAGCAGCGCAATCTAATTTAATCTTATTAAAAATCTAAATGAGTTTTAAAAGACACCATTAGCTATACAGAGCTTATGCTTGCAGGCTAAGGTCACCTGATCTGTCTCTGTAATGTTTAAAATGTGTAAAAATCTCAGGCTTGGTGGAAATCGCCGAAATTAATGTTCTATCTCAGGGACTATTTTGCAACATCCACCTTGCCTTTGCTGAATAATCTTTAAATAAGAGTACGTTCTAAAGTGCTATACCATATTCATCTTATACCACAGCATTTTGTCAGCAACTGCAGTAAGTTTATTTATAATAATTAATATTTACATTATAGCAGCTTTAAATAGTAATTTTCTCATCAGCCGCTCTCCTCAAATTAAAAAATGAACAATCTCTGAACGGATTACTTTCATGACTTTTCATGGCAGAAAACATACTGACCGTCTCTTTACAGGAAGCTTCACCATATTAGTGATCATGTTAACATGTACACATTTTCTCAGTGCAAAGTGTTGTTTGCTGTCTTCTTGATTTCCATTTATGGCACTTGGTAGACACCCTTATACAGAGCGAGGTATACAACTGAGCAGCTGAGGGTTAACCTTCTGATCAGTAACCCAGAGCCTTAACAACTGAGCTACCACTGCCCTGAGTACATGAGTTCACTGATGCCCTTGTGTGGCTGGTGTCACTCTGACTGACAAGGGAGACAGAGAGAGAGGGTAATATCATTCTCCTATCCAGAGCGCAAGGCCAAATTGGCTCTACCGGATACAAGTATTTGAACTTGTGATTTATAGTATTTATAGTAAACAGCAGCCACTCAGGAGCCAACAGTTCATGAAAATTAAAACAAAATATGCATTTGCAATACAAATCCCTCTGAATTAGCTGTTACTATAGCAACAATAACATGTTGTAATATAAACTTGTGCTTTAAATTATGGCCTGTCAGCCTTGCTAGAAAATGGGGTGCTACATGGGGCACCAGCTTTCAAATTTTTAATCACATTCATAAAATACAACAAAACATTTATTGTTCACAGAGGTAAGAAGAAACACCTTTAAAAGCCATCATCATATCATAGCTACTCTTACAGTCCATTATACTGTATTTTTGGTGGCTACTTTGTAGTGCTATAAAGCATATGTTACAACATTTACTTAGCCATTTATAGTGATATATATTCATTTATGAGGCAGTTATGGCCACAGGTAGAACAAGCCCTAGCAGCTGACATTCCAGTTCCACCATAACGCTGTCCCATCATCTAACCTATAAGCTTTTTCAATGACATTTCTATTAAGATTCAGTTGAGTCAATGAAATTACACTATCATAGCTCCGTTGACATGGTCATTATTTTATCTTTCTACATATCGTGCTCTGCACTGATCTCTGTAGTGAATGGTGCTGACATATTAAACCTGGGACCAAGGTGAACTCCTGATAAGAAAGATTATCATATTAGAGCTGCAGGGACTCAGGGAGCCTCAGAGCAGCAGTACTACTCTGTATAGATTTCAATTACATACAGTAGAACACTCACATGAGTGTTTAACCTCACAATTACTTCAATTTCTCCTGAGTATACACTCACTGGCCATTTTAATAAGAACACCTGTACCCCTGCTTATTCATGCAATTAAAAAAACAGACAATTATGTGGATGCAGTGTAGTGCATAGGATCATGCAGATACAGGGCATGTGTCCCTCATGTTCATATTCATAAACATCAGAATAAGGAAAAATGCTAATCTCAGTTACTTTGAGCTGGATGCTGATTGGGCTGGTAGAATTTGTCAATTTCCACAGAGAATAGAAGAAGAAGCCCTTATATGTCACACATACATTGCAGAAAAGTTCTGAAATTCTTTTCTTCACATATCCAAACTTGAAGCTGGAATTCTAGGAAGTTGGGGTCAGATTGCAAAACTCAGCCAAGGCACCCCTTAAGCAGAAAGCTGAAGGTAATTACTCAAGGACCCAACAGTGGCAGCTTGGTGATACTGGGGCTTGAACCCCCTAATGATACAGCAACAGATTTGTGGATTGCTCTTGACAAGAGCAAACAGAAGATTGCCAGAATGGTATGAACAGTCTGGGCATTATCGTAACTCAAATAACAACTCTACAACTGTGGTGAGCTGAAGAGACTCTCAGAATACACAAAGCTTTCAGGCTTAAGGAAAATTTGCTACTACTGCAGAAAACTACACTGAGTTCTACTCCTGCCAGTCAAGTACAGGAGTCTTTGGCTACATCCCTTAGTTACCAAATCACACCCATGATGCATTGGGCAACTTCGGGTTTCTGTTTTACCTGAGAGGGTTGCAAGCCAATGCAAGACATGTTTTTTAGGACAGACATCCATTTGCTCTTATATTCACTTATGGGGCAATTTGGAATAGCCAGTTAGCTTTATGTGCATGTGTTCAGACTATGGAAGGAAACAAGAGTAACCGGAGGAAACTCATGCAAGCATGGAAAGTCATGCAAACTCCAGCATCTGGCACAGTTCCAGTTTGGGTGAGGCTGTGCCAGATGTTGGAGTTTGCATGAGTTTCCTCCGGTTACTCTTGTTTGTCCAGTGTCAGTTACTACAGTCCAGTGTCAGTCCCAATCAAGCTTGTTATTCCACTGACCCCTCTCATTTACAGAACAATTTCACCCACATGACTGCGGCTCACTGGATTGAAGATCTTTACCTGTATTTGCATGAATTTTTGATTTTCTGCATTGCGCTGTCATATGATTGGCAGATCAATTCTGACCACAGCGCTACTGTTAGTTGGACATTTTCAGCTTATGAATTCTCACTAAGGCACTGAGTTGTTTACAAACCTCAGCAACATTGCATACCTTAAACACTTCTATACCACTACCATATCACATTCAGTCCTCAATCGTATGGTGGTCCCTTTCCACCGATGGAAAACTGGTTCTGTTTATTTTTTACACTGAAAACTTACCGTGCTTATTAAGGAACTCTGATAAATATGCAACAACTGCTGTATATTCTGCTGGGGCATACATGTGACCTATTGCAAATTTAGCTTGATTAAGTGTCAAATTTTAATGAGATGAGCTATTATCAGCCCAAACTTAATCAAATGTGATTAGGGAAAACAAAGAGTAATTTATGCATCTATATTTACATGCTCTGAGCGTTTGACATGCGTGCTGATGCAAAAAATTTCTTAAAGTTGGAGTAATTTAAAAATATAGCCAGTGGTTATCACCGTAAGCTCTGGTTTCATATAGGAATGCTCAAGGGAATGCACACATCGATAACTTACTGAAGTATTCCTGGCTACTCTGGTTTGACTGACAGTTGAGTTTACTAGCTCCCCTGGCCAGAAATTAAATCGAGATGAAGTGCTCGAAGACGTGCAAGGGAATTGGGTGTTCTGTTATCCACAGATATTTTTCAAGAAAAATATTTAAACATCTAAGCTCCATGTTCTGCCATTTGTTCATAACAGGTCACAATTTCACTGGCCTTCAACCTCGCTTGCTCAAATGAGAATGGCGTTTTTTTCCCTGAACGTTGTGTAGGAGTTCAAAGTATGTAAACTGTACATTCTACCACATGCTTCTTTGAAAGGTCCTTCCATAAGCAACAAAGAAAGCAAAGGAACATGTACGTAGTGATCTTTTTGCCAAAACGATTCATTCACCGAGGTTCTGTACTGGATAGTTTCTTGGATTTGTTAAAAATAAAAAGAAAGAAAGAAGTCCTGCCAACTGGACAACCACTGAAGTCATGTTCCAAGCCTATGGGGTGAATAAGGTTTAATAAATCCAAGATGAACCTTTTTCAATTATTTGGAGTGAAGCTTTTAAAACATATAGTGGACTTTGCTCTTACTTAGGTAAAGTAACTGTTTGAACAGAGAGCAGATAGCAAAGTGCCAATGATTAATGAGAAACATTCTTTCCTACATTGACCCAAAAAGGCCATTAAGATTGTCAACCAAGCGTTTAGCATTAATTATGAGAATCCCCTATAAGCTTCCTTGAAATTCAATGACCAATGCAGACTCTCAACTGTAAAATGAAGCAGGGCGATTCAGCAGGGATGCTGAGTCAACGGCCACATCTCATTCGTTTCTGCTAATTTCCATTTTTTAATTTCATACATAACCTGAGATTTAGTGCTTCCTATCTCCAGGCTTGAACATTCAGCAAAATGTAATTAATAGAAATAGACCGTCCAATTGCAGAGTCCTTAATATGCAAGTTAAGCCATACACACACACACACACACACACACACACACACACACACACACACACACACACACACACACACAAATCA
>JAOUQZ010000008.1:6105572-6124874 GCA_028564935.1 Neosilurus hyrtlii | reverse complement strand
CACCCCCCCTTTCCCCCCCCCCCCCCCCCCTCCACCCCTCTGTGTTTTGCTGAGGTACATATGCTATGCCGTGGATGTCGGTGACCTGATTCTCCTGATCCTTCTGCTCTGAGTCCTGTGGTCGGTCCTGGTGTGCTGATGCTGACTGGAGTTCTCATCATCTTGGAAACCCCTCGCTCCTACTGATGAAGACCCATATGAGCTTGATGACTTTTTGCTGAGATGTGACAATATCAATTGTAAAAAGCGCTATACAAATAAAACTGGTAAATTCACTTGGTAAATATAAACCATAAAAAATGAGTTTTATTTTTCTTACTAAGACAGTCATTTGCCTTAATATTCACATATTAAAGAATTGTTAAATAGGATGAATGATAATAATTAAGTTTGTGATGATAACAGCTCTCCGCTTTACACCAATTATTTTTCGATTAAAACACACTCTATTATGTTTTATTTCTTACATATTAACTCTATTGTCATTAGGTATACACTTGTGAACAGTAAAAGAAAATGTATTTTCACATTTCATTTTGGCTCATGGCACAGTGAATGGGAAACCAGGAGCATTTACCAAACAGTGACAGTCTGAACTTAAACTGAAATTTGAATCAGCAATGAATGTGGGTCGTAATTTGAAGACTCCAGTGGGGTCCATACTAGTTTAAAGGAACTTTCTGCCAGAATACCCAATGCAAAACCCATGCTCCTGTTGTGCCAGGTTATTCACTGATCCTAAATGATTCATCTTAAACAGATGGCACCACCTTCATGACAGTTCTCCAGGGGTGGAATTCAGCAAAACAAAGCTACTGTCCAACAGGACTAGTGAAATTATCATCATATTTACTGGTCAGGAACACTATATCTTCTTGGCCGATTGGATTTGTTAGGTCACCAGCAGGATAAATTGCTAGCTAATTTCACTCGCCCAACAGATTTTTGACTTGCCACAGGCCCAGTGTTAATTTCCACCCCTGGTTCTCTGAGAAAGTATAACAATGTGAAGTCATTTGTTTCCTTTCATAAGTTGTGATCCAAGGTAAAGACTTGAATACAAATGTTAGAAAGATGAAAAGTTGTAAGTTGTGATGCATAAAAAGTAGCTATAAGTACACGTTCCTATTTGAGTCATCCTTCTATTATGTATTCCACTTATCTGTGAGGGACATGGGGAATCCTGGAGCCAGTCCCAGCTGGCTTTGGGCGAGAGGCGTGGTATACCCTAAACAGATCATTAGTCTGTTGAAGGACGAACACAGACACAAACAACCATTCACAATTACTCTAATAAGTAGGGAAAATTTAGCGTAGTCAGTTGCCCTAATGTGCATGTCTTTGGACTGTGAGAGGAAACCAGAGTACCTGTAGGAAACCCACACAAGCATGAGAAGAACATGCCAGCTTCACAGAAATAGTCACCAGTAGTTCACTAGGTTCGAACCCAGAACTTTCTTGCTTTGGGGCTACAGTGCTAACCACTTTACTACCATCCCACCCTCTATTGGAATCAGCTCATATAAAATCTCCTACTTGGGAAACTCCTACTTGTGCTTGCGTAAGTACGTAAGTCAGGGGGGGATAATGGCTTGAAAATCGTAATTATAAGCATCTTGTGTCTCAGTGCAATTGAACAAAGCAGCATAACGAGTGTACAAGTGTAGTTATTTTTTCAGGAGTATTACTAAAGAGCCATGCACACTTAAAGTGATTCACTTGTCACCTGGACATTCCAAGCACTGGTTGCCTAGGTAACCATCGTGTATATTTCTCACGCCCAATTGTTTCTGCGTGAAACAACCTGTACCTGGCTAGTTCCCTACAAGTGTATAAATATATTGCTAATGAATGCATATGAACAGAGTTATGCTTCAACAGTGACAATTCACCCAATTTTCATTTCTTTCAGTTCACAGATCACACTAGATTAAAAGCCATAACTTTTTCTGGTTTCTGTAACACTTTATTTAGCTACATTTTCAGCTGTATGCCTAATTGGCTGAAGAATGTTTCAGTGACTAGCTAAATCACTGATTCTCCCTCCATCCAGCCATGTTAATTTAATATAAATAAATGTAAACCTACAGGGAAATGCAGATGATCTTGAAAATATGAGCCCAGACATCGCATTTTAAGTTATTGTCCTTATATGAATTATCATTTCAGTTGTCATTCATTCATTTTCTAAGCCACTTAATCCTAATTAGGGTAATGGGGAGGCTGGCGCCCATCTCAGCTGACTATGGTGAGGGGGGTTACACCCTGGACAGCTCGCCACGCCATCGCAGGGCCAACACCCACACAACCATTCACCTTACACTTTCACCTAGGCGCGATTTGGAACAGCCAGTTAGCCAACCATGTGTGTTTTTGGACTGTGGGTTAAAACCACAGTACCCGGAGAAAACCAATGCAAGCACAGGGAGAGCATGCAAACCCCACACATAAACGCCCCAAGCCCAGGAATCAAACCCAGGGCTTCTTGCTGTGAGTCTAATCACTGCGCCACCGTGCTGCCTGGATTCAGGTGTATAATACAGAATTATATGTTTCCTTATCTCTCTGTCAACAGTATCTTTTCATTTTCCTTAATGCCATATTATCCCACTTCACGTCCCTCATGAAAATTTCCATGAAATTTCCTGTTATTGCTTCATGCTTTTGGATTTCACTGATTGGACATGGTCACTTGTTGCCACGTCACTCGTCCTGTGTGTATGCCACTTAAGTGTTTGTTTTATTTTTTTTTTTCTCGACAGGGTATCATAACAAGCTCTAGCGCACCACCGGGCCACTCAAGAAAATGAGTGAACTCTCTCATCCTTTTGATGAAATTGAGAAAGTAGTAATTTCGCATCTGGGCTGATACTGATGTCAATTAGTCACAGTACTCCTCGGCTCCTAATGGGTTTAATTTCTCTAATAACATGCCATGCTGTTTCACTCTAGGACAGCAGTGTTATCGTGGTAAAATGAGACGGAAACGACTTCAAGTAAAAGATTCAGAAGAGACAAATTCAATCATGAGGACAGGTGTATGAAATAGTGTATTTCATTGTTTCTTATGAAAACAAAGACACTACACTCGTTTTCATGTTGCTCACTGTACGTACCACCTGAGGTTTGAGAAAGACACACAAATGAAACATATGAACTTTAAAGAAAGGAACGATGTATTTATCGCAGTGCTCTCCTCCAGAGTCATCGTTTCCACTGAACAATCTGATCTACTCTGTCTCTGTTAAACACTCTCTTCTGACCTGTGTATGAAGCTGAAAACCAGCTGTGGTTCTACACTGAAATGGAGTTCGATATCTTTCCCGTTTTAGCTCAGTGAGGGCTGGAAGAAAGTCTAAGGGTACAACAGTTTGGCCGGAGGGATGTTGGCTTGAGTGTTGCAGGTGGATGTGCTGCAGCCTGGCAACGCAGACATAGACACTCTCAGTGTCTCTCTCTTTCTCTCTCTCTCTCACTTTCTCACACTCTCTCTCTCACACACGTGCGCGCACACACACACACACACACACACACACACACACACACACACACACCCTTGTCTTGATATCCTTGTGAGGACCTTCAGCTGACATAATTAATTCTATGCCTACAGGAAAATCTAACTCTAACCTTAACCTCAGGAACCAAAAGGCTCTTTTATTATTTTCAGTTATTTTTATTGTAATTTTTAAGGCAGATTTCCTCATAGTGGCCACCATAACATCCCCATCCTCCGTTTCCTCCCCAACCACCCCAACCAATGCCTCCCACACACCCTCAAACACACATCCACTCACTGTCTCTCTCTCTCTCCCTCTATCTCTCTCTCATGCTCTCTCACTCTATCTCCCCTTCTCTCACTCCTTCTGTTCACCTGTCTCTTATTCCTTATCATAAATCCATTCATTCGCGATCTACAAGAAACACCTGAACCCTGACAACCGGCGTTCATAAAACAGAAACACAAACATATCCACCCATACCTCCATGTCCATGTTTAGATCAAAGGTTTACAGTCAAGAAGAGCAGAAACCCACCGAGGACATATCTGATCGACTCTCACTCTTCTCACCATCAAAAACAATTAGCAACATATTACAGTGAAAGTGTGACACTCGAAACGGTGTAGGACACATGTCGGACAATTCATCCTTAAGTATATATATATTAGGCATTAGGTTACGATATAAACAAAGACCTTTTTTAATGCAAGTGTGGAGAAGAAGAAAAAAAAAGAAGAAGGGGGGAGAGATAACCTTGGGATTCTTTGATTAAAATACAATGCTTGTTAACTGTATAATATTACCAGGGCATGTTTGGATGCCATGCTCCTGTGGCATGCTATGAAGTGTTAGTAGGGTATGTGGCCACGTCCTGCCTTAAATCTTATTTAGGACAAAGCATTTTTGACAGGGAGCTTTCTGTACCTTCAGGGCTCTTGATTTATTATTATTATTATTATTATTATCATTATTATTATTATTGTTGTTGTTATTATTGTTGTTGTTGTTGTTTAGTTATTCTTATTATTATTTCCATCAGTTTTTTACTGATGTCCTGCTCTATTCACTTCCAACCCGTGGACTTTGGGCTACCATGAGAGCATGATTGTGAATATATCATCATTATTATTATGAATATTATCACTATTTTCATCATTATGATCATTACGATAATTATTATTATTATTGTATTATTATTATTGTTGTTGTTGTTGTTGTTGTTTTGTTATTGTTATTATTGTTGTTGTTGTTGTTATTGTTATTGTTGTTATTATTATTATTATCTAATATGATTCTCTCAAAAATACAAGGATTATTAAGTACAATGCATAAAATAAAGCAACAAGTCAAATAATTTCCTCTCCTATAATAAATACTTTCAGAAGGAAACTTTTCCTGCAGTATGGACTTCGAGCGCGCACACACACACACACACACACTGAGAGAGAGCAGATCAATTCCCGACATGTGAAGCCGCATCACCTTGGAGTGACTCTCTCCTGATCTAATCTGCCTCTTTAGTTCCCAAGTGCGTCAAACACAAGGTGTTGAGCCTCGCGCGCTCTCTCTCTCTCGCGCGCGCGTCGCGCTGTTAGTTTCTCGGCCAGAGCGCGCGGCGCGCGACGGTTATGTGAAGTAACGGAAGTAACGGTCATCCCCAAACGCGACCCTCTCCTCTCCTCTCCTCTCCTTACCTCGCTGTATTAAAGCGATGGCCATTCCAAACAGGACCGCCCAGCACGCAGGACTCTTCATGGTGATGTAGACCGGGTCTTCGGTGAAGGACTCACAGCGCTGTCTGTTCTGTTCTTCTATTTTAAATCTGCGAAAACTGCAAACGGAAATCCTGCCGAGAGCGGAGCGGAGCGCAGCGCAAAATCCCAGCTCTCTGCTTAGACTGTGAAAGAGGACACAGAGGCGCGCGCGCCGAACAACTCGCCCCGTGATTGGCTGCGACGCGCGCGCGAGCCTGCTTGCATTCGATATGGTCTTCCTTGAGATGACAAAGGCGACGCTGTCTAAGAAACCAAGTGCGCACTCGGTGCCTGTGACCTTATTTCACAAAGAACTGATTCGGCTTTAAAAACCTGTACCGGAAAAAAATGGCTACTCTGTTCGAAAACTTATTAATAAATAAATAAAACGTAATTAGAATTAGTGGAAATGTTTGCATTTGAATATGAATTCCCTGTAATTCAAACAGCTCATTCCTGTTCACACTCACACGAGTCATGACTGCAAAGGAATTTCTTTTTGTGTGTTTTTATTGCAATATTATTATTAATAATAATGCCATTCCTTCAACACTTCGCTCTCTCCCTCACTTGCCACGCTGCTTAATCCTATTACGACTGTGTTGAGGCTGGAGCCTATTTCAGCCGACACTGGGTGAAGGCGGGGTGCACTCTGAATAGCTCGCCACACCATCACAGGGCCAATGCGTACACCCAACCAATGTGAAACAACCAAATAGCCTAATGTGCATGTCATTGGACTGTCGGAGGAAACCGGGAGTGCCAGGAAGAAACCCATGCAAGCACGGCTAGAACATGCAAACTCCGCCCCGAAACTCCTGGACTTGAACCCAGGACCTTTTTGCTGTGACACGGATGTGCTAACCACTACACCACCATGCCACTCCAATAGTTAAGCCCATTTCCCCAATCTGCTTGGATGTGCAGTGTTCCGAGATGCTTATATTTAGTATAATCGGAGTGGGACGTTTGCCTGTTTGTATCATTCCACTTGTTATTCACCAGATGGAATTCAGATTCAAGCAACAGTCCCACTGAAAGTTTACTACAGTAGAGTCGGCAGCAGCATCAGCACCCAGGGCAAATGTTCCATTTTTCATGATTCGTTCATTCAAGCATTTGTTTGACGAACCGATAAATCCTACTAGGGGCACATGGAGGCTGGAGCCCATCCCACCCGACTCTGAGGGAAGTCAGGGCCCACCCTGGACAGTGTGTCAGTCTATTACACAGCCAACACACATACAACCATTCAGACTTACACCTAGGGGCAATTTGGAACAACCAATTAACCTAATGCTCATGTCTTGGGCTGTTGGAGGAAACCCGGAGGACACGGAGGAAACCAAAAAACAGGTAGAACATACAAAATCCATACAGAAACGTCCTCCCAGAGGATGAATTCAAATTTCACTGGCTGTACCAAATGCTCAAATTATTATCAGCTAGCTCTTCAGCAAACTTCTGTGGCCTCTTGAGGATTACAAAAATACAGAAATTACTTGGCCAGGGTGCTTCAGAAATGTCAGGTAATCTATTTTAATTTATTATTAATAAAACATATTATGGTTGGACATCGTGTACACCGTGGCTCAGTGGTTAGCACTGTCACCTCACAGCGACAAGGTTCAGATCTCAGTCAAGGACCTTTTTGTGTGACGTTCGCATGTTCTCCCTGTATTGCTTAGGTTTCCTCTGGATGCTCCAGTTTTCTCCCATTGTCCAAAGACATGCACATTAAGTCACGTGCCTAACAATTGCCCATAAGTGTCAGTGTAAGTGTGAGCAGTTGTTTGTGCCCTGTAATAGATTGATAACCCCTTCAGGGTGTACCCCGCTTCGCACTGACATCAACTGGGATTGGCCCCAGCTCCAGTGACCCTGATTGGTAAGTGGTATAGATGATGGATGGATAAATGGATGGATAGATGAATAAAAGTACCATACAGAAAAAAAATCGATATCCCACTTGCAATCATACTGTTATACTGAATATTAATGCGGCTGTGATTAGCTTTCATTCTCAGCCTGCAGTTTTGTGCCTTTAGCTGATTCACAGCCATGCCGTTATTCAGGATATCTGCACTCCTGCTAATGTAATTTTGCTTAAATAAAGATGAACTGTATTCAGCTCACATAAGTTATCATGCAGGTGGGGCTTTAAAGTACATCATTCACTTTCAGAAAATCACTTCTTCCTGGTCAGAGTTACATTATACATGATGTTAAGGTTTCTATCCACACCCTAAATGGGATAACAATCATCAATAATTCATCATAGATTATCCACTAGGGAGCGGCACAATTAGCACATCACAGGAAGAAGGTCCTTGGTTTGATTCCCAGGCTTGGGGTGTTTCTGTATGGAGGATGCATGTTTTCCCCGTGCTTGTGTGGGTTACCACTGGGTACTTTGGTTTCCTCCCACAGTCCATAAAAACGCACACTGGTGGTCCCAAATCGTCCCTAGGTGTCAATGTGAATGGCTGTGTGCGTGTTGGCGGCGCAAATACCTGGCAAGCTGTTCAGGATGTACTCCGCCTTCCCCCAGAGTCAGCCGAGATGGGCGCCAGCCTCCCCACTACCCTAATTAAGATTAAGCGACTTAGAAAATGAATGAATGAATGGACTTATCCAACAATTTTTTGGAAGGTGGACGAAAACCAGAGAATCCAGAAGAAATTGATGTATGCACAGGGTGAAAAAATTTGTGTGAACCTGTTTGGGCGTGGAATTAAAAAAAGAACCCCTGAGCTATATGGAGGAAACGCCATCTGGTGCACAACAAACCAGCCCCTTAATTTAAAAAAGTAATGTTAATTAAGCTTCCAAATATGTAAAATGTTCACACATTAATGCACGCTTTGTTACATACTGACTTATTACCAAGTCAGTTCCCTCCACGACTTCGGTGTGTTAAAAGGTTCTTCATTAGCAGCAGCTGTGGGTGAATGAATGCTTAAATTCTAAAGAATATTAAGCCAATTAAAGACAATCTACTAAACAAACAGCTCTCTAGACATTAAAATGATACAATGTTTTCAAAATGTTTAACATGTCAGCACAACGCTGCACAAAGGATGCAGCTAATCATCTGCATTAGTGATGCACACTAATGATTTGCTTTTGAGTCAGTTAAAAACATTGCATGAGCACCTTTAAAATGCACTTTGATTAAATCCTGTTTAATCAGCAGTTGTCTGGGGAAAAACAGAATGAAGACATCAAAGGAGGAAAATGTGTAAAAAGAACACAGATGACATTGGAGTACAAGAACTGAGACTAGGAATTTATGAGACCAACAAATGGACAAACTACAAACAAACAGATAATAAAAACAAATAAATATAACTTGGCATCCTTATAACGAAATGTCTCCCCCTCGTGGACATCTTATGAACATTTTATCGCATATTATAAAGAATAAGCATTTTTTGGAATTTCGGGTATTTTTTCCCTACATGATCCCATGGATGGATCACCTCGAAAATTTTATGGTTTGTTATTTTAAAAATTTCATTCATGCATAATTTTTTTAGTTATCTTGTGCACCAACAAACTAACAAACAAGCCAACTAATAACAAACCAACACAGGTGGAAGCATTACCTCCTGGTTGAGGAAATTATTAAAGGTGGTACAGTAGCTTATTGTTCAGCATGTCCACGTTAGTGTAAGAAGTGCCTGGCCAGGGTGTTTATGTGTGAAGTTTTCGTGTACTCCCCGTGCTTGCATGGGTTTCCTCTGGGTGCTCTGGTTTCCTTCGACAGTCCAAAGAGTCCAGTCTAGTAAGCCTTTAAGGGTGTGCTCCACATTCAATCAGAGTTGGCTGGGATGGGCTCCAGCTTCGCTGCTACTCTAATAAGGGATAAAATATGAAATGAGAGAAAGAAAAAAAAGAAAGAATATGAAACTGCTGCTCCAAAGTCAATGGAAAACTGTAGATATAAAGTCTGTGACAAACCCCAGCAGAATCTGCCAACCATTTTGCAGAAAACAAACCATGCAGGGAACATTGATTATTTGACAATGCTGCTTAACAGTGCACGTCAAGGCGGGCCATAAAGATGATTATGTTCGTTGACAACTCGTTGACACAAATACTTTGCCTAAGGCCTTAGTAACAAGTGGTGACTTTAGCATGCAGACTCCACCAGAGTGGCTCTATCACCGGAGCAATCTCACGGCAAACTTAATCAGATATAATATCATTTCCTGAAGGTGGGCTCTGAGTCAGAGCTTGATCACCAGGCAAATTCTGCAGCCTGCAGTCTCTTATACTTTCAGATAACTGCAATTTTGATTAAAACTACATCAGACAGTTAAGACAGTTAAATTTAGTAGACATAAATAGCACTAAGAGCAACAATCAGTTCCTTCGTAACTTAATTGCTGCCTTAGTGCGTACTCAGCAAGTTGGTAACAGTCAAATGAGCTTCGACTCTTTGTCTCTTGCCGCTTAAATGAGACTGCATATGTGTTAATGGAGTGTGTATGCCTGCTAGCAGAGTGCCAACCCTGAAAGCATTAGTGAATGCACTGTCTGCTTCTGCTGCTGCACACTGTTATTCTAAAAATTTGTAAAGTTGCCCCCAAAATCAATCCATCTTTAGTGGATAACTATAGCTTAGGATTTTCTCTAGAAAAGTACTACTGCTGGAAGCATGAACACTGTCTTGTGCTCGTTTTGGAACTTTTACTCACCGTATGATCATAGTGGACAACCTTCCAACATAATTGCATTTGCTGATCACTCACTCATTTGCGGGGAAACTGAAGCCTAACACTGGGTGAAGGCAGGGTACACCCTGAACAGCTCGCCAGACTATCGTAGGACCGACACACACACAACCATGCACACCTACGGGCAATTTGGAACATCTGGTTAGCCTAATGCACATGTCTTTGGACTGTGGAAAGAAACCAGAGTAAACCCATGCAAGTACGGGAAGAACATGCAAACTCCACTCAGAAACGCCCAAGCCCAGGACCTTAACCCAGGACCTTTTTGCTATGAGGCGCATGTCTTAATCACTATGCCGCCATGTTTTCTAAGACGCAAGACCAAATTGCAAAAAAAATGATTTGTTCAAAAGAAAAACTATGGGCAGGTTTAACCAAACAGCTTTTGTCCCTCCCATTTTTCTACAGGCCTATCCTACCCCAGATGAACTGTCCAATGAATTGTCAGTATATCAGTGGTTATATCAATTGTCAGTATATACTAGATAAAGAAGAGATTAAGTAAGAATATGTGTGGAAATGGAACGAGCAGGCAAAATGTTAATGTAAATGTTAATCATCTTTTATTTCAGCTGAATGAGAACATTTTGGATTTTGTGATGCCTACAAGAGCGACGGAATTAAGGTCATCAATAAACATGACACATGTCAAGTATGCTAACGGTAATACATCCTACATGATGGGGCATCATCCAAACATATTCCTGACCAGCACAAGGAAGGAGTCAGGCTCGACAGGAAAGAAACAACAAACTCTCCTTCCTACTGCCTTCAGACAAATTCAAAAATGTATTGTTTGTTTATATAATATAATTTTACTGTGAATGTTGGAGCGCGACCAGATGAAGTAGTGGTTAGCACATGCACCTGGGTTCGAGTTCCGAGTGTGAGTGTTTCTGTGTGAAGTTTGCATGTTCTCCCCATGCTAATGTGGGTTTCCTCTGGGCACTCTGGTTTCCTCCCATGGTCCGAAGACATGCACATTAGGCTAACTGGCTTTTCCAAATTACCCCTATTTGTGGATGTGTATGTGAATGGTTATTTGTGATGCTCTTCTATGGTCAGGGTGTACCCCACCTTCGCCCAGTGTCAGCAGAGATATGCTCCAGTCTACCTGAGACCCTTATAGTGGGATTAAGCGAATGAGTGAGTGAGTGAAGGTTAAGGTTGGAACCGAACTATGTTATTTATGGAATTATACTAAAAGTATTTTATGCTTGCTTTAAATACTCTGAGGAACTCTTGCTTTACAAAGACTGCTGATTTCATATACTATTAAATCTTAGGATGTATGACAATGTGATTCTTGCAGAGGAAATGCAGAGAAAATTTCTGAAATGGTAATGTTTTTTCTTCTGCATAATGTGCTAAACAAACCGAACCGAACCTATGACCCATGAACTGCAATGCAAATTGGGCCATGTGCTTGCTGAACCATTGACCCACTATTGCTACTATTTTATTTATAACATTTAATTGTAAAAGAGTGATTTATAATTAGTATAATTCTATAATTTCACTTTTAGAATAGGACCGTTCCCTTTTCGCGCTGGTTTCTCTGAAGATTTCTTCCTCAAGTCATCTCAGGGAGTTTTCCTTGCCACTGTCACCTCTGACATGTGCATTATTGCTCTAAATATACCTCCGGATTTCTGTAAAGCTGCTTTGTAAAGCACCATACAAACAACGCTGAAATGAATTGATTTCACATGGGGATGCACGGCTCCAGGCAACACTTCAATTCTGACCTCAGGTTATTGTCTGTATGAAGTCTTATAGGTTTTCTCCACATTCATATAAGTTTCCTCCCACCTCAACGACACTAAATTGCTCAGGGGTATGAACAAATGGTGCCCTGTAAGGGACCTGTCATCCCATCTACGTAGTATTCCCACCTTGTGCCCATTGTTCCCATTATAGACTGCGGAGCACTACAATCCTAATTAGGATAAAAACCCGTTCAATTCAATTGAACTGAAACGAATTGAAAGGTGCTACCATGACATAGTGGTTAGCATGTCAGCCTCACAGCAAGAAGGTCCTGGGTTTGAGTCCCGGGCTTGGTGAGGGTGTTTCTATGTAGAGTTTGTATGTTCTGATCATGCAAACATGGGTTTCTTCTGGGTATTTCGGTTTCCTCCCATAGACTGAAGACATGCACATTAGGTGAATTGGCCGTTCCAAAGGTAACAGTGTGAATGGCTGGGTGGGAGTTTGTCCTGCAATGGCCACACAAGTTGTACAGGATGTACCCCACCTTCACCCAAAGTTGGCTGAGATAGTCTTCAGCCTCCCCCGACCCAAAAAGTAGGAATAAGTGGTTCAGCAAATGAATGAATGAATGAATGAATGAATGAATGAATGAATAAACAGAATTGAGTTGGCTTAAATTAGAGTGACGTGGCGGTTAAGTGGTTCGCACTCTTTCCTCACAGCAAGATGGTTCTATGTTTGATCCTTGGGCCATTCCTTTCTGTATGGAGTTGCATGTTCTCTGTTTGTTTCTGTGGGTTTTAGTCCAAGTGGTCTGGTTTACTCACACAGTCCAAAAAAATGTGTATTAGGTTAACTGGCTACATAACTAAATGTCAAATAGCAAATAAGTGTGAATGTGAGTGTGAATGGTTGTTTGTGTCTGTTCTAGCCCTGCAGTAGATTGGCAACCTGTACAGTGTGTGGCCTGCTTCTCGCTTAAAGTTAGCTGGGATTGGATCCAGCATGCCCTGCAACCCTGATGGAAAAACAGTACAGATAATGGGCGAATGGATGGAAATTAATTGAAGCAAACACAAGCATTCAGCCTGGTCAACTCTAAAAATTGAAGTAAGTGCTAAAACAAACCTCAGTGCACACTTCAGTATTCTGTCTAAGCAAAAATAAAAGCTAGCTGTTAAAAAGTCTACTGTGAAAACTCAGAGTTGTGTTTTGGGACACTTGGTGCTCAGAAGGTGACCTTGTTGATTCAGTGATCTGTTAAATCACTTCTGTCACTGCTGACCTGAGCTCTGTCCTCGGAGACTCTTGAGAGTACTTGCAGGGCTGAGGGCCACATTACTCAGCAACTTTTTTAATTTCAGAGGTAGTTCACTTCAACCAGTCCAATTGGATATCTTTATCTGCCAATCGTGATAGTGGAAGATGTTCAATATTTGAGCTTTGAGAGGAGGAAACTCTTACGCAGCTGCATTTTGACTCTCACAGACATTGCAAATGGGCTGTAAACTTAATTTTCACCCACACGAGTATTTTTATCCAAAGACTTCATCCAGAAATGCAATCATTGTTTTTCCCTAAAATTTTTTTTGAAACTTTATATTTGTTTACATCAATATTTCATATCAGACCTCCACCACACTTACTGACTACTGAACATAGAGTAATTTTGTATTCATGAGCCATGAGCCATGGACAGAATACAGGACGTAGAGATGTTCTCATTAGCATACCTGAAATTACACTGAATCTCAAACCATGAAATATTATGGGTTAGTAGGGAGGGAGGGAGAGAAGCAAGAGAGAGAGAGAGAGAGAGAGAGAGAGAGAGACTATTTAATAAACCAAATGCATTCAATATTACTCAGTAAGACAGCATTCAAAAGCACCAGAGTTCTATTAATCCACATCTAAACGTGTTTCCCAGTTCTCTGGGGTTGGTCTGTTTGGAAATTATTAAATCTCTAGGTGAAGAACCTGAGAAGTGGTAGAAGTATAATTCAAGAACCTACAGAGAGTTGTGGAACAAAGGGTTTCTGCACTTATTCATAAGCTCACAGTACGAATGTAGGATCAGATTCTCTGTTAACTCTAAGGCGGGAAAAGTGATTATATTGTTTGAAGTGTACAAGATTACAAAGGTGTACTTTTTTTAAAAAGTACTCATCACCCTTCTCCAAAAGTGTTTTAAAATACAAAATTCAGCTATCTGGCTGATGTGGTCTGGAAAAACTTCGTAAGTCAAATTCACATCAAAATTACGTCAGGTCAAAATTACGTGTGGAGGAATTCTGTTTAACATGTCTGTCTCACAGCAGGAAGGTCCTGGGTTTCCTACGATCGGAAAAACAAAAAACTGTACCATAAAGTGGTTTGGCAAATAAGTGAATGAAGGAATAATAATAATAATAATAAGAAGAAGAAGAAGAAGAAGAAGAAGAAGAACCACTTATTCCTACTTAGGGTCGCGGGGAGGCTGGCGCCCATCTCAGCCGACTCTGGGCGAGGGCGGGGTACACCGTGAATAGCTTGCCAGGCCGCCGCAGGGCCAATAATAATAATAACAATAATAATTTATGTCCCATAAAGTATGTTCCATAGAATTAATAGTCATGCTCCAATACCAGCATTTAAATAACTGAGACCTGAATCCCATACATTGTTTCAATTTGTCTCAAAATGACAAAAATTGTGACTTGGCAGCTGTGCCATGGAGCATTTTTTAATATGTCCCATATATTTGTAAAAAATAAAAAATAAAAATGAAACAACCTTTCCTAGCTATTTATTTATTTAGCTTTCTTTCCCTTTTTAAAAATCTACCTATTTATTTATTTATTTATTTTATTATTATTTTGGAAGTTGTTCGACATATGTCATATCTGTTGCATCATGTCCAGGATTCTGTAACAGGATGTAACAAGGATTTATTTCCAGCATACTTCCTTTGCAGTTCACATATCCCTTTTCTATCAGTTTCCCAGGAAGTAGATAAAACAGTTACATGTGAAGACACATCTCTGGTGCTTTAAGAATGGCAGCCTTTACTCACTGGTATAATGCTTTATGAATCTCAGCCCCGGATCACTGATATTCTTCTCAAAGAAAACTGCCCTGATCATGAACCAGCTTGAAACTGAGACTACGAATCACTTCATTAAGATAAGAAGAGAGAAGAACTGACACTGGTTCAGAACAGCTGCTGTGGCGTGCCGTATAAAAGCCAAACTTTCTCCTCTTGAGTTCACACAGAATCCAGGAGCAAGTGGGTTCATACACAATAAGATTTTTTTGTGTGCATTTTGATCGTAGGCACTATGTGCTAAAAAGTAAACTCCTCTCAAATCTATCCTCTTCTTAGCTATGAGACTTTCACTTGCAGTGATTCCCAGTAGTGTCAGATTCATCTCTCTCACATGTCCCCAATGAGGAAAAAAAGCTTTTCTTTTTCTATTTGCTCTCTTATACTTGTTTGGGGAGCGAATAAGTGATGTGCATTCAATCTTAAGAGATAAGTTTGAAAATTTGGAATGACACTGCAGTGGGGTGGCACATTATGGTTGACGTATGTAAGTATGGTTATAGCGTCTGCCTCACAGCAAGAAGGTTCTGGATTTAAGGCCCGGGATAGGCAAGGGTGTTTCTTTGTGGAATTTATATGACCCCCCCCCCCCCCCCTTCCACCCCCCATGCTTGTGTGGGTTTCCTCCCACAGTCCAAAGACATGCACACTGGGCTAATTAGAAAGGTTTTGTGTGTTGGCCCTGCAATGGTCTGGCAAGTTACTCAGAATACGTCTGAGATAGGCTCCAGCTTTCCCATGACCCTAGTAGGATAAATGGCTTGGCAAATTACTGAGTAAGTAATGAATCTGCAATACTGAGGTAGGAAAGAGAAATAGCTTGGGTGACATTTCAGATGTTTCTCCATGTCAGACTTTGGTGCAATAATTGGCAGTTACATATTAAGACTGGATATTAGAGCAACACCCTCTAAGGGCTGCAGGAAACTAAAGAGGGAGGTCAGATTAAAATTCAAGTCACTGCATGAACAGGCAGCAAAAGGCAGTGCAGTGGTTTTTGATTGAATTAGACTTGAAATATATAACGTATAACATATTTCTAGAAGTTATTTACCTTGCATGTTATATGATTAACACAGCATTTGAACATGGTATATATACATGTATATTAAATCAGGAAGTGTGTATCATCAGTTGATCTTGTAAAACTCATGTATTTACTAAAGGGTTATTCAGCTCCATTAGTGAGGTTCACCTACTTGTCAGGTTTCTTTTTTCTATTTCTCCCTGGTTAATTATATTATACTTAGCATTCTACCTTGTCATTTTAGAAAGCTGTTGGAAGCTGAAAAAAGCATAGGTGAGCTAAGTGTTCCTGACTGAAGGGAATAAATTTGATTTTGAGTCATCTTTCAAAGAGTTTTATTTCAGAACTAGAAATAGGATGTAAAAATAGCTATACCTACACACGAAGAAGTTAACCACCTCATGCACCTTTTTATTAGTCATCTTATCACAGAGGCATTGTTCTGAATTTCCAAAAGAGGTTTTACACAATAGATCAGTAACTCGCAGAAGAAGATGATTCAAACAGAAACTACTACATGAAAAATAATCATATCCACCACCATTAGTTTGGGAAAGGAGGGAGAATGTGTCAGAAACGCTTTCAATGGAACTGCCAGAAATCTGTTGGAATGTTGGACATCAGTGATATATGACACACTTTCTCCCAATAATAAAAGGACATGGCCCACTTGATCTCAAACACACAGACAGCCTTTTTTTCTTTCTTTCTTTTTCTTTTCTTTCTTTCTTTCTTTATTTGTTTCTTTTTTTTTTACTCAGAGACTCATTCTGAAAGAGTTGGTGTTATGTTTGGTTCAAAGCCTTTGTGATTTTCCTTGTGAACGTTATGAGAGATCAGAGATCATCCAGCAATGTCTTTCTTCACATTATCCCTACAGCAGTCAGCAATGTGAAAGCCTAAAGGTGCATTTTAAGGCCATAAAATGGGTCTTAAGTCCAAAGGACATAAAGAATCCCAACCATATTATAGGCTAATTATTTCAAACCAAGTGGGCAAATCTAAATTAGTGCATCTGCGCTATTATATTTTATGGTGTTCACATGTCATTACCTCTCCATCCATCTGCTCTGATTATTTACATCCATTACAACTAAAACACTGTGTTTTTGTATAGAGAACTTTCAGAGCAGATTTTATGCTGTTGTAGTCCTGTAGCACCCTCTTCTGGAGACAGGTTTGGTTTGCAGTCAAATTAGGAACCTATAGTAAAAAAAATTGAAAGTTAGCTTCATATTGGGAGAGAATTATATTTATGTAACTTTTTAAGTTTAAAAGATAAAAAATTGCGGAGAGGCTGGTGCGGGATGGGGCACTGCCTGAACAGCTCACCGGTCCATCGCAGGGCAACACACACACAACCATTCACTCTCACATTCATACCTAAGGGCAATTTAGAACAATTTGTACCCAGAGAAATCCCACTCAACCACAGGGAGAACATGCAAATTCCACACAGAAATGCCCTCGCTGAGCCAGGGCCTTTTTTCTAACCACTACACCACTGTGTCACCCCATCTAACACATCTTGCACATATTTATGCATTTATCCAATCAGCCAATAAGGTGGTTTTGGCAAATTGCATAACGTCATAGAAACTCAAAAGCTTTAGGATCTTCAGAATTTGGAAATAAAGCGTTCTTACAGGCTTTGACTGTGCTATGGTTAATAGTGCTAAACAGGATGGGTTGGGTGTTTCAGAAACAGCAGGTTTCCAGGGATTTTTCCTCACAACAGGTTATAGAGTTTACACAGAATGAAGTGTAAACAAAACAAACGTCCACAAGTGGCAGTTATACAGGTAGAAAACCCCTAGCTCTTGAGAGACGTCAGAGCAGAATGGCCAGCCTGGCACAAAATGGCAGGAAATCTACAGTACTGAAATTCACTTCCTACAACCATAATGTCCTGAAAAGGATGGGTTACAACAGCAAAAGACCACATTGGGTTCCATTCACATCAGCCAAAAACAGAAACCTGAGGCTACAGTAGGCCAAGACTCACCCAACCTGAACAAAAAACATCACCTGTTTTTTCCCAGTCTTTTTCTGCCCAGGTTTGATGTTGTGTGCCCAGGTTTGAGATGCTTTTCTGTTCCCCAAATATATAATGAATGTTTCTATGAGATACCGCAGACTGCAGCTCAGACCAGTCTGGCCATTCTCCTCTGAAATCGTTCACCAACCAGTCATTTCCACCTAAAGAAGTACCACTGCACCAGCTCAGAAGACTGCTGTGTATGAAACTTCCAGGAGACCAACAATATATGAAATTCTCACATCTGGCACTGACCATCATGCCACAGTCAAAGTCACTAAGATCACATTTTTCCCATGTTGAAGTTTGATGTGAACACAGGAGGCATGGTAGGACAGTAGTTAGCGCTGTCACCTTCCAGCATGAAGGTTTTTGGTTGAAATTGCAGCCAAGGACACATCCCTATGGTGTTTGCATATTCTCCCCATCACTGCATGGGTTTCCTCTGGGTATTCCAACTTGCTCACACAGTCCAAAGATATGCACTGTCATCTGGCTACTCTAAATTTCCCATTGGTGTGAATGTGAGTGTGAATGGTTGTTTCAGAATGCAGTAGGGTAAGTGGTATTGTTTTCTATTCTGTCAGTTTGAGTGTTAGTATTTATTCAGTTATTTATTTCTATTTTTTGTGCATATGCATGCCTATATCTCACTAATTTCTTGACATATCACTATCAGATTTCCAGGATAGCAACTTGGTACCAACGGCTGACATGTTTATGAAAAGGTCGTTGTAGGACAAGGTCAGCAAAATAGCCACCAAACGATTATAATGACTAGGTAGCAGTTGGTGTGATTCCCCATCGGGGCTCTCTAGTTTGTGTCTGTGTTAGCCTGTGACAATCTGTTCAGGGTGTACACCACCTCTTTATTGAAGAGCTAGAGTTGGCTTCAGCTTCCCTTGTGACCATTATGGATAAGTAGTAGAGCTTAATGGATGGGTAGATGGATGGATGTTTGATGTGACCATTAAGCTTTTGACCTGTATCTCCCTGATTTTATGCATGATGCAACCAAAATATGATTGGCTGATGGGATAATTGCATGAATAATCAGATGGAGAGATGTTTTATTAATAAAGTAGCTGATGATTGTAACTGTTTTGCTAAAGACTACTAAAATCCATAGAACACTGAGTATTAATTCTGTGAGTATAATAATAATAATAATAATAATAATAATAATAATAATAATAATAATAACAATATAACACACTACCTGTCCAGGGTGTACTTTGCCTTCACCCAGAGTGGGCAGAGATGGACGTCAGCCTTCCCATGACCCTAAATAGGATTAAACGTTTCAGAAAATGAACAATGAACGATATAGCATACTGGTTGCCTATTATGGTATGTGATCATTAATCATTCATTCATTCATTCATTTTCTGAACTGCTTATTCCTAATTAGGGTTGCGGGGAGGCTGGCGCCCATCTCAGCCG
>JAOUQZ010000008.1:6079025-6097798 GCA_028564935.1 Neosilurus hyrtlii | reverse complement strand
GGGAGAGAGAGAGAGAGAGAGAGAGAGAGAGAGAGAGAGAGAGAGAGAAAGAGAGAGAGAGAGAGAGAGAATTATCATGGGAGGAGGAGAAATGAAGGAAAGATATAAGGTTAGAGGTCTCTCTGGATGCATAATAAGTTTTAATAAAGGAGGGAGTTTTACTATAAATACATTCAAAACAAAGCAGCATTTTGGTGAAAGAGATTATTGAGAGATATAAGGAAGGGGACAGAATGTGAGAGGTGAGTGTAGAATAAGAAAGAAATTGAATCAGACAGTATGAGTGTATGAAAAGATGACAAGAATAGCCAGAAGCAAAAGTCCAACCTATTCACATCAAAGACTTCCCTCTCTCTCTCTCCCTCCCTCCATCCCTCCCTCTGTGTGTGTGTGTGTGTGTGTGTGTGTGTGTGTGTGTGTGTGTGTGTGTGTGTGTGTGTGTGTTACATGAACCTTCACGTTTTGGAAGATTTTCGCAATTTTGTGGTTTTAATTATGGAATTATGAAGATATTTTCTTCATGCCCACTAGAGGGCAATGACTTTCCAGAATTGTTTGTTTGCTTGTTGTTTTTTTAAAAATGTATTTTATTTTATTATTATAATTTTATTTTTATTTTTTTTACCAGCGATTGCTGACTGTACTAGTGCATTATCACCCTTCTTTTGTCTGGGATTCTCTGCTTTGGGTTACAGAATAATTCAGACAGTTTACTCCGTCCCCAGCTTCTCTCTCTCTGGGACACACACAGAACTCACATAAATGGGCTTAATAATTAGAGAGATAAAATACAAACTATGTAGCAGAAACTATAATTCAATGCTAAATCTAGTTGGTTATCATTCATTTTCTGAACTGCTTAATCCTAATTAGGGTCGCACAGAGGCTGGCGCCCATCTCAGCCAACTCTGGGTGAGGGCAGAGTGCACCCTGGACAGCTCACCAGTCCTTTGCAGGGCAGAAAAATATTTTACTTTAGTTCCAAATTAATTCTAAACAAAATTCAAAAACAACCAAAGTATAATGCACTTTTTCCAAATGCCTATTCAAAGACTATAGCAACCGTTGGTTACCCTTGCATCCAGTCTCTTTCAAAGACTTCAAAAGACCCTACAGATGAACCAAATATCAAGATTCTATTATTAGTGGTTGTGAATATATTTTATGAAAGTAAAAAAATTATGTTTCCATAGCAACCATGATCACCATAGCAACCAAATTCACTATTTTCTAAAAGCCTGTCCAAAGACCTTTCATATGAACCTAATATCAAGTCTCTGTAAAAAATTGTGGAGATCACAACTTGCATAAAGGTCAAAGTGGGACATCGTACAGACAAACAAAAAGAGGGACACAGAGGCCAGCTCCTAAATGAAGCTCTGCTAAGTTATCGTACATTACTTTCCAGAAAGAAATGCATCAAAGCACCTCAGTAATTCAACAACTGAAATAAATGCTGTTTTACTGCAACTTATTAAAAAAAAATCTTATTTGTCAGTTGATATTGCAATCATGTAAATGTTAATATAGAGTATATAGTATAGAAGTACACAGAACAGCCATAAGAAGATGAGTAAATAATGGGATGTGGGACCCCGACGTGTGGGATTGTGCACTTTGGCTAGTGTGCCTTCAGTCTCCAGCACAGATGGTAAGTAAACCATATCACTCCCAAATACTGCTTTAAATATGCATATTGCACCTATTGGTTTCTATGTTAACCTTCTAGAGCCAGTATTAAATGAAAGAGGTCTAGGGTTGTTATGTCCGTTGTGTTTTTTGAGATTTTTCATATTGTGTGTGTTTAGGAAGCCCTGCAATAGACTGGTGACCTGAAATGTTTTAATTGATTTAAAATGTGTATTCCAAATCTGTAAAGAACAATAAATAAATAGATAGATAGATAGATAGATAGATAGATAGATAGATAGATAGATAGATAGATAGATAGACAGATAAAGCAAAAGAAGTTAACAATAAATAAATTAACTAAAATAAATAAACAAATAATAACACTAACAATATTAATAATATTAATTATAATATACAGTGAATAGCATGAATGTAAAGGAAATTGTGAACTGTCTAGTACATTCAAAAAGGAGTGGGAAGAATAAATTTAAGATTGGTTTAGGTTTTACCTGCTTCATGCCCAAAGTCAGCTCAGATTGAATTCAGGTTTCCACGTCCCTGCAGATAAGCAGCACAGATAATAGATGGATGATTGGATAGATGGATGGGTATTTAGAATCATATAATGATAGTAGTTCTCTCATACAGTATCACTGCATCATCATTTCGGTTGGCCAATGATTATCATTAATATTACTAAAAAGAGAAGATAAAACAGACCTTTAGGGATGATCCTGTAATGATTGGAAACTAAAGTGAGTGTGATTTAGCTGCATTTTGTCCAATTTCATAAAAATTAGGCATTAGAAAAGGGTTAAAAAAAAGTCAAAATCTACCAAAAAATATACAACCCCCCCTTTCTTCAGACCTTAACCTTCAATTTTAATACAGTTTGTCATTTCAATTTTTATTTCAAATTTGCATGCGTTGAGGGCCATTCTGATGCACTTCCAGATTTAGCCACCAGAGGGCGGTCCTATTACATTTATTATCTGAAGGCGCATGGACCTGTCTTTCTGTGATTGATGTGGGTGAGAAAATTAAAACGTGGTGTATTGTTGTACAGTGTGTACAAATTATTATGGAAATCATACCATGATTTTTTTAATAAGTTGCTGTATTTCTCACAGTTGCTGAGTCTTCCTTTTTTCATCAGTTCCAGCCACAGGGTTCCATTCTTCCATTTCTATACTCCTTATAGATCAGGGCCACAGGGAAAACTGGAACCAATCCTAGCTGACATTGGGTCAGAGACAGGGTAGACACTAGCTAGATCACCAATTTATCACAAGACCTAAGCAAAGCTGATCAACCATTCACATTCACACATACAGGCAATATAGAGTAGCCAGATGACCTGCAAATCTATGGGCTGTGAGAGAAGAAAACAGTGGACCCAGAGGAAACCCACAGGAGGAGTCTATCACAGCTGACTCTTGGCAAAGGCAGGAAACACTCTGAACAGCTCACCAGTTAATCACGAAACTATTCAAGCAGACACTCACAACTAGGGGTACCTAGGGCCTAATGTACATGTCTTTGGACTGTGAAAG
Organism: Neosilurus hyrtlii; assembly: GCA_028564935.1. NCBI lineage: Eukaryota > Metazoa > Chordata > Actinopteri > Siluriformes > Plotosidae > Neosilurus > Neosilurus hyrtlii. Next base: position 6,094,613 of record JAOUQZ010000008.1, on the reverse strand, counting down.
GAAACCGGATTAACAGGAGGAAACTCACGCAAGTGCAGGAAGAACATCAGCAACATCCTCGCAGAGCCCAAGATTTGAACCCAGGAGCTCCTTGCTGTGAAGCCAACACGTTAACCAATAAGCCACTGTGATGCCCTCAGCTCAATGTTTACAGGGCAGTGGTGGCTCAGTGGTTAAGGCTCTAGATTACTAATCCAAAGGTTGGTGGTTCAAGCCCCATTTCCACCAACCTCCCACTGTTGGGTCCTTGAGCAAGGCCCTTAACCCACAGTTGTATAAAAAATATGTAAGTCACCCTGGATAAGGGTGTCTGCCAAATGCTGTAAATTCTTATAGTATTTTTATTTGTATAAATTTATACCATATATCAATAAAATCTATATAACAGTTGATCTTAGTCTTGATTTAGAGTGGAGACTTTTGATTAGCATTGGCTTTGCAGGAAGTCAGTGGATCAGTAGATTCTGTGTTGTGTGTAAAGACTCCATTGCTGACCACGAATACACGACTGAACATATTGGCATTGTGTCCATTGTGATGTTGCTTTTAAAACAACTGCTATGGAACAATATACCACACAGTCTAACTGATACCAATGAACCTCGAAGCTAAATAGGCATATATTTACAAACAACCACTTAAGTCTAATTGAATTCATTTACATTTTTATGAGCTGTTTCATTCCGGCAACAGGCATCTGGGGAAAACAGATGGGACAAGAATTAAAGACTGAATAGCCACATTATGAGTGTTCAAAGGAACAGAGTCTGGGTTCATTTCTGCCTTGCTTTCATAAGGACACTAGATGTTGCTGATAGTTGTCAGCTAATGACTGAATCATATGGACATAGAGAAGGGATGCTGCCAGTCTCCACCCCACATCAGTCACCAGTCCAGAGTGCTGGTTAATGCTAAGGAGTGGAACTCCACACAAAGCCGGCAAAGGAAGGGGGAAGGGGGGGAGAGTCAGTGGGCGTTCAGGTCAGGGCAGAGGTGCATTAGAGGGAGGGTTGCTTTCTGAGAGGGCACTTAACTGGCTAAGAATGCACAGGAGAGGACAAGGGTGGGGGGTACACTAGCAAAGAAAGGCAACAAGTACAAAGACTAGTAATAGACATGAGTTTTTAGTGTCTCCTACTTTGAAAGCTTTACAGTACTTGTATTTTCTCCCGAGATGGATTGCATTGTATTGAAATAATCCACATCAGCAGGACCCATATGGTTCAGCTATTTAACTGAACAGATTGGTGCTTTCTGTATGACAGACTGAATGCTAATCCCTTGCTTTTTGAGTCTCGCATGGAGTCCAAACCCTATTAACAGGAATGTGCCTAGTGTCGGCGGTCCGTGGCTCCTCAGGCCGCAGGACGCAATGATGGGCAGTACAGCCATTCCCCACGTGACCACCTTGCTTGTATTGATTCCCCTCCAATGCCTAATTCTATTAATCAGAGCAATTTCCCTGTGGGCAGTGGTTTATTTCACTCATCAAATGCCTGATGAAATCTTTAGACACCATGAATTAGGGCCAATCACAACAAATAGCTGATAGTGTTAACCAGTCACAAGCTGAGCAGAGGCAGCGGTCCACTCTAATTTGAAAGCTAGTGAGGTGATAATGCGGTGTGTCATCCTTTTGTGGGCGCGCATTAATGCTGCTGCCTGAGATAGCAATTGACAGCAAATCGACTGCTTCCAGAGCCAGAAGAAGGAGATAAAACTGGAGTGATGCTGAAAATAAAGAACATTGACTGGCAAACTGTGGAGTGACTGCGGACTTTAATCCATTATTGTGGCTGATGGGGAGGGCTTAATGCATCCCTGTCTTACACAGCATTTACATGTAGAACCGCACTCTCTACTTCTCTCCCTCAGACTCTGTATAGAATTAAAGTCCATGGCAGAGTCACAGCATTAAGTGACTGAGTGCAACTAATTGATTTATCAGTAGAAAGGGTCAAAGTTGGCTGTAGGGTGTTGGAACTATAGATTTCTTTTTTTTCCCTCACAGATAATATTTATACTCATACGAATATGTGTAACCATACCCAGATGTGCCCATGCATGCCATAAATAAATATAAAAAAATTCTGTAATATTCAAACAATCCAGTCTGGGTATTAAATGTGAAAATCCCATATATATGTGTGTATATATATATATATATATATATATATATATATAGACATCTTCATCCAGGCTGATGTAAAGTCAAAGCAAAAACACAGAGCAGAAAATATGCCTTTTCCAAATGTATTGTCGCATTTACATTCACAAGGGAGAACAATTTAGTCTGTTCCATCTTGTAACACTACTTTAATATTCCATAAATACAGTATGAATATAAAGCATCAGTAAGAAAGTGCAGCATGCTTTGGTCTCCACAATACAAAAATACAGATATAGAATATCTAGCTGAAGATTCTGGGTGATGAGCTTCAATCAAGCTCGGAGATGAACTGCACACATGTCAAGAATCTCGCGATACACTTTCATTACTACATTAAAGTATGTCTATCTTATGATCGCTAAGGTTTAGACAGCATATTCCTGTCCTAAGAATCAGTGATGCACACACAGGTTCCTTATTTGCCTACAAGGACCACCTGAGTAATAGGCAATTGCTTATAAATCCCAGCAAATACAACAGGAGCAAGAAAGGCTTTTTACTTAAAGTGGGTGTATGCCTCAATGTCTTTCTACAGTATATTGAGTACTTCTAAATACATAGCTGGTGATTGGGCAAGCTTGAGATATAATTGTGTATAGAATGAAACCAATATGCAGAGATCTTGCCCCCAGTTGAACATGCATAGTTTTGCATTGGTGTAAGAGGGAGGAGAATGCTGTGTGAGCTCTGGCATGCGTATATCGGCTCACTACATGTTGTTAGCAAGAAACAGCTGTTCATTTGGAGCTGCCTGCACCTTTCCTTGACCCCAGTTTGTGCTACGTAAAGCAGGAATTAGCCACATTACGCCAGCCCTGCTGCATGCTGCCTCCATGTGATTCCGGTCACATTCTCTCTATTACCAAGGCCCCTCTCTCTGATTAAGCATGACACACTCACTAACATGCCAAATCACTGCCTCAGAGTCCTGGGTTGTACACACACATACCTTCACACTCACACACATACACAGACACACACAGACACACTCATATACAACTTGCCAAATCTTGTCCCAAGCTGAAAATTCCATCCTGAATAGAAAACAAGCTATTACTGTCCAGTCATTTCATTTACTGATGTTTGATTTCAGATTTACGGTTCTCTTCTGATCTTGCAAACTTGTGAACCGGCAAAATATGCACAAAAAGAGAATTTCTAAATGAACATAAGGGTTCTAGGAAAAATGGAAGAAATTTTTATTTTAAATGGGAGAAAATGTTATGACAGGAAGCAATGCAATCTCCTTTTGTAAATAATATGAAATATATCTTTACTTGGTTTAAGATATCAGAATTTAAAATATTTGCAGACATGTATTAACCTCTACCCCACCCCCTGCATTGGTTTTCACTGAGTTTTCCAGTTTCATCCCACAGTTCAAAGACATGTGCTTTAGGCAAATTCATTCATTCAGCTCACCAGACCATTGCAGAGCCAACACATATACAACAATTCACACTCACACCTAGAGGCGATTTGGAACAGCCAATTAGCCTACTGTGCATGTTTTTGGACTGTGGAAAGAAACCAGAATACCTGGAGGAAACTCACACAAACACTGGAAGAACATGCAAACTCCACACATAAACGCCAAAACCTGGGAATAGAACCCAGGTCCCTCTTATGTGTGGCAGACGGGCTAACCTGTTCACCACCATGCCACCATAAAATTACATACAGTATATTAATTTCACAAAAATTCCCAGTCAGAAGAAAGAATAAATGAGGTAAAACTTATGGTCAGATCTCTAAATGCAGAAAACATACAAAATTCTAGTTTTTATTCTATCTTAACGAATAGAATCTGAGCAATGATGTATTTCATGTTTATTTAAAAGGAAATAAAACCCAAACTTAATAGAAGTTTGCATGCATGAATAGTTTGTTTGTTTCTATTGTACCTTTTATCATGTAGAAAATTAGCACTAAATTCAAGGGGTGGGGGGGTGACATTATAATGACGAAAAGTAGCCTTACACATGCCTTATTTGAATTGAAAAAAATCATGTCCTATTCTTGTGATTTCACACCCTTGTGAAAGTCAAACAGTAGCCTTTCTAAACTGGCTAATGCAAGCTATTAAATGGATATTTGCAGATTGCAAGTACAAACCACCTGATAATGAAAATATACATATGTTCATGTGCAACAGAAGTTTCATTTCACTTCACTGAATTTAAGTCATAGTTAAAATTGCCACTTTATCCACAGTTGATATTGATATAAATATAACATTAATAACAACAACTTTATACATTCCTGATTAGCATTTTTAGCTTGTTTGGGGTTTTTCTTTAAACACAAATTATGCACTTTTTCTCTCAGGCTTTATTTTATCGGATACATCTGTGCTTTTAGTAGGACAGATGTTGCCTGTTAAACTGCTCGTGCAAGACAGCACCCCTGCACCAATAAACCGTTAAATATATATTTTGAAAAATCTTTTCATATACTTTTATTGACTTGCAATTTAAAAGGGTAAAAAAAAAGCTACTGAATCCCTTGTGTTTTCTTTTTAATATTCCCTTAAACAATCAAGAGCGAAGTTGTATTGATTGGGCTGATTTAAAAGTACCTGAGGCAGGGTGTCTTTAATCCAAGAGCTCTTTTAAAAATCACCTGGTCCGACAAATGGGACCTTTTAAAGGAGTATAATGTGTTCTTAAATTATTTTATTGATGGGAAGTGGGATGGCCGCTGCAGGTACCTATACAAACGCCCATGGCACGCTGTGAAAGGGTCAATTTGTGCTCCATTTTCCATTTCTTCATTATCTGCCTTTAGAGCCATGCTGTGCAGCTCAATAGGGCTGCAAGAAACTTCAACTCTCGCGCATTTCCTACCGCCTAACACCGTTTGGATGCAGATTATTAAACATTTTCATGTTAAGTACTGATTTAGAATGAATGGATTTGGTGATGTGAATATAGAGGGTTTTATCACTTAGGAAAGATTTGGAGAAATGAATATAGCTACTTCTTTATGAGGGTAACTAATTATTTAGAAACAATTACAGGGGTATGGTTATGGAATGACTTTGGAATATAAAGCACTAATAAGTTTTTGCTTCTGAATTTGTGTGCAGGATGTAACATTGTACAAACTGCAAAACATGGTACACTAAGCTATACATATTTTAGCATGACATACTCCGTCATGTTTTTAATTTAAAATTAATTGCATTAAATCTCATTTTGAAAATAAATGACAAGGTTGAACATCTGACGTGTGGGAAATTAGGAGTAATCTGTTAATTAGCAGGTCTGCTTGTCAAATAAATCAATTGCTCAGTGCACAAATAGACACAACCCCATTGTGCCAACCTCATTACTCAAACAATGTGGCAGTATCTATGCTATTTCTTGCTCATTTGCTTAACGCCGTCACCCTCAATGACCTGTCAGTTGTGGTTTATTAAGCACACAAAAGTACCAGAGCTGCCTTTGATGTGTATGTAATTCAAAATTTTACCCAAATCCAATCTATGATCCAACCTGACATCAGCTTCAAATTTGTTTCCCCTGTATCGTAAATATGTTATAACACACACCATTTATAGCTAATGCACTACATGCTTTAAAATGATGCAGTTGAAGCAAAAGGTTTATTAGTGTAGAAGTCAGCAAGGCTTTTCTTACAAGCATTGTGAATAAAAGTCCCAAACGACAGGTTAAAATGCACTTTCACTTACATTTAACCCTGCAGGCAAGCACTTCAATTTAATAATGCAGTTCATGTTGGTAAATGAGTCCTCTCTTAGAGTGCATTAAGGAATCAAGAGCAATGCATTCTCCATTTTTTTCTATCAAACTGAGAATCAATAGGCATGTGATAAGAAAGTGCAGTCCATGCAATGAACAGCGAGGGGCGATTAATAGGCCAGACTGTTTTACGAACAGACTAATTAACCGCCGCTGGCCCTGACAGGCACTAAAGTGGTGCTTTTGTGCTTCAGCAGCCGCCATTTCAGGATTGACAGAGGAACGCACTGTGGATCAGAGGGGAAATGCACTCTCAAGTAGGTGCTAACTGCAGGTAACACTTACAAATGAGGAACAAGTTGGCCATCACTTAGTGACAGTTAAACCTCCCATTTGTTGCCATGGAGGGGAAAAAACTGCATTGGTGAAAGATGAGGCATTTTTTCATCAACAAATCTCTACCTAGAAATCGATTGTACAGCATCGTATTGTGTTTTGTTGTGTTATTGATATGTTAATGTGTTGTTCCACAGACACAAAGTAATTCAAGCATGCCAGTAACATGTAATTATTGATGATCTTCAAAAAAAAAGCAAAAGGGACTGCATAATATAAAAATATACACAACAGTTAGAGAAACTGTTAAAAAAAATTTCTTCAAATCTATGTACCTGTAAAGAATAAAGAATTATCAAATTTTTTAAAATACTTTAAAAAAAAAACAAAAAAACTTATTATTAAATATAATAAAAATCAGTGTAAATTTTGACTAAAGAGGAAGAAGCACACACAAATATTTTGTATTAGGCAAGAAAGTTCTGTGTTCGGGATCCAGGCTTGGGCATTTTTGTATGGGTTTTATCCCAGATGGACATTGCCCACATGGATGCTTCCCACTTTATTACATTATATTATATTGCATAACTCTAAACACATTTCAATTCTAGCGTTTTGATATAAATTTGTAAATAACTTTTATAGAGGTGGGTATGTAGCAATTGTATATATGTATTACAAGTCAGTAAATAGATGTTGAATTATGCATGTTAAAACACTGTGAATCAAAAATTAAAAATATAAAGTACACATGAGAAGGCATATTTTCTTCGATTTTATATAGCATCAAACTGGGACGTGTCTATGTGGGAAGCATCCATCGAAAAGTTTGTCCATAGCATCCATATGAGAAGTGTAGCTCTGGGATGACACTTCTGTGTGGAGTTTGCATGTTCTTCCTGTGCATGCATGGGTTTACTCTGGGTATTTCAGTTTCCTTCCACAGTCAAAAAACATGCACATTAAGCTAATTGGCTATTCCGGATTGCCCGCAGTTCTGAAAGTGAGTGTGAATGGTCGTGTGTGTATTGGTTCTGCAATGGTCTGTAAAACTATTTAACAAAAGTGGGCAGAGATAGGCTCCAGCCTTCCTGGGACCCTTATAAAATAAAGCAGTTCAGCAAATAAATGCATGAATGAGATATTACTTTTAATTCATTTTATTTTCTGGACCACTTTATCTTGTTAGAGTATGGAGCACATCCTAGCTGAATGTTGGTGAAGAACAGCTTGCCAGACCATTGCAAGGCAACCCAGACACATAACGATTCACAATTACATTCACACCCGGGGCAATCAAGAATATGCAATTAACCTAACATGCATGTCTTTTGACTATGGGAGGAACCAGTGGACCTAGCAGAAACCTATGGAAACATGCAAACGGCACTGGAAACGTCTTCACTGGGCACAGGGCTTGACTCCAGGATATGGACATTTAACCCATCCAAAGAGAGTTCTCTCTCTCACACACACACACACAAACACACACACACACACACACACACACACACACACACAACCAGTGAATACACACCTAGCGGTTCGCAGTGGCCACCACACATTCCGGCACCTGGAGAGCAGTTGGGGGTTAGGTGCCTTGCTCAATGGCACTTCATGCATGAAGGTGGAGGAAGGGAGGGTGCTGCCAGCAATCTTTAGGTCCCAAACCCGCTTCTCTAACCAGTAGGCCCACTATATCACCATGCCACCCATCATTTATTTTTTGCAATGCAATATAAAACAGCAAGGAACTTTCAACATAAGAGAGATGTATGTTTGTTGGCCAGTTATTTTTTTAAGTACAGCCAAGATGACAGTAAATAAGTTTCAAAACTCTGATAAGTAATATATATATAATTTATTTTTTTTTTTTTTAAAGACAAGACAAGCTACAGCAGCAGCATGCTGTGTGAAGAGTTAGATAGACAAATATACACTGCAATTCTTGAATATAAAGACCCAGAGTCTTTGGAATTACAGCTGAAATCATATATCGCGCTAACATGATAATATTAATTTCCTAAGAAGCTGAAGCTCCTTGCTCGAACTGTATATTGATGAAGTAGCTCTGCCTTTAGAATGGAGAAAAAATAAAAATAAAAAGGCAAACAGGGTGAGCAGATATGCCACAAGATGGCTTTTGCTGCCAGCTTCTTACAATATGCCCATAACATCCAGTTGAATTTGATGTGCCAAATTTAAACAGCTTGGTAAAACTGAATAAATGCAACAGCATAAGCAGAACACAGTGAGCAATTGAGACTCTGCTCTAAAGCAATGGTAGGAAAAAAGCAAGAGCAACACTGACCAGACTGTTCTACTGTTTCAACAATGGCCTAAGTGTAATTCTCCTACTGTGAAGCTGTTGAGGCTGCACCAGAGTTCAATGTGCAGGGATAAGGTGCAGCGTGTCTGGCTGTGAGAACATGCCGCACAGCAAGAGCGCGAGTGCTAAATGGACTGCAGTGGGCTCACGCAAAACCACAGAGGGTTGGGTGAATACAGCCAGTGACCCGTGAAGACCTTTTTTCTAACTAAAGATAAAAGTGTAAAGAGGACAATCTAAATAAACCTCACTTTGGGGTTCTGCAATAATGATATATATATATATGAAATAAATACAGGTAGAAAGCTACATTATTAAATTTGAGAAGGAGCACTAAATTATTATTTTTTTTTTTGTTTAGTTTAATGAAAGGCTTTGTGTGAGTTTCATAACAAGTTTTTTTTTTACCTCCCAAACTATGATATGTGTTACAGAGTGTTTCTCATCAAGCACCAATTCATTCGCACAAAATAAAAAATCAATACACTGAATGAAAATATTGATGTCTGCTGCTCTGTAATTCTTCCCATAAATGTTTGAATGTTTTATGAGGCAAGCACCTACATGAGAACCTGTGCCATGCGTTCGTCCTCTGCTTGGTGACAGAGTGCTTTTAGAGCAATAACTCGACATGGCGTGGGGAGTTCACTGAAAGAAAGGTCATGCAGCTTTGCATGGGGCCTGCTGAAAGGCCCACCGGTGTGATTCTAAGCCTTGTTTCCTATCCACTTCCTGCTGGATTACATGCTCCTCTGGGTCAGGCTGAGAAAGTCCTTTCTCAAACTCCACACCAACAAATGCAGCCTCTTTTTTTTTTAAATCTTGCTCACTTAGGGGGATCAAATTGACCCGTGAGAATTAGCAACTCCCGCTATGAGTCTGTGTTGAGGAATTAGTTCACCTTCACATGTGACCTGGAGCTGCACAGAGCCCAGATTTATCTAATTGTGTATGACACTGACTATTAAAGGGAGATGCGACCAAGGCAGTGTTTCACTGGTCCACTGGCTGTACTCCAACTCTGACTGCTGCTGCTGAATGAAATGCTGATGGCTGCTTAAGCAGTGCTTATTGAGTCTCTCATAGGACCCCATGAGTCCCCAGGATCAACAATGGCAGCATTAATGGGTAAAGCGCAATGAGAATGTCACCATGGCAGGGGGTGCATACTGAACAGAGGGCTGTTTCTGAGGTGGTTTGTGTCTCTCAGCACTCGAACCAGGTCTCGCCTGTTTATATGCACTTTCAAGTGAGTCTATTTTATTTTTCATATTGCACGTTGATGTTTTTTTTTAAATTATGAGTCTTATATATGAGATCATAAAAACTCTGAAGAAAAAAATGCTGAAAATATGAATAAAATGTATTTGATTAGATGCATAATTTCAGCACTAATAATATCATTGTTAAAATTATTAATGGGACTTTACCTTTAAATTAGGGGTGTAATACAATTTACCTGTATATAAACTCTTCCACTGCGATAGCCTGGCGAAGTGTCCAGGGTGTACTCTGCCCTCGTCCAGAGTCGGCTGAGAAGGGCACCAGCCTCTCCACAACCCTAATTAGGATTAAGTGGTTCAGAAAATGAATGAATGAATGAATGAATGAATGATAAACTCTGTCATTGTGTCCACTATGGAAAACAAAATAAAATAAAAAAGAAATGTCTCTGTGAATGGTGAATTCTGGCACTGACATTTTCTCAGTATCAGCTATTATTACTGTGATTCATAATTGATCTAAATTGTAGATGTGTTCACTTATTTATAATTATAATTTATTATTATTATTATTTTGTATAATATGCAAAATATTATGGAAACAATATTTTTAACTAAGTAGCCTAATTAAAAAAAAAAAATTCCCATCAGAGGATTAATAAAGTGTCATGATTGTGGAGTGGAGACGGACACATTCCCAGGAAGTAAAACAGCTTAACTGAGTAACAAAGTGGAAAGCAAACACACGGGGAGTGGTGACCTGATGGAAGGGTGCTGGAGTACTGATCCCAAGGTCGAGGTACAATCCCCACTACCAACGGGTTGTCACTGCTGTCCCCCCCGTGCAGCTAACTGGGTTATCAATGGCCAGCCATGTCTGTTAAAAGAAACATTGCTGACTTTCGTCAAGAGTAGGCTGCATAGCTGTCAGCGTGTTCCTGCCCTGTGATGGCCTGGGTGTACAGGGTGTACTCTGCCCTCAACCAGAATCAACTAAGAAGGGCGCCAGCCTCCCCACAATCCTAATTAGGATTAAGCGGTTCAGAAAATGAATGACTGAATGAAAGCAAACACAACAATAACTTAAAAACAAAGCAAAACTAAAGTACACAACACAAAACTAGCTACACAAGGCTAGAAATAAGAAAGCCTGGAAGAGGGAACACACGTGATCACTGACCTTTTGCATGGCACCAACTGGCATATATAATGTCACATGCAACTCTCAAATTTGACTTTTGGTGTAGAAAGCTCTGCAAAATTGGTAATAGTATTTTAGTTTAAATAGCATAAATTATTGTTGTATAATAGGGCCTAAAGTTAGGTTATGTTATGTTACGTGAATGACGGGTTTACGCTAATACCAACAATAACATTACTATGACATTAGTTATATGCATATATACATTAGTTACTATGACATATGTCATTAGCGGAGAAATTTGAATTTTGAATTTAAAAACTCTTGCCCATTAAGAATTAGTTCTGATTATCTAAACATATGATTCAGCTAATCAGTGGCTTGCTGAAGCTCGTGGACTGTGGACAGACAGACACACATACAAATTCGTACAGGACGCAAATCCCAGTACCTTCCACAAAACATGATCCAAGAGCCATAATACACTGTGACATGAGATAAAACCTAGCATAGAGAGTCCTTATGTAGTACATGCAATTAGTAGAATAACAGCCAGGTGTGCTGATCATGTGACAAGAGACATATGTTCAAGGTCATGTGAGTGGGAGTGGTGCAGATTTGCTGGGAAATGTATTGTAGTGTGAGAGTATGTATTGTAGAGTAATACAGTATGAGAATCTGTAGTTGTTAGATTACATCTTGTGTTATCTAATCTTATCTTCATTCATTTTCTAAACCGCTTAATCCTAATTAGGGTCACAGGGAGGCTTGGGCCCATTTCAGCCGACTCAGTACACCCTGGACAGCTCGCCAGGCCATACATGCTGACGGCTATGCAGCCTACTATTGATGAAACTCAGCAATGGTTCTTTTACATGCCTCTCACCAAGAACAGTAAGAGACTGGGCCAGCGTTTGATAACTCAGTTAGCTGCACTGCAACAGCAGTGACAACCCGTTGATTGTGGGGCTTGAACCCCCGAACATTGGATCAGTAATCCAGCACCCTACCACCGGGCCACCACTGCCCCTTATCTTATCTTATCTTATCTTATTTAACATTATCTTATCTCATAATATCTTATTTTATATTTTATTTTATCTTATCTTATGTTATTTTTTTTTTTCTTATCTCCATTCATTTCATTTTCCAAACTGCTTTATCCTTTACTGAGGTTGTGGGGGGACTAGAGTTTATCCCACTCCAGGAGAATGCATGGTATATCTTGAACCATCACAGGATCACTTATCTTATCTTACCCTATCTTATCTTATCTTAAATGTGTGGTAATGAACATGGCCTTCATATTTCCTGCAAGCTGCATATCTACTTGCTCACTTGACCACAAGTATCTTCTACTCATGTGCCTTTTTGTTCCCAGTAAATGCTTCTAGCTTCTACTAGATGCCTTGTGAACATTTGTGGCACAAAAATGTTAATTCATAAAAAGCTGGGGCATCGTTTGTACACACATCTATATTTGTTTCTGTTCATAACACATTAATTCCAAATATTGTATTAATATTTCTTTACAAATATTTTCATTCTCTTTTTTTTCAATCTCTTTCATTAAATAGATTGCATTTATATTTACTAAAGGTAATATTTGTCTCCCAAGAGAATCACAAATAACTAACCCAAATAACTCAGATTTTTAGCATTTCTTTAAAACAGAAAACGTATAAAGTGTACAACACTGGGATTCACCAAGGCAGCAGTTTGAAGGGTTGAAAAGAAAGTCACAGCAATCTTTATAAAACATACATAAAACTACTTGATATCATCTGATGATGCACATTGTCAGACTACCTGTTCTTCCAGACATGTCTCAGACTGAAGCTGAAAAGTTATCTGAGTCTTAAGCATCTGTCCATCAGACCTAGTTATCTGCTAATGATTTGTGCATTTTGACACTTCAGAATCAGTCACAGAAAATAGCTACATCGAGAGGAAACACATAGAGATAGCTTCCTCGCTGATATAATTTGCTGCTGCAAAATACAAAACAGAGGAGGGAATAATGTGCAAAGTCAAGTTTAGTGAGAGAGAAAATGGAAAAATTTAGGGCTGTGAGCCACCTTAATGGATATCCTTGCAGCTGCTGGAGAATGGGCTTCAGTAATGCGCCCTTAATGTGCCGCAGCCGTATTTCTCGGAGTGTATCAGGAGAAATGTGCCCTGTCATTTCAGCTAGCAATCACTTAATGGGCCTGCTAAATCTCAGCAAAATGGACAGGCACTGCACTATTTCTGGCTTTGGGAGATGCAATAAAGCTTGCCAACTCTAAGAGCAAGAAGGAAAAAATAAAAACAAAGAAGAGGTAAAAGCAACTTTTTTTTAAAGTCGAAAGTAGAGAGAGTAAAAGGCAATCCCTTCCATCTCTGGTGTGGCTAATGTTTGTGTTTTGCTAAAGTGTAGAGACAGTGACAGGAATTTCAATTATCTAATTACGGCGAAATGAAAAGACTTAAGTGTTGTGATTTCTGCAGTCTTTCATAGATCAATCTAATGTGCGCTCACATTGGAAATGAACCAAAATGGAAGAGGCAAAGGAAGGCAGCACCTCCTCAAATCATGCAATTAAAATGACAAATGAGTTTCTTGATATATTCATCTAAGTGGTTAAGTGGAAGGGTTTTATTCCACATCCACAGCGCTGTCTGGCAGTGACGAGGGGGGAATCGGCTGCATGCTCTTTTGATTAAGGCCACTGCTTAAATGCTGGGAAAACGCTGAAAGCACTTGCTGTACAAATTAGCCAGCCGATGGATGCGAAATGAAATTCTAAAGAGTTGATTTAGGCATTTAGGGGGGATGCGGCTGGCAGCTTAAAGGCCTCAAAGACATTTTTGAGGCTGCATGCATTATGTTTAAGAGGTCAGGGCCTGGAAACAGCTTTTTATTGTGTACTATAATGAGAGTGCTACTGAAAGAAACACAAAACAGAACACAACAATCAATCTGATATCCGTTCTGACCTTTAGGGAAACTTGTAGACATGTTAGCTAAGGATAGTAAGGCAATCTGAAATGGGGACTGAGACTAGATGTCGGCAAATGATAATCATTTCAATCTGAAAACAACATAGCCTTGATTAATCATATCTTGCTAATCATTTTGGGAAGGTTGTCCTGTGTTTGATGATGGCAGTGAAGAATGAAAAAAAATTTTCCCCTGGTGTACACCAGTGAAGCTACACAGAGTGCACCTGGGTAGTAAACCTTAAGTTAGTTTGCCTAATTGTTTTATTTTAATTATTATTTATTTCAGTTTCAAATCCCAGTGTTTGTTAAGAGAAAGTCCACCATGATACTTAACAAGATACCAGTTTTTACCACTTTATTGAAGCTTTAGGGTGCAGTTTATATTGCATTAATTTGTTTATAGATGCAATAAGCCTTCCAAATTTCTGTTACACATGATCATATGTATATTATCATTATCAGGTATTTTTTACATAGATTTTGAAAGTTACAATCTGCTAAAATCCATTTGATAGCTTGCATTAGCCAGTTAGAAAAGACTGCTGTTTTACTTTTGCAAGAGTGAAATCTGGAGAGTAGGGTGTGAATCCCCCGTTTCATATAGTATAAGACAAGATAATGGTGATAATAACAGTATACAGATAATAAACTAACAAATCAGATATAAACTATTGAACTTCTGAATAGAATAAAATAAGGCACTTCATACATGATTCTGTTAATATGCTTTAAAACAAGCATGCACTTGTACACATAAAAGAAAGAATACCGCGCCATGCATTCACATGCAAATTAGTTCCACATTGCCGGCGAAAACACTAAAGGATCATGTGGCTTTTCGCTACTTTTCGCATTACAACGTCGGCCCCTGTGTGTGGAGTTATTGCTACACACGCTCAAAAAAATCATGAAACAGAGCAATAGAAACAGGCATAAACTATGCATTTAGAGCTCCATCTACGTTTAAGTGACTATTAGACAAGCACCCATTATTTCTGGCCTGAAACATTTGAAACATGCTCAAAAGCAGGTTTTTATGTTATATGGTATACACAGTCAGAGTCAGAAAGAATCCACTGATTAATTATGGTTTAAATTACAACAAATTATACTTCAATAACAATGAAGACAATGAACAGTAAACTGCAGTAAAAATGGATTGTAAAAAGAATATAAGAAATATTAATTTAGAATACACTACACAAGAATGGTGTGATCTGTAATTATTAGTTAGTAGACCACATGAAACACAAAAATAAAATTCTGCTCTGTAAAGATGAGTTACTCACTAATTCAAAATTTTAGTCACCACTTCAAGAAAATGCAAGAAAAAAACAAAAACAAAAAACAAGATTTCTATAATATATATTTACATTCAGAATTTTAACCATGACAGGGACTGATACATGAGGCGTGTGCATCAAGCAAAGCTATTAGTGCTGCAAAGTTAAAACTGTATTTTGCGCATACTCATTCAGAAAATGGAAAATAAACGATAAAATGTCATCTCTCCATTTTAAAGTGTGATATAGATGATACCAAATGCTTGAGTTTCTATGAAAAACTGTGAGTGTCATTTTGATTCAAGCATTATCCACTCAGAATAATGATTTTTATTCAAGAGTTATTGGACAAATCAGATCACACAGTTCCCATGTTGTACATACTAATAAACATTATTCAGTGTCGATATATTATAT
>JAOUQZ010000008.1:6058775-6070516 GCA_028564935.1 Neosilurus hyrtlii | reverse complement strand
ATATATATGTATGTATAATTTTTTTTTGCTCTTCTCACCTGATCAGATGAAAATCCTTTAGCGCGCGCCGGAGGATTACAACTTCCGCTGTAACATCCTCCCTAATTACCTAATAGCATTGCTGCAAGACTCCTGCCAATAATGAAACACTTTTGAGCGTTAACCGCAGTGATTGGAGATGTGATGCCAACAGGATAGCAGCAAATTACGCCCCTCAGCTGAGACGCAGCTCAAGTACACTTGTCTCTGCACGGGTTTCAATATCTACAATTAAACACAATCTCACAATGACAAACCATAGATTAGGTTGTATCTCAACCGTGCACTTCGTATAAACAGGAACAGTTTCACAAAGCAACTGTTTTCCCCATCTAAAAAGGGGATATGTGTGTGTGTGTGTGTGTGTGTGTGTGTGTGTGTGTGTGTGTGTGTGTGTGTGTGTGTGTATACTGAGCGCAAGTTGATTATCTTGCCTATATTTATACAACATGATAATAACTTAAGCGCACAAAATTAAATAATATCCTTTCTGGACTTTAAGGGTGTACAGTTTTTGCATGAAAGCGGCTGCATTAATGCATATGTTCCTCGTGTAACTGATAGTCTATGTTAACAATACTGTTGTATATCGACATAAATATTTTAAAAAAAATTCATTATGCTAAATCATTCTTACAGTTGCAGAATAAATATGGCTGCCTCTACATTATGTTCTACTATTCATTTTGGACATGCTGGTGAACATATTCGGTTATATTCACTCTGTGTAGAGTCCATGAAAACTAGACAACAGAAGCAGCGTGTATAAGTAAGCACTGCCTGGTTAAAGCGCAAGAAAAGCTGCAGGAGTCGAGCTGTAGTGCAGGAGCTTTTTGCGGCCTCCCTTCGCGCCGCCGCCCCGCTAATTAAAACATAGAGGACTAATTCAATTCTCCGCCCTGCTGCTGTGTGATTGGCTGAGCGCACATTCTACACCGCAATTTGCCGCCTGTCACTCACCTCCCAATAAATAGTAATATACCTGTGTGTGAGTAGACGGGTAGATTTACGTTTCTAGGTTTTTTTTTAATTTAAGGTTTCCAGACGAAGGTAAGCGGCCTGGAGGTTTTTATTTTGTCCAAACAAGCGGCGAGAACTGCGTTCCGGCCGAGTTCCTTCAAGATGAACCTGAACTACACGTCTCCGGGCGTTCAGATGCCCACCCAGAGGTCCACGTCCTTCTTCATTGAAGACATTTTGCTTCACAAGCCTAAGCCTTTGCGGGATGTGTTTCCATCGCCTTTCTCCAACTCGCTCGCATCTCGGATGCCTCTGCTCGAATATGGATACCCCCTCATGCCCACCCCGATCCTCGCCTCCCATCCGCACCATCCGCTACACAAACCAGAGCATCACCCCTACTTCTTCACCTCCGGTAAGATCTATTCCATTATACTGTTGATGTACAACATTACATTTATTTTAGGAGTTCTTCTTTAACAACAACAAAAAAATTAAGATATTTTGTTCTATGGTTTGTTTGCTGTTGCAATGAGGTCGAATTAAAAACCCATACTCGAGGGTGATACAATGTATGAATTTTAAATAAAAATGCGTAGATCCAGAAGCTCTTTTAAGCAATTTACGTTTTCCATTCTAAAGAATATTATTGTCCAGCTTGAGTACAAGGCCTTGTATGAAGAATAGAAACGTTGCTTTAATAATATCATATAAATTGTATTTATATGCAGCCTACATCTAATCTCTAAATATATTTATTATAAAATACAAATACATGAGAAACCTTTTTAAAACATTCCGTTTCTTACATTTAAATAAATATCTTATTAATTCTCATGAGGTCTGGAAAATCAAGTTTAGACTAGTAAAGGAGACTTGTTAGGTAATCAAAATACACCAAATAATGGGTTTCATATTTTAATTTGATAAAACGATGGGGCAAAATCTAGAAAGTGCAAATTTGGGTCTTATTCAAGTTTGACCGAAATCCGACTTACTGTTTTTTTTTCAAGATCAGGAGAGAATTGTAGTTATACAAGGTTGTACGCATGCTTAGATTTTTTTGGTAGACTGGTTGTTCTCATATGAAATGTTTCTCCCTTGTAAAGGAGTTCAAATGCCGTCGTTGTTCCAGCATCACCCGGAACTGCCCGGGAAGCATTGCAGGCGCCGGAAAGCGCGCACCGTTTTCTCGGACTCGCAGCTTTCCGGACTGGAAAAGCGCTTCGAGATGCAGCGGTACCTTTCAACACCGGAGCGCGTGGAGCTGGCCACAGCACTCAGCCTCTCAGAAACACAGGTAAAAAACGAGAACTTAAACCCACCGACCTTCAGTGTCCTGCAGACTAAACCGTATTGACCTCGACAGAAAAGTTTGTAATGGTTTTCTTTCTTTTTTTTTTAAATCATTTTGCTCAGGTGAAAACTTGGTTTCAGAACCGGAGGATGAAACATAAAAAGCAATTAAGGAAAACGCAGGAGGAGCAGAAGACAACAGGGGACTCGGACAGGTCTCTGGAGAACTCCAGCGCGAGCGAGCTGCACGACAAGAACGCAGGAGATGCAAAAGACGGAATGAGTCCGGACAGATACACCGTAGACGAAAACGAAGACGAGGTCGATATTGAGGACGACATCTGTTCTCCTGAACATTTACTATAGACCGAGGAACATGAACTAAATCACCCATGTACATATCGATTACTGTATTTTAGATAGGAAATTCTATTTAGCTTTTTTCTTTTTATATTTAAATTAATAACCATGTAAAACTATATTATTCAAGCGCTTATGGCATGCATTATCAACAGACTGGCTGATGACTCCAGGTAGCTAATTTAGGTTCCAAAATTATTATTATTATTATTATTATTATTATCAGACATTTCGACAATACTGAAGACTATAATGAAAGGGTCTGAAATATCACACGCTCACAGTAAGTTTTCTGTGAATATGGAAGCAGCAGTAAATATTGTATTTGACAATATGTAAATAGCACTTGTTCAGTTTATACTGGATAACTGAGCGAGCACTCGGCAGTGATTTCGGATGTTGTTGACGCATCATGTTCATCAGCTCTAAAACTGTGATGTGTCTTTTTCATGCAAAACATGTTTGAAAAAATATTGTACAGTAAATTCATTATCAATGAAATTATGATTTGTTCAGAGACAATTATGATCACGTTCAACTCTATTTTGGAATTGGTTTGTCACTTGAAGGTAACTGATGAAACACTGAAATGGTGGAATATGTGGAATAAGAAACAAGAGGGAAAAACTACAACACAACAAAAAGTTATTATTATTGTTGCTGTTGTTGTTGCTGGTGTTGTTATTGTTATTTAAATAATCATTTATATAGGCTATAATTGTAATGTGTTGAAACATTTCACAAATTTCAAATGTTTAAATCATTACCAACCCGTTATTACAAAGCGTTTATAAAGACCCTAAATTAAAATATCAATGTTCATAAAGCGAATGCGGGTTTGAACACGAGGCAACATTTTGGATTTGTTCATTTACACTGATGAACACATGAAGCAATATAAAGAGAATATGAACAATCACTATGTTCTCTCATCAGTCTTTCAAAAATATATTTTTATATATGATGCTATGAAGCTATTTTCAAGAATAAGGTCATAAACTATGACCAACTGTACACGTTTTTGTCTGTTAATCCTCGCACATAAATGCGGATATAAATTCACAAATTCTGTTATAAATGTCTTGGGAACTTTTTAAAGGGTTTTTTCCGCTTGTTTTATTTTTATTTTTTTACTTTTTGCACTTAGTGGAGCTAGAAAAAAATAGTCCAACTATTTCATTATTAGTATAATTCCGTGCACATTACTTGTATGTTTAATTAGAGTATTTATGGATTTTCATTAAACATTTACCCTATTTTAAGTTTATAATAAAGAACTATACAGAGCAAAAGTGTTTTTAAAAAAAATCAGTCATACCTAAACTTTAATTGTAAAGGTAAAATGGGAAAAATGACTCGTTAGTGTTACTCCAGAAGTTAATAAGGTGTCCAAGGCAGAAACTGGAGCTCATTTCAAGGGTTTAACCCGAATGTATTATCTTTTGGATATGTGCACTCTTTCTCCTTTCGATAAACATTCCGAAATGCGGGTTGGACTCTAAAAATAAATAAATAAATTTGTAAAAGCTGGCTGAGCGAGCAGGCAGTGCGGAAGGTGATCAATTAAAAGATTAAGCGTTCGATTAGAGCGCCGCTCTCTCTAATGGCGGCCTCATCAGCTCATTTGCAAAGGCCGCGGCGCCGCGCGCACATCAAAGCCACGGACCAAAAAAGAAGGGGATGCTAATGCAACCTCCTTCATATGAGAGAGAGAGAGAGAGAGAGAGAGACTCCTTCAATTAACCGATTTCTATGGCACGAAAGCGAGCGCCTATGAGAGAAAGAAAGAGAGCGCGCGCAACGTAAAGAGAGTCGGTCTGGAAAGTCTCATTAATTCAAAAGGCGGCGCGTTTATGAGGCTCGCGCACGGAGGCTTGACGCCGAAAACAACGGAGCATCAAAGCGGACATGATGGGTTAAATAGAGGCTATAATCTAATTAAAATATTACATGCGAGCAAATAGCTCTTTGATAACGATCTAAGGCTTCCATTAAAGAGGAAGGTGCTCGAGATTGTTTTAAGGGGAGGGAATTATCACTTTAAAAATACAGAAAACAAGTTTACAGGCTGTAATCAGAGGAGGCTTCAAAGTGCCATCTTTGTTTGACTCTCTTTTTTCTCCGTTAGAGAAAAGGGAATGGGTAAAGTGGGAATAATCAGACTAATGGGGAGGAAGTGACTGAAAAATCAGCAGTGGTGTGATCAGTGCAGGTGTGTTCATAAAAATAACAACGAAGTAAAATGCATGATGCTGTGATCAGCAACCCCCCCCCAAAAAAAACCCAGCATGGCTTTTAAAAATAAAAATAAAATTCATGATCTGTGCCAGATGTTGTACACCATGCAAATATTAAGTTTCAATCACTTTACTCATTTTTACTAACCCCCAATTCTGCTGATAAAATAAATAAAAATAAATTAAAACCACACATAAATAAAATAGGAAAACTCAAATGCAGTACATGAATACAGTAATGTATACTGCAATACATTAACAATGATATAAAAAGTTGGGACAACATGCATTTCTATTCAGTACATTTATATTTCAGTAAGCTGTTTGTATCCATTCATTCATATACTGAACTGTTTAATCCGAGAGTCATGGGAAGCTGGAGCAAAGGTGGTTCGCCAGTCCATCGCAGGGCAACATGCGCACACACACCCAATCACACTCACACCTAAGGGCAATCTGAAAGAACAAATTAACCTATCACGCATGTCTTTGGACGGTGGGAGAAAACCAGAGTACCCAGAGGAAATCTACACAAATATGGGCAGAAACATGTAAAAGCCATACAAAAACTCCCTCACTGAGTCTGGAACTCTAACCCTGGACTAAATTTTTTAACCTTGATTCCAGATTTCAGGGAAGGAACCTATCAAAACCAAGTTTGAGAATAGCCAACTGAAATTTGGAAATGGGGGGTTGAATCATCTCATTTAGGATTCCATCAGGTCATGGTGATTTTTTTTTTGTTGTAGTTTGTTAATGTTCTCTTTAGACTCCTGCTCAGTATTCAAGGATTCCAAAGGGTTCTCTTCCAGTTTAAGCCTTCTTTTAATTTAGTTTTGCTCTGAATTTGTGTCAAATTTTACCTTTTTAAACAGTGTTTGGAAAGGGATTGTCCAGATATCCTCATCTTGAATTGTCAATTCTTCATGCTGTCTTTTTTTCAGTTCGTCCAAATTTTCTCAGAACTTATGTGTGTTGATCGAGTCCTTGATTAGTGTTGTCTCTGTGTGTAATGTGCTCCCTATCACTTAGTCACTCACACTGTCACACACACACACTCACACCCACTCACACTCACATTCCCACCTAAGGTCAATTTAGAAAACCCAATTAGCCTAATGTGCTTGTCTTGGGGCTGTGGGAAGAAACTGGAGTACGTAGAGGAATGTAAGTATGCATCTCCCATGTATGCACGGGGAGAACATGCAAACTCTACACAAACGCCCTTGCAGGATAAGGTGTTTAAATCCTGACTTACAGCGCACAAGCATTTTCAGTTGTTTTAAAATTAAGCTTATGATTCTTAAGCAGGAGCTAGACTGTAAAATCATTTTAATTTGTTGTTTGGAAGTCTTCAACAACAAAAGATTGCTTTACTATGCAATGAATAGATCAGTTTCAATGTCCTTGACAATTGCCATTATGCATCTAAGCAATAAATAACAGCCAATCAGTGTTCCGATGCATAACAGCCAATCAGTGTCGCAATGCATAAAAGCCCATTATTGATACGATGCATAACAGTCAGCAGTGCAATGCATAACAGCCAATCAGTTGCGAAGCATAACAACCAATTAGTGTTGCGATGCATAACAGCTAATCAGTGTTGTGATGCATAACAGCCAGTGTTGCGATGCATACAGCCAATCAACGTTGCAATGCAAAACAGCCGATTAGTGTTGCGATACATAGCAGCCAATAAGCAATGCGATGTATAACAGCTAATCAGTATTCTGATGCATAACAGCCAATCAGTGTTGCGATGCACAACAGCATATCAGCATTGTGATGTATAACAGCAAATCAGTGATGCACTGCATAACAGCAAATCAGTGTTGTGATGCATAACATCCAATCAGTGTTGTAGTGCTTAACAGCCAATCCATGTTGCAGTGCTCAACAGCCAGTCAGCGTTGTGGTGCATAGAGACACTGGACAGATGAATCCCATACAGCCATGAAAACTTGGTGGTTTCTCTGCTTGTACAGGCCTTCGGCATATAACTGAACAAGTTAAACAATTTTAAGCAATGAGTTTCCTGCTCAGTGGCAATTAACAGAGTGTGTGGATGAAGTCTTGGGAATGCTTGTAAAATGTGCCACAGTCTGTTTCTCCTGCTCATGCCGTTTCCTCAACATTTCTATAGAGGATCGCTGCTGGGTGAGATCTGCACCTAACTGGTGACATTCCAAGTGCTGAAACTCCCTCTTATTCTTTTCTTTGGGTCTCTCTTGGAGCTGCTGAGGTGCTTTTGGCTTTGCAATGGTTTTGGCATACTCCAGGGCCTGGTATGAAACAAAGATGCATATGTGAGAATTTTGGGAACCGTTATTGGAATTTCAATGAAAAGATATAAAATATTGTGTAGAATAAAGACCCATAGATACTGTTTTTTGAATGAACTCTTACAGTTTTGGCTACATTAAGTCCTACAGTTTTATTTGTGTTCATATTTTAGTAACACTGTAGGTGTGAAGTCAGATCTTTGTGTGTTCTTATGTTCAGATTTGCAAGAGTTTGACCTCAAACTGCTGTTCAATGAAAATAATCTACACCCCCATAGTGCTTATTCTCATATAGCAGCACAGAACCCGCCCACACCAAACGTGTTATAGGTGAAAGCTAGGTGATTGGTGGTGAGATACGAAGGGCTCAGGGCACTAAATTGGTCAGGGCTGGTTAAGGCCAGTTAAAGCAGTCATGCCCTCACTAGTATCTCGCACTAGTATATCAGAGGGGCCCATACTGACTATGTTACAGCCAGAACTACTTGGTAAACAGTACTGTTACTGGAATATAAATTCTGTCTGCTCAATTCAGATTCAAATACACTATGGTTTAAAGAGTTAGTGTATTATACACAGGAACAGCGAGATTTGATTGATCCGCCATTATGGGATTTAAAAAAAAAAATTTTAGTGGATAATGCATTAATCAAAAAGACGGACACTCACGGGTTGTCACGATCACTTAAAGCAGGCAGCATCATTATTATCACACTTTAGGATGGAAAAAAAGCAATAAAGCATGAAAATCTTGGATTAGTTTTTCTTGTGTTTCTGGATAAAATATACTAAAACACCTTTTTACTTCATTTAGTTATGCTTCCATATCGCAAGTACTAATCACTGAATGAGTAGGCTAAACAGATGCTGTTAGCTACATAGCACTCAGTGCTGCTCGAAGCCTGACCTGCCTTTCTTTTGGTTAAAATATGTCAATATAAATTTTTTTAAAATCTTGTTTTACTTTGTTTTTCTTTGTTTCCAAGTAGTATATACTTAAACCCCTAAAGAGAATTAAATATATAGACATAATTAAGCAGCTCCCTCACCCTCCTGCTAGTGTGCTAACCTGTGTTGATTTAAAAAATGTTTAGAAATAAAACAAAACAACAACAACAAAAAACCTCAAAAGCTCTGTGGAAAAAATATTATACAGAGTGACTCAATACAACTTCCCACAGTTTAAAGGAAAATGGGGGGAAATTGGGTATAGATATTCAAATTAATATTTACACACTTCACTCAGTACAATTTTTATGAGTCATGTTTTAAAGATGATTATTCTGGAAGGGATTTCTGAAGGTTGCCATGGCTCGAGGGGACAGCAACCTTATGGGCTTCAGGAGTTTGGGTCGATGAGTACACTCATAAATTAGGGTAGCCCAACAAAAAAAAAATTAAGCCCAAGGGGTGATGTCAGGGGAATGGTCTGACCACCTAACATTGCCCAACACTGACACACCATGAGATCACCCGATCCGGATAAATTTCCCTCAGCACTTCTAGTGATCTTCGAGCTATGTGTACTGTAGCTCCATTTTACTGAAAGCTCACAGCGAGTTCTTCAAGCTGAAGGTGTTCAAGTTGACGTTGGGCTACCATCAGATCTTAGAACTGCTTCCCCTGTGTCGTGTGTGTAAATAATGATAAATTAAAAACTGTATTGAATTAATTTTAATATGTGCAAATAATAGTTTTATTATCTTTAACTTTTTTTTTATTTTACCTTTGACATGTGGAAGGGCTTTATAATACTATAATTAGTCTAGATATGGACATAAAAAAAAATCAAGATTACATGAAAATAATTATTTAAAAATATTTTTTAAATGTATTGTGGGTGTAATGTATTAACAGTATACTGAAGATAAAACTCTGAGTAAAAATGAGAAGATAAACTCCAAACTCATCAGGCAGTTCCCACTAATGTTTACATGATAAATCTAGTATTGTGTTTTCAGGCCTCCTTCACCTTGTTCCTAGGAATGTTGTTACTGTTGTCACTGCCCACTGGGTCCTTGGTCGGCACAGAGGGAATCCTACTTAGCTTCTTGTTCTGCTCACGGACCAGATTTGAATACAGCTTCTGTTGCATAATGTTCTTAGCCTGTCAGCGGAGAGAGAGAGAGAGCGGCAGATTACAAAAGGGAGGTTTAATTACCTAAGCCGTTTTCTCCCTTAAGGCCCCTCTTCCCCATTGTGTGTCTCTCTCGGTGGCCACTTCACAGTAGCAAACAAAACTAAATAAATCTCATCATCTCTCTGAAACCTGTGTCAAACACAAATCAGTGTCTGCCTTGTCGAAAAAAAAAACATCTGAAAATAAGATTCATTGAGCTTTTACTATTGGTGACAAAAGAAAAACAGGAAAATGCCCCACTCCACGGCCAACACTCATTAGGTTTGTAAATTATTTTCTGTTCTGTTGGCAGTGATGAGAGCCCCGATCACATTCATGAGTATGAGGACAGAGATCACAGAAGCAGCTCATAGTTAATAGCTGTTTAGGATTACTTAAACCAACAAGAAGAAATAGGGAATGCATCTTTTAATTAGAACCATGTAATTGCAGATATTTTTGCTGGCGTCTTTCCCAGATGTAATGTTGTTATGGCTCTTACCACATCCTTAGCAACCATGTTGGATGGTCCGAGACCTCCCAGATTCACATTCCGATTCAAGTCCTTGTAGTTTTTCAGTGTGTATGCCTTAATGGATAGAACAAATGATAGGCGTCAAATAATTAATTAATTAATTAATTAATAATTACCAATTCTAGGAAATCTAAAACACCCATATATGAAGCATTAATACAATCATGATCTTTATAGTGATATGCTTATTAATTGGTCATCAGATCAGAAAAAAAGCCGTAAGAATGTAACCATTCCTAGAAGATTATAAGAAGAAAGTGAACCTGGGACATATTGAAAGAGTAACCAGTTAATCCGTTATGGATGTCTAAGATGCACTCGAGCAGCAGTCCACAAGCTCTTCCAAAGAAAAAGAGGCTAATCAGGCCAGATCAAGCCGGCTCCTTCAGGATCTAGGGCCTGTCTAGGATAAGCCATTGGTCATGGACACTGCAGGATGCTTACTTTCCCCACTGATCGGTTCCCCCTGTTTTACAAATTTATCCCATAATCCTATGAGACATGATGGCAGCCAGTGAAGAGAAGAGGCAATCTGTTTTATGGCGTAAAGACAACTAAATCCTGAGACGCCATCAAGTGGATGTGTGTATGACATAATGACCCCTCGCTGGTGCTATGTGTGTCTACCACTGAGCTGGTTGTTTTGGCTGTTGCTATTATAACATCAAATTTGAGTGAAAATAGCTACTCCAGCTACCTAGCTTTGTCTTCTTATAAAAATATCCAAATTTTGATTTCTTCAGGTGTATTTAAAAATAAAAGCTCAACACTATGTTTCTGGCTGGATGACCTGTCTGCAGATAATGTGATTATCTTGGTGGTTCATATCTATGAGCAAAATGTTGCTCTAGTCACCTGAAATAACTCTTGGAAAAGGAAATCAGTGTCCAGTAAAAAGCAGCTGTATATCCTTTATGCTTTCTACATGTGACTGGTTGCTCTATCTACCTGTGCTTGTTTTTGAGAGATTTGGAAAAATTTGATTTTCAGTGGGCCACACCTGCAGCTCACACCTCACACTGACACAAGACAAAGACGCTGTGGTTTAATGCAGATGAGCATCCCAGCAGCCCTGTGTGACACATGGCACTTAATCACCTCATCCCTGAATTCAGTTTAGCATCACTGCAGTAGCTGCCTCTTATATCATCATTTCAAAACAATTAATAGCATCTTCAATTACTTGTACAATTAACAGACAAATTTACAGCCAGCCATAATAATCATTATCTTCATCAAGGGGGGTTTATGTTCACATCATACTAAGTCTGTTATGCCAAATTTCACACAAATTCCAATTTAGCATATTAAGTATTCCCACTAGACATTTGCATCAATTCACACAAATATATCCAATCCTCACTAGTAACCACAACTTTTCTGCAAATTTGGTCAATCACTGTGTTTTATCATGTGTGTTAACAACCACAACAGTCCCCTGCACAAACCATGAGCCATATGTCACCTCCTTGTTTTAAACTATTTTTGTTTTTTGTTTTAATTTATTCCTGCAATTGCAATTGTTTTTTTTTAACCAAAATTGTGTACAATACCACACAAAAGATTTATTTGCATTTACAAGAACAGACACTTGGTCCCTTAAATACTTTTACCTAATTCTATTGCGTATATTACTCTTTAAAATCGGCCACTAAAAAAATTAAGAATGATGTTGATCAAAACCAAACGTATATGTTTTGGAATATAGCAAATTTTGACCATGTTGTTGCGCTGCAGTTATCTTGCCATGTTTTTTTTTTATATGAGGGTTCAACATCTGTTAGTCTGTGTTATTTAACTTGGAAAGTACAAATGTTTATTTTAGAATCTCCAATTATATATATATATATATATATATATATATATATATATATATATATATACACACACACACACACACACACACACAC
>JAOUQZ010000008.1:6045403-6057524 GCA_028564935.1 Neosilurus hyrtlii | reverse complement strand
CACACACACACACACACACACACACACACACACACACACATATATATATATATATATATATATATATATATATAATAAGAGATAAGAAAAATTTATACCTTTCTTATGTTTAATGACACCTTAGCTGATTTGGATTCATTGCCATATATATGTGTGAAATAATTCAGTAAATATACGTATGTATTATTGAAACTAATGAATGGTGTGCCCAATAGTATCCTAAACCATGACCAAATTGGGTAATTTTAAAGGTTAATTTTTTTAACTAGACAAACCCCCCCTCACAATGGTCAGTTTATCATCAATCATTTTCCAGACCTAAAATCATGGCTCATCCCTTTTTCCCCTACACACCTTATAAGTTGGGGTCTGCACTGATTTTTGTTTCTTCAGTTGTGCCAGGTATCCCCCTGAGTTGTTCTTGGGTATAGTATATGTGGCTTCTTCTAGTCTGCCACCGGATAGCTCAGAGTCACTGTTGCTGGACCCGCCTATTGGAGGAAGCACTGAATACGCTCCACTGTAAGTTTCCTCCCCATAATGCACTGCCAGCTTAGGAGCATTCAAGGTAGAATTTTCTTGAAATTGTGATCGTGTTGGACAATTCCTAAAAAGAGAGAGAGAGACAGACAGACAGAGAGAGAGAGAGAGAGAGAGAGAGAGAGAGAGAGAGAGAAATATAGATTACAGTGTATAGGCAATAAAGTATAATTTCACTTATTAAATAAGGTGGATAAGAGAAATCTGCTGTCATTCTGTTACTCAACTACATGGGAATTATTAAATACAACTGAAAACTGACTGGATGTCATTATTAGTACTCATACATTCCCATGGTCCACGGTAGAAGGAGTACCTGGGCCTGTTGAAGCCTGAGTTACACTCATCATTCCTCATCCAACACTGTGGTGAAGAAGTAAGACTAGGTGTGTTGAGTTGCTTCTGTGGCTCAGTATTGATTAAAGGTTCTGATGAGAAAGAAAAATCTGAATGGCTGTCAGAGTCAGGTAAGCTGGCAGTCTGTTGTTCAGAGGGAGTCCGTGAGTGCTGATTCTCCACTTGTTGATTCAGGTGACATTGGGGTTTGGTGATGTGCTGGTGAGGCCTGGCTCTGTCCAAGTGCATACTCTGGTTGTGGGTCTAATTGGGTACAGATTAAGAAAATGCAATTTTACATTCAAACTTAAACTGAAGTGTTCACCGGTTATTAGTTTGCTTGTGTTATCATACATCAGGCTTGATATGGTCCACTTGAATGAATTATTAACTTGCTTCCCTAAAGAACTCAATGTTAACATGAATAAAATCATTACAACAAATATGATCAGGATGCTGAGCATAATCATTTCAAGCAGAAAATAAAGAATAAGAGCTTGTATGACATGAAGGCTAATTAAAAATGTTTTGAGGACAGGAGCAGAAACATTCCAACCTATTGTATGGATACATTTCCTAAAATAGCAGGTTTGTGGTTATTGTCATAGCCTGAGGAGGAGCTGGGCATGCAGATGATGATTTTATTCTTATTTTTTTTACTGTAGGCCTGGCAATGCACAGCGCTTTGCCACACATTATTTGGTGAGGTCTGGGGCTGTGTCGCAGCATGTAATGCCTCTGATTTAGCCAACACCAGCTTTCACCATTCTAATGGGAAAATATTTACTCTCCTCTGCCTGCCAGCATTAGGGGGACCGCTCAAGTGCTCAAAATAATGATGCTTCTCCATTCCCCCTCTCTCTGCAGCACGGGCTCCTTTTCAAGACGTTTCAGAGGCTCCATTGTGCCTGAACAACTCTATCAGAAATTGCGTCCATCACAGGGAAAATGAAATCCTGGGTGACAGTGCGCCCACTGTGCAGACATTTTCATCTTGAGGAAGCCCTTGCTGACAGTTATGCATTAGGGCAATGGATTGTGCCAAGCAGCCCTACCTACATCCGCTGAGGGAGACGGCGAGAATGAGAGAGAAAGAGAGACAGATGAAATCAATAAAGTGAACAGGAGTGAAGGGTCCTACCTTGGGTTTTTGAGTTTTTTGTATCCCCATCAGCTCCGGGTTGAGGGCATTGTCTGGGCTTCCTAGGCTGTCAGTGCTTGCAGTGTCCTCATGTGACCGTCGGGGCTGAAATGGAGAAAAAAGAGAGGGTGAATGAGAAGGAGAGAGAGAGAGAGAGAGAGAGAGAGAGAGAGAGAGAGATGAATTGAGGGCAAAGGCAAAAAGGGGACTAAAGATGAATGGTAAAATCTATGTGGAATGAGACATACAGATTATGTAGCCCATTAAACAGTATTTGTGCTTTTTGCAATTAATAATGAAGAAAATACACTTATCTATAAAAACCAAAGGTGCTTCTCTATAAAGTCTGTTTACAAACAAACAAAACTGTATTTTACTCTAAACAATATAAGCTACTAAAGTGCATGAAGTGCTTAAACACAATTCCTTCATATGTGTCTCTGGCACGTTTTGGAATCCTATTGATTCCCTTTACTGCAGTTCTTTCAGAGCAGTTTCAGGATAATTACATCTATTCACTCTCTTCATTTTTTCAATGCACCCATTCAACAAGAGCATATTTGCTGCTAATACTGTAATGAAATTCATTTAGTAAACTTGGAGTCACTTTGGCTTCTGAGGACAATCTGGCCTGATCGATGCTATTGACGGCTTGAAGAGTCCCCGAATGAATGTGGCTAATTCTGAAAGCGCAAATGGAGGAAGGTCGAAAAGAAGCATGCTGCAGTGAGTGGATTGAGTTGTAACATATCCATCAATAAACAGGCAGCCATGCTGGCTTATCTGTTCACTCAAAGGCCAGGAATGCAAAGAGCTGAATCTCAACACTGTGCACAAGGTCCACTGTTTACAAGAGCGGCATTTGAGCAGACAAGCTATTCAAAAGCTATTGTAAAACGGGTAGCTCTGAAATCCTTAAATATCTGTTTCTTTTAATATGTGCTTTATAATGAAAAGCAGGGAGGGGTTCAGGGTAAAGTTATACTAGATACAAAGCCAGCAGGCATTTCTGTTTGATTCTCTGCATATAGTGTATATACTATACATTGTGTATTACAGCCATTGTGCAGTAACAGGTGCGCGTGTGTGTGAGTGGCAGACATCACAGACTTGCACTTCATGGCCTCTCCGAGGCAGCAGGCCACAGCCTCTGCCCAAGAGACTGCCACTGCCTTTTGTCCACCATTTTAATAATCTCAATCAAATTGAGAAAATGATCAAAAAAATTGCATTTTGAGCTTCATAAGCTGTGTAATATCTATTCTGTTAAATTGGGGGTCCATAATTGCCTCTTGGCGAGAGATGAGGCAACAACAAAGTCAGGCGATCTGAGCTTGCCATTTTCCTCAAGACTGAGAAACACAGCTTTTGCAATGAGGACTTCAAAGGCTTGCAGTTCTTGAATTGCATTTGGTTGCTATTGTGGCCGCCCAGGCAATCTTGATTAGGTGTTTACACTGAGGCAGGGTGTACAGTGGCAGAGAGCCGCGGAGCCACAGTCTAGAGCTATTAAGAGATTGTACATTATGTTCCTGGCTTTGAAGTGAGGGTCTGGGAGATGACGAGGGACTCTGGCTGAGTGCAATGGCAGAAGATTGCTCTGCTACTTCTGTCTTTATCAAAGGAGCTTCTGCGCGGCCTTGGGCTTTGCTCTGCCACTCGCCAACACAAAGTTGGCACATTATGAGATTGTGTACGTTTAATAACATGACTAATTGTCAGCAGTAAGGAGCCCATTAAAGAGAAAATTGTGGCTTTCAAAAATGAACCAAAAACATATGCAGCTGAGGCTAGATAATGAAGTGGAAACTGATGTGATTTAATAGGAGCCTTTATCTTCCTTTGTAGAAAAAAAAAGAAGTAAATAAAAAGCACAGTCAAGCACAAATATCAGAATGTAAGTTCCAATAAATGGGCGCATGATAAATCTGAAGGACAGGGTCTTGTGATCTTTACTTTAAATCATAAAAAGTCAAATAAAAATAAACAAACAAAATCCAGGCCTTGCTTTATGAAAAAAAATCAAGTAATTTTATATTTTACAGGTCAATTCTGATTATATGCTTTAATCATTAATAAAATAGTTTCAGATCATCTTAACCCCTTTCCAAACTACACATCATATTTGAAAGCCCTGGGTTGTGGATGTTGAATCAGCACAGCATTTAGAGAGGAAAACCTCTGTTTACCATGTCACAATGCTAACAGCTCTTCACTATGCTAATGTATTTGACGAGAGATTAAGTTGGGTATGGGCTCAGATGGGCCAGGAAAGGCCTGAAATGTTGCAAATCCTCGTGTAGTGCAGCCCACAGACAGGCCGAGGCTGCCAATTACACAGCAGAGCCAGGTGCACTGATAGCTAAGAGCCTATTGGTAACCATGCCTCTCTGATGTTCTTAATAGCTACTGTTGTGCAGATCAACTCATAATAGGCACTACATAGCCAGACATGCTTCCTATTCCCTTTTCTGCTCCTAGTGTCTGCCAAATTAATTTCTGAGCTACGGCTAGATTAGGCTGCTTATTCCTTTTCATAGCAGGACCATTACAATAGTGAGGTCACTTGTGCATTTTGATTTTTAAAAAGGAGATACAGGTCAGATCATATCAAATATGGCACACTTGTTGAGCAGAATCAATGACGACAACTGCTTACAAGAAATTTTTTAAAAGGTTTATGTATCAAAACATGTCATTAAAAAAAGGAATTTTAAAAATTCTCTGTCCTACCAATAATTAAACACTGAGGTCAACTATTTTATGCATTTATAAACTAAAATAGACATATTGACATAACTGCAACAAGCACAGTGACTTATTTGAATTGTATATAATGTCTTGTATGTACACCTTCTGTACACACACACACACACACACTTTTGCAAACGTGTGATCTTTTCAGCATATCACAGTTTTTCCTAGTGCATGCTCTAAAAACCCATTATTCATTCATTTGTCTTGAATAGCCTTTATGTTAAAGCCATGGCAAACTCACAGCATATCCGTGAAAAAAATGACGCTAGGTGAAAAAAAATTCAATCCAAATGAATACCAGTCCACTGTTGGGCACCAGGCACACACATTTGCACACTTAAATCATACACAGGGACAATTTAAAGTAACTAATCCAGGACAGCAGGAGGAAACCCAACCCATGACAAGCCTGTACAGATCCATAGCAATACAACTTGGCCATAAAATGGGATTTAGGTCATCTAAGTTGTGGTTCTTTCAGACCACAATGAAACATGGAGAAAAACAAAAACAAAAAAGAATACATGGAATAGAGGTTGGCTGAAGAGAATGATATGTGCTGTGTTATTGCACCTCCTAGTGGTGTACTGACAGAATAACACACAAACATTCATTCATTCATTCATTCATTTTTTGAACCACTTAATCCTAATTAGGCCTATCTCAGCCGAATCTGGGCGAAGGCAGAGTACACTCTGGACAGCTTGCCAGGCCATCACAGGGCAACACACAAACACACAATACAAAAACATCAGAAATGATATGGCCAAGAATGGATATAAAGGGGCAGTGTTATTGTTGTTTGAATACAACAGCCTTAATATCCTGAATGGTGTTATCAAACAAGATACATTCGTATTGATCAAAAATTGGTTTTCGAAGGATACCAGACATTAATTGAGTTTATTCATTAAGTTATTTAGGGTTTTGCAACATGATCTCAATATCTGAAATCTGTTCAACCCAAAAAGATTTTTTTAAAGTCCATGTTGCTATTCATTTCCATCTGCTTAATTCTGGGCCCCAAATCTCTAGACTCCTTTTGATTCGCAAGCTGAAAGGCTATTTATTCAATGTAGACAAGTAGGCCATTCTAGATATTCATGGCATATTTAGACAACTTTTGGGCACCTAAATTTAGTAATTTAATAAGATCTGTTTCATTCTAATAAACATAAATGGTCTAGTGTCACTTCTAGGCCAAACCTAATGCCGGGTTTACACTAAGGCTACAGAGTCCAGGATTTAGGAGAATTGTAATGAACATGGGAGGTTGTGGGATCGAGTCATGGTGATATTGAGGGAACATTTTTCCATGATTACTGTGATTTATTACAATTTAATGCCAATCATGATAGATCATGGGAATCATAGTAGAGTGTAGACCTTGATGTGCCATCATAGGGGATCTTAATGAATTTGGAAACACGATTTCTTCAAATGTAATTTTTCAATGCACACTGCCTACTTTTTTTTACCCAAATCGTGCTCCAAGCGTGCTCAAAAATCCTGGCGCTTCATGATTTTCTGAATTGTGTACGTGGGCCCCAGACCTAACATTAGTCTTTATATTATTATTTTTTTTTTTTATATTTATTTATGGGCTGTTTTATCAAATAATGAATATACTAAGTTGATTATGGAGATTTAATGTAACATTTTTTTCAATCAGATCCTAATCCTTTTCAGACAAGCATGAATAATCACTTACTGTATTTGCATCACCTTGTTTTCCTCTCTGCTCATATGCCTTCAGATATGACCCTTGCTTATGA
Organism: Neosilurus hyrtlii; assembly: GCA_028564935.1. NCBI lineage: Eukaryota > Metazoa > Chordata > Actinopteri > Siluriformes > Plotosidae > Neosilurus > Neosilurus hyrtlii. Next base: position 6,050,975 of record JAOUQZ010000008.1, on the reverse strand, counting down.
CAATTCATACCCAAAGTGGCTTTATTACGCTCTATTATGTCCTCTCTCGGCCTGATTGATCCTTGGATCCTTGGTGCTTGAACTTTTTTGGAGTCCCTCTTCTGCATGGCTTCTACTTTAACCTTGACTGTATTTTGTTTTTGCCCCATGAGCCTCAAACTCCCTTCACTGTCTCCAGCACACTGCTTCTGACTTTGTTTCAGCTGCTTCAGTAGTGGATAACGAATGGGTAGAAACCCAGCAGTAGTTTGTTGATCTGAATTTGAATGTGGCATGCATTCTAAAGGGTCAACCCAGCTTTGTGGTACTGACAGCTCAGAGTTTTGGTCTTGTGGAGGATACAGGTGAAAGGAGGTCAGCTGTGGTTCGGGGTGGACGGTGTCCATATGAGGTGGAACAGCACAAGGGACTACCACATATTCACGTCTATTCCTTCTAGACACATGTCTTGAAAACTCCATGGTTTCATCTGAATTTGAATGTTGTATGATCTCTAAAGAGTCCGTCAAGCTTTGTGGCCCTGATGGCACTGAGTCTTGATCATGGGGAGGACACAGGTGAAAGGAGGTCAGCTGTGGTTTGGGGTAAATCGTGTCCGTCTCAGGTGAAACAGGGCTAGGAACTACTACATATTCACGTCTATTCCTTCTAGACACATGTCTTGAAAACTCCATGGTGTTATCTGAATTTGAATGTGGTGTGTTCTCTAAAGAGTCAGACAAGCTTTGTGGTACTGACTGCACTGAGTCTTGATCTTGTGGAGGATACAGATGAAAGGAGGTCAGCTGTGGTTTTGGGTGAACAGTGTCAATTTGAGGTGAAACAGGATTATGGACTACTAAATATTCATGTCTAGACACAGGTTTTGCTCGTCTCTGAACGTCTCCAAGATCCTTGTCCGAGTTGAAATAGAAGTTCATCTGGAGAAACTTGGACCTTTCCTGCTTCTTTCTCCAGTTTGGATCATAGCGCAATTCAGCATACTCATCCAAAGGAGGCATCTCTCTGAAATGTAAGAGGTGTATCGTTTATAAGCATTAAAAAGACACTATGCATTTTCAATCCAAGGAAGAGATTAGTAGCCCAAAAACAATTAAAGCAGGCTGAAATAAATACATATGCAAATACAAGTGAAAATGTCTAGTGCATCATACAAGATATGTCTTCTCATTTATTCTCCTCATCCTTGTGTTTCCCCCCCAGCTTAGCCCCTAATCACTAAGGGTCTAGAGCCGACAACTGCACCATAGTTTTGAAAATGGCAGATTCAAGGGTATAAAATAGGTTGAAATTGCTACCTAATGTGCTCCTTGCATCACCAGATGAAAAGATCTCATTAAAATAATTAGAAGAGTGCCTCTTTGTTATACAGCTCTGAATGCTACAAGACGCTCTTCATGTCTCATGATGCCAAATACAGTGCTGGCGAGGCGTACACCTCTTCAGCCAACGAGGGCAAGGGGCAGCGAATGACTCAGTAATGACTCTATGAAATGAGCTTGAGAATGCAGTGTGGGCTCACAGCTGTGGAGGCTCCTTAACATACGAAAACCCACTCAAAGCTTTTCGAGTTGAAAAAAAGGATCTATTCGTAGCTGAAACACTATGTGCTTCTTTTAAACAGTATGGGTTAGGGAATATGTGTTGCTGCTAAACACAGGGATCTTATGGCAGCAAATACAGGGCATTACCCTAACAGCATGATAATTTATCTGAATGGGGACATGGCTACATTTTTAAGTTCAAAAATATATGGCGACTTGTATAGTATTTTCATTTACTTACGTAAAAAGTAGAAATTTGCTTCTGATGGTGGGAGAGATCATTGTATCTCACTGGGCAGCTACCTGCTGAAAAGCAGATCGATATATGTGCACCAACCAGCAGAAATACTAAAATATGTGCCATAAAACTGAGAATACGGAATGTCAGGATAATAATCCCTGAATTCTCTAACTATCCACAAGAAATCCTTGATGTATGGGGGGAAAAAAGCAGTCATCGATATAGAATTAAACAGACTGCCGATGTATTGTTGCTCTTTAAGAGACTCACAGGATCTGTATGTGTCAAAGAGAAAGGTTTTCATTTTTTCTGGCATGGAAACCCACTAGATAATACCATGGAACACAAAGTGCGTTTTGCTGTCAGGAAAAGCCTACTCCCATGCATCATTCCGCCCTCTGAAGGATCTGAGCGAATACTGTCTGTACAGTTGGGGCCTGAAATCTCAACCAGGGCTCCAACACCATCAAGGCCGGCTTTGATTAGGTCAAAAGGCTACTCTAAATTCCCCATAGGTGTGAATGTGTGTGAAATTTTTTTCTTTCCCATGTTTGATTGGTGACCTGTTCAGAGTGTACCCTGCCTTTCACTTGAAGTCCATTTTCCCCTGTGAACCTGATGGATACGCAGCGTGGATAATGGATGGAGTAATCAGAAATGACTGTCTGGGTAATATTTTGTATTAGCTTTTATTTCATTAAATGATGTAATAATAAAAGAACAACAACCATTTGGTAGTGGAATTTTCAACTATACTGTATATTTCCAAGATTATGTAAATTATGGCAGTTAAGAATATAATAACAGAATATTTTGCAAATAAAGAATGAATGTATGTAAAATCATTTGTCCATTGTTCAAACTATAGACAGAGATTAGAAATATCCATGGTGCCCTGTAATCAACTCACATCTTACTAGGGCTGTATCCCATTTGTGCCCAGTGTTCTGCCAGATCTGTAGTGTTCACGACCCTGACCAAGATAAATTGGTTACTGAAGATGAATTAATAAATAAAAAAAAAAATCTCATTTTGTTTAAGCTGAAGGTGGAGGAGTTGAGACAGATGCTCTGATGAACACTTCAGATTCCAGCATCTGTGCTTCTGTTGCGGACAAAGGCCTTCTATTTAAAGCATAACAAAGCATCTGCTTTTATCAAATGGACTTCAGAATGAGGCCTTATTGCTATAACCTTCTGAAGAATAAAAATCTAATTTCCTTTAAATGAGGGTGGTTATATGGAAAGTGCCAAAATTAGAGGTCTTTCAAATGAATTAGAATGCATGTACTCTCACATCATTTTGAAAGACTGTCATTACCTATTAGGCAAGTGAAAACAAGCTCTTAATCATTTTCATTATGCATCCCAGGCCGCTCTTCAATAAAAAGGTCTCATCGTTTTGGGAATGATCTCGGGTGAGTCAGGTATTGTTTACTCAGAGAGCCTAATTACTCACATCAATTAATGATGGTACAATAAAGTGTAACAGACTCAACAGGGCATTCATGGTAATGTAGAATCTCACATAATGGCATAAATATATAGGATTTAGGCTGTCAACTGTTGTCATTAACGATTTCACATTTTCTTATGATGTAAAACAAAAGGACTGTTAATAAGACCATAACACAAAAGCAAAGTCCCTTCAGGGGCTTTTGGAGTTTTGCATCTGATGCTTCTTTATTTGAGCTAATCTGAATCCCAGTAAGCTTCCTACTAATCACATCTAGGGTACAAAATATAGTGACAGGCTGATCTTTTAAAATAAATTTAAAAAGTCCCCATTAAAAGTGTTTTCCATGGCTGTATGTCCAAAACAAATGACATGCACTGAACAGATTAGGCACAATACCCATTATACAGCCTAAGTTAAGGCTACTTTGAATACTTAGTGTTTGGGATCCCAGTGTTTCACTGCTATCAGGTTGTAAATTACAGCTTATTAAGGATGAAAAATCACAGTATAATAAATTATAATGTAAAAATAATTAAGATAATTAATAATAAAGATTTCATTCTGAACCCATTTGCTTACTTGGCCTTTGGCCACGGCAGACAACAACCCCTCGACTGAATAATTCTCTACATCATAATTCCCCTCATTCAAGAATTGCTTATTATTATTGACAAAATGCTATAATTTTTTATAATTTTTAGTGTGAAAAAATTTTCCATCAAGAAAAGTTGTTTTTTGTTTGTATATGCTGTCATTAATAGCTGTTCAAAAAAGGGAAATCAGCAAAAATCTGTATTGTTAGGTCACACAAAAAAATCAAACATTAAAATTGGTCAAGAAAACTGCAAAACATGGACCTCTTATTTATAAATCATGTTATGCTTGTTTGACAATAAGACAACTAATTGTGGTCATATTAAGGCCTACTGTGATCTCAATCATCTCATGAAATGATTAACACAAATAATCATGATCATTATCCTGACCACAATTAATTGCTAGAATTATTGTGTGCTCATTCACATGAAAAAATATACTTCGACTGTTTTTAGCTTACTTTCTCTCCGCTCTCTTCTCCTGTCTTTCTGACTGTTCTGTAAGTGCTACACCTAGTTTTATCTCTCTTAGAAATGTATGCATTCTTCTTAACACTTAACATTACAAATTGCTGTTGCACCACCACATTATCATGCAATTAAACGATCATCCCTCTGGTCACGCAGTCTTGTTATTGTAAACAGGTACAATTAGATTGTACTGACAAACACACAGAACAAAAACAAAATGTAAACAGGTAAATAAGTGATACTAAGCCCATGAGCTGATATGGATATATGGCCTATAATGTATAACTTTCAATAAAAAGACAGATTTACTTTGCTGTGTTGATGATATCGTGGTGAGAACTCATAGTCTCCAGGTCTGTAGCGGTGCGACCGCGCATGCCCTTGGTGCTCACCAGCTGTGAAACAGAAATACAAGTTAGTCAGTCAAAAGTATATTTTTGCCAACAACTTATCATTTTCTATTTCTGGAGAGATTAAAATTTATTACAAAACACATTTATTACAAGAATATCAGTTATTAGATATTGACAAATTTTTAACATTTGTCATATACAAACACAGAGAACAATAAAAGGCCTCCAAAATGTTGACCTGTCAAATGTTTACAGTCAGATATGCTAGTTTTCATCACACACAGCATCTGAGAATATCACTCTCACTTACTCAGCAGACACTGGGTGAAGGTAGGGTACACCCCAAATAGCTTGCCAGACCATCACATGGTCAACATACACACAACCATCCATAATCCATCTCACATCTAGGGGCAATTTGGAACAGCAAATTAGCCTAATGCTCATATCTTTGGACTGTAGGAAGAAACCAGAGTACCCAGAAGAACCCCACACAATCATGCAGAGAACATGTGATGCCCTCACAGAAACGACTTTGCTGTGCCCAAGACTTCAACCACCTTCTCAAGACGGACACATGCTGTGTCATGGGCATAGCAACATTGAATCTAAATAAATAAAAAATATCTAAACATCATCTAGAGAAAATTGAAAGAAAACTCTTCAAACTATTTCTTTCAGACAGTGTTAACCTCCTTTGGACAATAAATGACATCATGGACATTCATTTTCTGAACCACTTAATCCTAATTAGGGTCACGGGGAGGCTGGCCGACTCTGGGCGACGGCGGGGTACACCCTGGACAGCTCGCTAGGCCATCTGAGGGCCATTAGTCACACAACCATTCGCACTCACACTCACACCTATGGGTGATTTGGAACAGCCAATTAGCCTACTGTGCATGTTTT
>JAOUQZ010000008.1:6012561-6022805 GCA_028564935.1 Neosilurus hyrtlii | reverse complement strand
TTTCCCCAGCACCCCTAGTAAATTTATAAAAGATGAACATGTCCATTCTAGGCTGGACAAAAGACTTGTCTTGAAACATCGAATTCTGGATCAAAGTAATTAGTAAAAGTAGTAAAATATAATTAGTGAAATTAGTAAAAAAAAAAGAAAGAAAAGTGCTTGCTCAACTAAATATACCCAAATTCAGGTATTAAAGCAGGTTTCTGGCAATTTATAAAATATTTTTGCAAAACCTGTGGAAACCTTCAAGATCTAAAAACAAATGAAAATTTTGTAAGCAGAAGGAAGATTCCACAGAAAGTGCGCCCAAGGAGTCCCACTGAATTAAGTTTAAAAAAAACTTAACCTCGGCAAAATTGTAAATTATTTCACTTAATTAGATAATAAATATGAACCACAACAAATTTCAGACCTGCATCAATAATAATGTGATGACAAAAGGGTTTTAAAGATTAGGTCATGGTGCTAATGTTACATGGACAGAAAACGGCGAATCTGAGAGGACAGAAAGCGAACCTGTCGTTTTCACCATTTACTCCTAATAGCCCAGAATTATAATATGTTAAAATGAAGCATTCTAACATATATACTGTATTACTGCCTGAATTTCAATGATGGTTGTAAAGCAGTGGGTAGACGTAAATTGTGAAAAATAGGTGACAGACTTAATAAAACATACTGTAAAGTAGATTGATTGGTACAGAGAGAATCCCTAATAAATCCCAGTATCTCGCTTGGAATCTCGGCGCCACCAACATTACTCTCTCTCTCTCTCTCTCTCTCTCTCTCTCTCTCTCTCTCTCTCTTTCTCTCTCTCTCTCTCTCTCTCTCCCCCTCTCCCTCTCCCCACTTTCACTTTTTCCCCAATTTCATGTGTTTTGCACATCGCTTACCTGCGGTGGGTTCTGGAACTTAACCTCCGTGATAAACGAGGGTTGTCTGCTGTAATGCATTGTATATTGCTACTGGGATTATTTTTTTGTCCATCTGGGGTATGTTTTGAGTACCAAAAATCTCTTTTCTGAGAAAACAATAATATGAACACCAACACCCTTGCTTTTGCTGGTAGGTTTATTTTCCATTGAATAAATTTTTTTAATTCATACATTTTGATCGTACAATTTATTTTTTAATTTTTTTCTTTTTTCTTTTTTGGGAAGTGTCTCATATTTCTGGTGAGTGCACTTTTCTGTGGAATCTGTTTTTAGTAACCCTTGGTACACAGAGGCAAGCTTAGTCATGCAAGGAAAACTATCCACAAAATAACTGGCTGCACAAAAGGTGTAGTTCACCTAACAATGTCTACTTCAGCATCAACTGTATATCATATTATTTCTTGCAATGGTCACCACACACCAAACAGGTCCTGTACAAGACACAGCAAGAACACCATGACGTGCTTACCAAGGTCCAAACACGTGGAAACTGTTATTAGCAGAAACATGGAGGGAAAAAAATGATATTTGAGATGAATTATTAATTCAGTATCATACTGCTATGTCACCAATGTTGTTACTGACCATCTAGAAAATTGCTGGACCCAGAGTTCCCCCGAAGAGCCAGTCATGCATGAAAGTGAAACATCATGGTTTAAGGTCACCTCCACTACATAGGGATCACAAAGCGGTGTAAGATGGGTGAGAACATTACCAGATGCAAATATCAACAGATTATTGCTTCCCTTTATGTTTCAAACCTACAGGTGGCTCAGATTTCTCATCATGGGGTTGATAACACACTGTTTTCTGGCCATTTGATGAATGAGCTGCCCTTTAAAATAGCTTACTTGTTTATTAAAAATGGATTACAAGTGTCTTGGGCCTCAGGAAATTTTAGTAGCACTTACACATTATTATTTGAAATGTGAACATCTTGAAGGTGTCTGATTCTTTTAATATAATAATTATTCATCATGACACTATTGATCTTGAATGATGCTTTTAATTTTTCAATATGGTGTTATATTTGCTAGAGTATTATATATTTAGTTATAAACAAGGCCAGTTGATTATTTTTCTGTAATAAATATAGAGTTGAAAGTGAAATTAAGTCTTTACGAAAAGTTTTTTTCCAGGTAAAAACAGTAATGTTTGTATTTAAGAAGCTGTAAAGATTAAAATAATTTTTTTTCCAATACTGCTGCTAGCGCGTAATATTCAGTATCATCAGTTGATTAAAAAAATCGGTTAATAGGTTGGTGTGATATAGACTTTTATACATGAATGTCCACATATGCGACAAGACTTTTGTCAATGACTGCATAAACTGTCTTGGGGTTGTGTGTCTGAGTCTCTGTAAACCGTTTTGCATTTTCTCTGTGTTACCTGTCAGGTAATTGATGATCCTTCAGGGAACAGTTTTATTGAGAATCCATTTGCACCACAGAAGGACGAAGCGCTCTCTGTATCTTATTACAAAAGGACACCTGAGCAAAACGCAGCCCTTGGGATAGAGGTGAGAATATTCTAGACTGGAATTATTAGTATGTTGTGCTTGTTATTTTGGGTATTAATTCATATTAATATTGAGAAATAAGATCAGGTTTCCCAAAAGCATGATCTAACTTTGTTATATCATTTACATTTCCCAGAGATGATGCATTATTCATGAGTATTTGTCTTTTTCCTGTGCTTTCTTTCAGGAAAGTGAGCAAGAGGAAAGTCAGGGCAATGATTTGGAGACAATGAGGAATGAAGTCCTGGTGTTTAACACAAACTGCCCAGAGTGCAACGCTCCTGCCTCGACAAATATGAAGCTTGTCCGTATCCTTTGAATGCTGGTAGCATAGGGAGGTTTTCTTCCTGGTTGGTGTGGACAGGTCTGACTGTAAGTCAGTTGGGGCTCATGTATAGTAACTGCAGCAAACGGTCCATCCTGCAGTGTTTCTCACATTGACTGAAAAGAAACAAGAAACATGAATTTTAAATATCAGCCAAAGCGTGTAAAAACATTGATGTTGATGCGCAATGCATTTTATGCACAGGTATAAGTAAATAGTGCTGGAGACAAGCAAAAGAGACTTTTGATAGATTTTAACCCGAATATGGACATATTTGTGCTGTCCAGTAGATTGGCGACCCTCACTCTCGTCCAAAGTCTCCTGGGACTAGTTCCAGTTAGCTATTTAGATGGATAAGTGGTAACAATAATTGATAGGTGTATGGATGGATGGATATACACTTCCATTCTAACCTCAGTGGTTTAAATTGCTAAACTGTTATTGATGTTATTTTGAGAAATTGGACCATTTAAATACATCAGGCAGTATCACTGATGGGTGCAAAAAGTTATTGCGAGGACACAAATAATTGATATAAGGTTCTGTGGCAGCAGACAGGACTGGTCAGTGTCTATGAATTGTCTGTGGAGGTGAACAGGATTGGTTATAAATAATAAAAAAGGAAGAAAAACAGTAAAGGGATGCTTCTGAAGCTTTCTGAAGAGAGAGAAAACTAAAGTTCCTAATCCTGCTGGTTTAAGTAAACTATCCATTTTATTACCTACAACTGTATAAATCATCATGTTTTATAATATGGCAATATTGTGATATTAATTTAGCATAAATCAGTGTATAACCTTACAGCCGTGATTATACTGTTGCTGTGTAATATGGAGAGGATCCCTACTGAGAGACACTTGCATGTTTGCCTCAATAACTAAAATAACTGGGGAAAAATAAACTTTTTTGTCCCTCAGTACCAAAGGTTTCTTAGTAACTTTGGAAATAAGCAACTTCACGAATTCTACATGATTTCTAATTTTGTAAACTTGCGTCCCATGTGATAATGAAGTACATACACTAAAGAGGTCACTGCAAGAAGTGAAAAGAAGTGTAGCTTTATTGTATCCCGCGCAAAACGTGTTTTCAGGGGCTATCCGCATCCGCTGCAGACACTTCTTGTTTATGCTCTGGCAGTGCCTGTTCTTTATGAATTTATTTTATATTTATGTTAAATTGTCCCTACGGCATGCCCTACCTGTCTGTAAAAACCGGGTCACTTTGACCTATTTTTTAAGGTCACGGAGGTCAGTTTATTAAAAACACTCTAGAGGGTACAGTTTTTGTCAGATTGGTTTCCAATTCATACCTGTTGTACTTAGTGTCAAGGTCTTCACACCTACTGAAACTGGGTCACATTGACCTAATTTCACCAAATTTCAGTTGTTTTTGTCCCTAGTAAAAGAAAATGCAATGAAACAGATGTGGGAAATGGGGCCCAGGTATTTAAAAAAAAAAAAACCTGAATTTTTCTTTAATGTTTCTTCCTTTACTGTAAACCAGAAATTCCACATTTCAAAGAAGTCATCATCATGGCCACCAACTGTGACAGCTGTGGACATCGAACTAATGAGGTCAGAAATAGACAGCAATTTGAGATATTATAATATTGGGGAATATTCCTCAATAGAAAAAAACATTGCCTGTAGTTGGAGTTCTTTTTATCAACTTTTAGGAATTATGGGAAAATCTGATTACGGTCATATTTCTATAGAAATACTCCATTTTTAAGGGTTCGCAAACTTTCAAGCACCATTGAATGTACTGTGTTGTCAGTTTTCTTATGACCAGTTCCGCCATCTTGGTTAGTTCATTAGTACATTTTACAGCGAAGTACTGTGACCCTGAGCCGTCAACACTTCATTTTATTTTCTCACTGTTTATGCTGTTGTAATATATATCTGAGAGTGAGTAGCAATGACCAAGATGGCGGCACAAACTTGGTGCCACCCAACAGTGCTGTCAATAGGATGTAGCCTACCTGTCTTATTTGATATCTATGTTACTCCTCTAAGAGAAAGCTAGCTAGAAAATAGTTGAATGCTCTCAAGAATAGCAAATACTTTAATTCCATATTTTTGTGGAATTTATTTAGAATGAATCGGAAACGGCATTAGCTTCTTCCTTGTTGGCACATATATATAATATTGGGGCTCAAATAGTGAAAGAGTGTTTTCAGGGAGCAAAGAGGAATCATTTTCACACATGAACTAGCACCACAGTGTCCTTGTCATGTGCTGGAAAAGACTTCATGGTTTGATTTTTCCCATCATCAACTAAAGAAGTTGGTTAAAAAAAAAAAGGAACCCAACTCTGGATGGAAGTAAATGTTGTGATGTTGCTTAAGTTTGTAGAAATAATGGCGATTATACGCTGTAATCAAGACTAAAAACGGTCCAACAGAATCTTAGGGTCAGGACTTTTAGGGTAGCGTACATGGACATGGTGCATCTCGTTTTTTATTGATTGTTTTAACTGGGTGTAGCTGGAGTTATGGGTTGTGGATGAAGCTGTTTAAGGAGAGTGACAGTGAGAATGATGCACGTTCTTATTTTTGATTTTGTCATATTGTGTTAATCCCGCAATGGAAATTTTGGTTCTGCGTATAACCCATAAAAAATAAGCATGCACACACTCGGAGCCGTGGGTCGCCACATATTCCAGTGCCTGGAGAGCAGTTGGGGGGTTAGGTGCCTTGCTCAAGGGCACTTCAGCCATGGGGGTGGAGGATGGGAAGGTGCAGCTCATTCATCCACCGCCACACGTTATTTCTTGTCCACTTTAGACGGCTCTAGTGTTTGTGTATTTGTTCCTCACTACATTTCTGTGTGAGTACTGTAGAAATCTTGGGTAAAAACATGTAAATATTTAATTTTAATGTTTGTTATACATACACTGAACAGGTGAAATCAGGTGGTGCCACAGAGGAGCTGGGAACCAGAATCACCCTCCACCTCACAGACCCATCAGACATGTCGCGAGACTTGCTAAAGGTATTTTCAGTCCACACAAGCTTTTCATTCTCCACATTCAGAAGTAAAACTTATAATATGATGTTTATTTAAAAAAAAAAATGGGTTGCACCTTTGAATTCAATTTAAAATAAATGTAAAAAATGTCCTAATGCTTTTTTTGGTCCCCTTTTAGGTGTGCAGTCTGGGCTTGTTTTCTGTGCCTCAGTTCTAAAAGCTGTTAAATGTATAATGGCATCCTTGGTTTGTACTGATGTGTGTTTGCACATGTGTGACAGTCGGAGACTTGTGGTGTGCTGATTCCGGAGCTGGAGTTTGAGCTGGGGATGGCAGCGTTAGGAGGAAAATTCACCACTTTGGAAGGGCTGCTTAAGGACATCAAGGAACTGGTAAACATCAGTTGTCATAACTTATGTTAAGGTATTTGGATATACAGCAGTGAATTGTATTTCTAATTTTATGTCATGCCTAATTGCTTTAGATTGTCGTGAAAAACCCCTTCATTTGTGGAGACAGTGCCACCTCCAACACAGCTGAGAAACTGGAGCTGTTCGGGAAAAAGATTGACAAGGTTTGAATTTCTTACACACAAAAGCTTCAAACTCGGTCCCACTGTCCTTTTCAGAGGTGTCAGTACATTATATGGTCAAATCTTTGAGGGCATCTGACCATTATATTTACGTTTATGCATTTGGCAGAGGCCCAATTGTTTGATTAATAAACATTTCAGTTTAACCAATACACACTGTATTAACGAACTGGAACACACCAGCCATGGTTTATTAACATGAGCGCCAATGTTTCCCTTTGTATTTCTTGTGTGTCTATGTCAAGATAATGTCAGGAGAACTGAACGTCCACATCATCCTGGATGATCCGGCAGGGAACAGCTACCTGCAGGTAAACTTATGTTTTATGGTAATATGATGGTTAAAGTTGGGGTTGATAACTTTTTAGCTGTACACACATTGGTTATACTGGTTGAAATTGTCTTTATACCCTGACAGCAATCAATACCTTAGATCTGAAAAAGATCCAAAAAAAGTGTGACCGCTGTAATCCTGGGAAAACACTGACCAATCACTGCCTAGCAACCTGCTGGGAAACATCCAATCAAATGCTCTTGTGTTGCCCAGCAAGTCCGGGCAGAGCTTGTGTGTCTGGCGGGGAGGACGTGGTTTTGGAAGGACCTCTGAGGGCAGGGGAGGGTTTAGAGAGGAGTTGAAGAGATGCTACGTTCAAATTTCACTACTATTTTTCCAGATTACCAACCCCAGCTTTAAGACTGATATATATCTTGTACAGCATTAAGCGTGAAATTTCTTTCTGTAGAACGTTTACGCTCCAGACCCCGATCCTGAGATGAAGATTGAGAAGTACGTGCGGACGTTTGAGCAGAACGAGGACCTGGGACTTAACGATATGAAAACTGAGGGTTACGGTGAGGGTGAGAATTGAGACTGATAGAAGGAACCAGCAGCCAGGGGTCACGATTAGTTAAAGCTATGGCCTTTTTATTGGTTTTATTCAGCAAAATCTGTAAGAATAAAGATCAAGTGTACCATAAACACATGCATCACAAGTATTACCTTATTTAACCTTTACTTTCATGCATAATGCCCTGAATTACTGATGCTATAAACTTTTTTTTTTTTATGGGGGGGGGGGGGGGGGGTGTCCTGTGATGATCATTAATTTAATTACAACCATCAAGCTGTTTGGAAACAGGCATGGCTTTTATTTTTATATAGCCACTGTATAATTTAGAGGGCAATTAATGTTACAAGTGATTGTTTGAATCGGGTAAATATCCAACCTCACATCCTGTCTGTCTTATGTTTGTACAATAAACAAATGCTAATGAGGGTGTGTGTGATGCAATGGCTTGTAAGTGATGTAGATGGAATGGGGTGTGATCGCAGGCCCTATAATAAAGCATGTATGGTTAGAGAGAGTCAGAAACATTAACAGCAGCAGCGTGAGGAAATCCTGCGGCTCTGGAGAAACACACACTGATGCGCCTTTTTCAGGATCTCATCATTTATTCAGTTAAACAGGAAGAAATAAAAATTATAACATGGCATTTAAAAAGCAGTGGAAACGACAACAAGCACTGGTCTAAAAACTACCAAGAGTGTGTGCTAAAATGTTCAGGCCATGTTTTCTTTCCTTTCAATCCGCTCGGTCCACCTTTTGTTCGCGACCGGGTTGAACAGGTCCGCCGGTGCCCGGGTCAGTAGTGTTCATCTCTCAGTGCGGACACGGCACCTCATCTACGAGCATCTCTCCGAGGAACATCAACAGCAGTTTCTTAAAAACACTTTAAGACAAATGCAGAAATCAAGCGAGAACAAGGGAAAACGTGTTACTGTAGAGACTCAAAATGGTGGCGCCCGCACCGCGGTGTGGAGCCGTGATGTCAGTGTCCTCTCGGTCACGAAGCCCCATCACTTGCTCTTGGCTGGTTTTTCGGTTTTCTTGGGCAGGAGGACGGCTTGGATGTTTGGCAACACTCCGCCCTGGGCGATCGTCACGCCGCCTAAAAGTTTATTAAGCTCCTCGTCGTTGCGGACGGCGAGCTGCAGATGGCGGGGGATGATCCTCGTCTTTTTGTTGTCTCTAGCCGCGTTTCCGGCCAACTCGAGGATTTCAGCCGTCAGATATTCCAGCACTGCGGCCAAATACACGGGCGCCCCCGCGCCTACCCGCTCCGCGTAGTTCCCTTTGCGTAACAGTCTGTGGACACGACCCACTGGAAACTGAAGTCCAGCTCTGGATGAACGGGACTTCGCCTTGGCCCGAGCCTTTCCTCCGGTTTTCCCCCTGCCAGACATCTTTATACCGCAACAAACAACAACCAGTAATCTATTAACTTCAAAATCTGACACTGTTTCTATTGCAGCTAACGTGCTGTATTATGATGTAAGCACAGTTTGATATTTATACCTCTATCCCAAATCTGATTGGACGCACTGAAGTGCCGCAACGCGACCAATCACACAGCGCAACGGGCCTCACGACACATGCACAGCGACCAATCATTGTTAAGTCTGACTCAACGCTCATTTGCAAGCGAATTCTATAAATAAAGGCGAGACGAAAGCGTCTAAAGTATCCAGAGCTGAACCGAGAAGAGCCCTGACGTTAATTTGACAGACTGAAAAAAAAAAAAAAGATGCCTGAACCTTCAAAAGCCGCGCCGGCACCTAAAAAAGGCTCGAAAAAAGCCGTGACCAAGACACAAAAGAAAGGGGACAAGAAAAGGCGCAAGACCAGGAAAGAAAGCTATGCCATCTACGTGTACAAAGTGTTAAAACAAGTCCACCCGGACACTGGTATTTCATCCAAAGCAATGGGTATCATGAATTCATTCGTGAATGACATCTTCGAGCGCATTGCCGGTGAAGCTTCACGCCTGGCTCATTACAACAAGCGCTCCACCATCACATCCAGAGAGATCCAGACCGCCGTGCGCCTGCTTTTACCCGGGGAGCTGGCCAAACACGCCGTGTCTGAGGGCACCAAGGCTGTGACCAAGTACACAAGCTCCAAGTGAGGGTAGAGCACAAGATGGACTGAACGGAAGAGACGCCCGCGGAAAACGGAAGTGATCTCTGTTCTTTCATCCCGCATCTTTATTCCGGGGCTTTTGTTCGTCTTGCGCAAAAATTACTGCCCGAAATGTTTTTCTTTTCTGGAAGGACGTTAAACAAAAAACAACGATGTATATTGCAGTCATCTTGTCTGTCTTTTGCTTTTACTGAATGTTTCTTCTGAAATGTACAAGATTGCATGTGTTGAAAGAAGGCACGTGTTTGTTTCCTGATCTGTTTTTACTCCCGAGTGATCATTACATCCCTGTGGTTCCGGCTGGAGCCAGCAGGGGGCGCGGTTACGGTTTTATTATGCACTGTATGGATTTAAAATGTCTGTCTTAAATCGTATGTCACAATGATTTTTGTCATCTTACGAAATAAACAAGTTAATTCCTGTTGACACAGATGCATTTGTGAGATTGATTGGTGTGTGTGCGGTTAGTCAGACTGATGTGATCAGTAGTAGTACTAGGGTGGCCGGGAGGCTGGAGCCTATCTCAGCCGACACCGGGCGAAGATGGGGTAGACCCTGAACAGTTCATGAGACCATCACAGGGCAACACACAACCATTCACATTCAGACCTAGGGGCCATTTGAAGTCGCTGATTAGCCTAATGTGCATGTCCTTGAACTGTAGGAGGAAACCCACGCAAGCAGGCGGGAAACATGCAAACTTTAAACAGAATCACCCTGGCCGAGCCCGGGACTCGAACCAAGGACCTTTTTAAAAATGTATTCTGAAGTCTGGGATTTTAAAAAAGAATAAGAAACACTCAGGCAGCACGGTGGCGCAGTGGTTAGCACGTCCGCCTCACAGCGAGAAGGTCCTGGGTTTGATTCCCAGCTCGGCCGTTTCTGTGTGGAGTTTGCATGTTCTCCCTGTGCTTGCGTGGGTT
>JAOUQZ010000008.1:5994887-6011863 GCA_028564935.1 Neosilurus hyrtlii | reverse complement strand
CCGAAAATAAGCCCTATGGTGTTTTTTGAACCGAAAAAAAAAATAAGACAGTGTCTTATTATCGGGGAAACACGGTACATACATACATATACATATTCATACATACCGTGACCTTGTTGTTGACTCTTAAAGTCCTACATCTCTATTATTACTGGTCAGGATCACATACAACTTTGCAAAACGTTGTACTATTTTATGAACAATTTTATGTAGTCGGATTTTTGATTTTCAAATAGAATTATTGGCATTACCAACTACGTAGTCAGATCATCAGAGATATACCTCCGGTGTGTAGCTTGATTGAAAAATGCCCTTGCTAAACCTAGGACTTAAACTCAGGACCTTCTTACTGTGAAGCAGACGTGCTAACAACTGCCCTCCCATTCAGGGAAAAACACACGACATGGAAAGAGATTTAAAAAAGATTTTATTAACAGCTTAGAAACAAAATATCCCTTTCCCAGACATGAACTCTTCCTTCAACAGACCAGAAAGACAATGGAACAGTGAAAAAATGGCAATGAAGGAAAAAAAGCTAAAGAGACTTAACACTTTAATCTGGAACAGCAAAAGCTCAAATGGGATAAAAAACAAACAAGAAAAACCCCTACAAATGCCTTAATGTCAGTGCAGTCAAATGATTCATTCATTCAGTCATTCATTTTCGGAACCTCTTAATATTAATTATGGTCGTGGGGAGGTGGGCAGAGTACACCCTGGACAGCTCGCCAGGCCATTGCAAGGCAGCAGTCAAATGAATCCCTAGAAATTCTCTATAGGTAATATGGGTGAGTAGATGTGGCAGATGGGAGAAAAAATAGGCTACAGGTTATCAGTGGCGTCAATCTATATGCACTCTCCAATATATTAGGAACACTTGTACATTTGCTCATTCAGGCAATCACCCAATCCTGTGGCTACAGATCAAGAGCTTCAGTTAATATTCACATCAAACTAAGTTGGTGGATGGGCAGGGTGGGGCAATTTCAGTTACTTTGACCATGGCATGATTATTGCTGCCATGGATTATTCACGCAATATTGATTCATTCCTTTTCTAAACCGTTTAATCTTAATCAGGGTCGCGGGGAAGCTGGAGCCTATCTCAGCCGACTCTGGGCGAAGGCAGGGTACACCTATACAGCTCTCCACCCATTGCAGGGCCAACACACACACAGAACCATTCACACTTAATCTCACACCTAGGGAACAGTCAGCAAGCCTACTGTGCATGGACTGTGGGAGGAAACTGGAGTACCCAGAGGAAACCCATGCAAGCATGGGTAGAACATGCAAACTTCACACAGAAATGCCCCGAGCCCGGGAATTGAACCCAGGACTTTCCCACAACAAAAGACTGGAGTTCCATTACTACCAGCCGAAATCAGTAACCTGAGGCTACAGTGGGTATGAACTGGACGGTTAAGAACTGGAAAAACATTGCCTAATCTGATAACTCTGGATCACTGCTGCTTCGGCCAGGAATTTGAGGTCAGAATTTGTTTCCAAAAGCACAAATCCACTGACCCAAGCTGGCTTGTGTGAAGTCAACACTGGTGAAGGTGGCTTAACAATGTCTATTGTATTGTACCCAACACTCATCTATTCTACTCTAAGCAAGACATGTTCAGTCACTGAACTGCTATTAACACAAGATGTCCTTGTGAACATTCCAAAGATTGTTTAATTAAAAAAAAAAAAAAAAAAAAAATTTCCGCAGCAGATCAGTAGTCTCTGAAACATGTGAACCAACCTGTCAGGCACCAGGCTTTCTGTTTGTCGTGAAGATTATAATAATCTCTTGACATCTATCTACCTCAGGGGTGTCCAATCTTATCCACAAAGGGCTGGTGTGGGTGAAGGTTTTCACTTCAAGCAGTAGACACACCTTCCACCTGTTTCAATGACTGATCTAAAAAAAAACAAAAAAAAAGCAGGGGGGGGGGGGACTAGATTGTGTTCCAACATTAGTGTTCCAATTTTTAAAGCCAGGTGGCAGCAATCTTGTTTAGACGACTACTGTTTTAAGTTATACTCCAGTAGCATGAAAAGATGGGAAAAATAGAAATAATGACATTCTATACAAACATTTATTTTAATTTCATTTTGCCAAATTTCAGCTATAGTAAATTTTCAGGGCTTTCAAGCTGTGTTGACTTTCAACAGGTTCATTTTGAGTTTCTAAAGCAAGGTGGTGTCACCAAGGTGCCGGCTGCCACCCGGTTTCAAAATTGAAACACTAATGTACAAGCTAGTTACTTTTTTGTTTGTTTGTTTGAGATCAGTCATTGAAACAGGATGAAGGTGTGGCTAGTGCTTGGTTGAAATGAAGATCTGCTCCCACACTGGCGCTTTGCGGATAAGATTGGACACCCCTGATATACCTGATTTTAAGCACGGATCCCGTTGCCACACCATTGACTGGTTGAATCAATGTGAATGAATGAATGTGAATGCACAGGTGTTCCTAATAAAGTGCTTGGTCAGGGTATAATGCAAATACCGTGACACAATGGGAGTGCATACTAAAGCGATATGATCCATACACAGAAACTGAATTTATAAAAAGGCCAAAGTTCTTTTTTGGTTACTGAATGCCAATAATAAAGAATGCAACATCCCTAGACACTACACACCGACGCAAAACAAAAGCCCAGGACAGGTCTAGTCTTAAAAGACCTATATTTTACAGTTCTGTAATCTCGTCTGTTGGGTAGTTTTTTTTTTTCTTTTTTTTTTTTTTCTTCAAATTACTTTTTGACATTCTTATTTTACATGACAAACTTGTGTGTGTTTGGTTGTGTAATTAAATCATATCCAAAGTCATCTTGAAAATTTAAGATTTTAGGTGGAAAGTCTAGACTTCAGCACAAAACCGTTAAAATATTTATGAAGCCACAGAAAGATTTTCATGGAGTGAGCTCACTTTGTGTAGGCTTAACCCCAATAACAAGTGCACACAGACTGAAGGAAACAATGTAATACTCCATCCAGACAGAGCACAGACTGCAGATGCCTCTAGACTTTCAAGTTGAATGTAATTCAGTTTCAGTAGATCAGAATTAATAAACGGAGAGCTACTCTACACTAACGTTACCTAGAATGCTATGAAACCTTTTTTTGGTGATGCAAGGAGAACGGATTGTGTATTTGTGAGGGGGAAAAAAAAAAAAAAAAAAGGAACCTTTATCACAGTCAATAAATACGACAACACAAAAACGAGATGTTCCAGTTGTTATAATTCATCCCCTATATGGTTTTGTGAATCCTCGTCCCCTGTTGTTTCTGTAAAACAAACAAACAAACAAAAAGACAAAACAAACCATTAACACAATAATTAACATGGGCAAAATTCAAACAGCTATATAACAATGACTTGCTATATTAAATGTCAGAAAGTGAACAAAACCCACAATTTCTTAACTGAATTCAGTCCGAGTTCTATTTAAATAGAAATATTTATGTACTTCCTAAAAGCGGAGCTCCAAAATTGTTTGGATTTATTTTCAGTAAAGAAACAGCTGTAATATAACTTAGTCTTTTCAATGCTATTCGAAAACACATTTCTCCTCAAGAAAATAAACCACTGACTAAACAAGAACACTTTCTGTGAGGTGCAAGTGCACTCAGTGCCGACGGCGGAGGGGCGTGCAATGTTTTTCCCTGCTGCCTTTTTCATTTATTGGGTTGCCTATGTGGGGGCATGTGAGCATGGATGCGGCAACAGAATCAAGCTCATGGCTTTATGACATTTGGATAAGTATGGAAGTCCACAGAACTTTGCTA
This sequence comes from Neosilurus hyrtlii, assembly GCA_028564935.1. Lineage (NCBI taxonomy): Eukaryota > Metazoa > Chordata > Actinopteri > Siluriformes > Plotosidae > Neosilurus > Neosilurus hyrtlii. Next base: position 6,008,078 of record JAOUQZ010000008.1, on the reverse strand, counting down.
TTATGCATTGAATTGAGTCTCATTTCCTGCCGCTAATTAAAAACATCAGGCCTTTTTTTGCAAATACAGTCCCCTTTGCTTTAGGTAATACAAGGTCAACAAGGTCTAGTGTGGATTTCATACAGCTGGGTCCATAAGTATTTGGACAGTGACAAACGAAATAAATATATGAACACGCTTAATCCTACTAGGGTCAATGGGAGGCTGGATCCTATGTCAGCCAACACTAAGCGAAAGTGGAGTACACCCTGGACAGCTCACCAAAATATCGCAGGGCCAACGCACACACACCTAGGGGCAATTTGGAACAGCCAGTTATCCTATTGTGCATGTCTTTGGACTGTGGGAGGAAACCTGGAGTGCCCAGAAGAAACTCATGCAAGCACGGGGAGAACACCTCAAAGAAACGCCCTCACCAAGCCACGACCTTCTTGCTGTGAGGTGGACATGCTAGCCACTATGCCAGGCCGCATCATGTCTATTACCAAATTTCAAACATGATTTTTTTTTTTATGGCTCATCGTTTTCCCCCACATAGCGCTCAGCTTTGTAGAGTGGTTCGGCTATGGTAGTAACAGCTTCTCCTTTCTGATATATGGAGTTACCCTCGAACTCTTAACATAAAAGCTTAGTTTGGAAAACACTAATGCTATGTATACCACCCCCATGTTTGTGTATGTAAAGGTAAAATTACCCGTGTCTTCTGCTTTTTTTGCTATTGTTGGCTCGGTTTCAATTTCTTCTTTTTTATTCCCCTCAGTGGGAGGTTCCTCTGCCGGTTTCACCTCCTCAGCTCCATCTGGAACATCATACAGTGTTTTCACCAAATTCAAAGTAGATTGAAACAACAGGAAAAGCAAGAATTTAAGTCTCGACTGTGTGGTCTTGCAGTCAGCCACTAATGTTTCTTACTGGATTCATCTTTGGGAAAGACGACCTTCTCCGATTCCGTGCTGTTTGTTGTGCCGTTAGCTGTGCCGTTCTCCGAACTGGTGGAATTCTTGTCTTTAGGTTTTGGCTTGGGGTTTGGCTTAGCAAACTTGGCTTTGTTGAGGAGGTAGGTAACCTCTCGATTTAAGAGGGAGAGTTTGGCCTCAATGTCTTTAGATAAGAGCACGGGTTTCTCTGTGGGAGAGCGTTTCTCCTGCAGAGCCACAGTTTCATTCTTCCAGATCTACCAATAAAAAATAAACATGAAAAGACGTGAACAAACAAGCTGCATAATTACGAGATCATGTGTACAGCCAACGTTCATTTGTCAAAATGGTTAATCCTACAAGGGCCATGGGAAGGCTGGTGCCAACCTGGACACCTCACTAGACTATCACAGGGTCAACACACATAGAACCATTCACAATCACATCTAGCGGGAGTTTGAAACAGCCAGTTCGCCTAACCTGATTATCTTTGGACTATGGAAGGGAACCAGAGTACCCGGAGGAAGCCCAGGCAAGGATGGGAAAAACATGCAAACACCACACAGAAACGCCTGAGCCTGGGAATCAAATCCATGACCTTCTTGCTGTAAGGCGGCCGTCCTAAGCACTTAGCCACCATGCTGCACCAAGCTCACATTTGGACAAAGAGTAATATGTATGGCTTATTACACACCATCGTTTCATTTATGACTCTTTCCAAGGTCTTCATCTCAACGTCAGTAAAAATCTGGTCCTCTTCTGAAATCAATCTGGCACCCCTATATAAAAAATAAAAAGAAAAGTTGAAACAAAATCCAAGATCAAACCGTAAAATTCTTTAACGACAAAAAAAAGTAAGCTACCAGCTATGGTTCCTAAGCAGTATGCTAGCAAATGATACTATTAGGTTACTTGAAGACTTACTTCAAAAACATGGCAGAGTGGTTGAGCATGCTGTCAAGTTCTGCTAGTCTTTCTGGCCATTTTTTCCTCTCATCCACTCGGAAGAACATGGCTTTGCACAGCTTCTTCAGCTCGCTCAGCTTGTCCTTCAGCTCTTTGGTTCCTGCCGAATAGCCTTCATCATCCAACCATTCTGAAGCCTCACGGAGCTTGCTGGAGATTGCTTCCTTCTCCTCTTCACTAACAACAGCTTGATACTCATCTTGGTACAGTTTATCCTGTAAAGTGAGGAGAGAAGGGTCATGTGGACAATAAAAAAGCTCAGATCGAAGCCAAGTGCACTTTCCTGCCTATTGGTCTGTACATGATGAGCACAAAATCAATACATTTGGATCAGTTGCTATTTGGGTTGATTCCAAAGCAAAAACTGATAAATGGACAATACAAGGCTTAAGGTGGCCATTCACTGACCAGGCATATTAAACATGAAATACAGAGTTATCTCTTGGAAATAAAAATGGAATCGGCCACAATGGCTTTCTGAAACCATTTGCTTAATCCTGTACGCAAAGTCAGTCCTGAGAGTCAGTGGGAGTGCCCACCCTTTCACTGGGCACGAAGATCTGGAGAACATAAACATAACATGCATGCCATCTTCAGGCAAGACGGCAGAACTATCTTCAAAACAATATGGCGACCATCAGCACAGACATGGACGATGGGAGCAGTGAAAAATGGCAAAGTGTTAAGTAATTTCACATGTCAGATGTAATCTGTATTTGTAAGTGAAAAAATGCACTACCCTAGTTTTATCCCGCTTGGAAACAGATGCATCCTTTCATTTCTTAACAACTAGTGTCAGACTTTCTGCTTTCTAAAAAAATCAGTGTAGTATAGTAGTAAGTTATTATGGATGCACAAACTTGTTTCTCTGGTCACGTGGTCTTGTTACTGTAAACATACACGCAGAACAAAAACAAGGGGTAAAACCGGTGAAAAAGTGCTGGGGTGATTTCGCCAGGAAACCTGCAGATTCTGCCAAAATAAACTGATAATGGGGGATGAAACATAGGTTTTTGGCTTGTGAATGGGCACCTTTAAGGGTGCATGAGGACTTGGAAGAGTTTCATCTGCTGGTTAAAAATATGAAAACAAAAAGGGTACAAAAACACCAGAAACCAATTCTGAAGTTCTCTTATTAGATGCATTATTTAAGACCATATACATCACACATGCGATGAGCATTAGCTGAACATGAAATAAAGCAAAGAAATACAACAAGTTATACCTGAGTCTCAAACACGAACGCCTCCAGGGTGTTTAGTGACTTCTCCCTCTCCTGTTTTTCCAGATCTCGGTTCGTAAGATCCTGCAGCCTGATGGGAAAGAGCAGCAAACAGTGATCATTTTTATGAAGCTCTTGAACATACATGATCGCATTCTCTCATCCATTGTACACAAAACATGCATCCATCCTGCTTATCCAAAACTGACACTTACTTCTTTTTTGAGAGATCAATATCTTCTGAGGTAGGATTAAGCACATCATTAATTACAAGCTCCATTCCAATATCTACTGAGATTTTGCTCTTTTTCTGGGGTTTAGGTTTCTTCTCTGCCTCCTTCTCTTCTTCGTTTGTGCTGGACGCTTTCCCTTCATCAGGCTTTTCTGATGCCTCAGCATCCTTCTCTGCCTGTGAGTTGAGGAGTCAGTATTTGATTTAGAAGGCACTGACTTTATATTTGAAGCCATACATCTTCAAGCAAATCATAAGTGCTTTAAAGAGAAATGCACTTGAAATATTAGCCAAGAAACTATATTTAAAAAAAGAAAAGAGAAAAGAATCATAACAGATTTAATCAAGCTTTCTTACCTGAGGCTCTGCGGTGTCAGAGCCATCATCAGATTTCTTCTCCTCAGTTTCAGGCTCGTCTTTGCTTTTCTCTCCCTGGCTTTTCTTCTTCGTCTCTGACTGCTCATTGCCAGCTTCATTAGTTTTCTCCACTGCCTCGTCCTGGTCTTTTCCAGCATCAGGAGGAACCTCCTCCTCATCCTGAAGCAGAACATGTTTTGAATTATATTGTTGATGCAAGAATGAACTAATAACTTGAGAGGATAACATACCACCATTTACTTTCTCTCTATTTTTAAATTTGGCTTATATGGGAAAGGGCAGGGTTATAAAAATTTCACACACACACGCACCTAGGGGGAATTTGGAACAGCCAGTTAGCCTAATGTGAATGTCTTTAGACTGTGGGAGGAAACTGAAATACCCGGAGAAAACTCCACGCACACTCCACACAGAAACACCCTTGCTGAGCGGGGAACTTGAACCCAGGACCTTCTTACCGTGAGGCGGACGTGCTAACCACTTCGCCACCATGCTGCCCATCCTCCTGTCTAACTGGATGTAAATATTCCTTAATGTTGAAATGTACCTGTACTGGTTCTGTCACATTCGCAGCAGGCTCTGTGCTCCCACCTCCAAAGAGGCTAGAAATCGTGTTCCCCAGTTCTTTAAAGAGCAAAACAAATATTTGTATAAAGACATTAAATCATGCATACATAACAGGAAACTTGACAAAAAGGGTACAAAACACCACAAAAGAACAAAAACACACTAGTGAGAGTTGATTCTTCCTCTTTCTCCTCTACAATAGTCTCGAACACTGACTCCACCTGCAACATATTAAACATTTCCCTTCATCAGTGTTTACATCCCAGTGTAACTCCCAGTGTAAGAAACAATATTAGTAATAAGAATATCGGGGCTGGGACAGAATAAAAAGCAGAGAAAAGGACTGTTAACTGTAACTGAACTGACCCTGTCTAAAATGAGCAAACCACTCTCGTCCATGTTGAAATGGGCCTTGATGCCTTTGGACTCGGCATCGGAGTGCTTCTTAAAGCTGTCACCCACTCCAGACAGCTTCACTGTGGTCAGGTTCGCAGAGCCAAACATCCTGAGAACAACAGCTGTTAGTCTATATCTTACAATGATCTTAAAGCTACGTTTTTTAAATTAATGGTAAACTGACTATAGATTTTAAATTTGCCAATAACTTCAGCAGAGCAACTCAAACACTTGAAAAACTTGAAATACGGTATCAGAGAAACTGTATTCAAAGACAAACCTTGAAATTATTAAAGTGAAGGCAGCACATTTAATAACCAGATACTAGACACAAGGCTCGAGACATTAAGTAGGAAGGGGAAGGTTTTCTTTTTCTTCCCCACAACAGATTTTTTTGATGTTTTAGATTTACTCTCTCTCTGGTTGGATTAGTGAACTGTCATCACTGGTTCGTTTGTGTTTATTCTCATATGCGGCCTGTTAGCAGTTAAAAACAGAAACATGTAGCACTACTGTCAACTAAAATACACTTCAAATTATTCTTTTAGAAAGATTAAAACTCCTGAGCACGGGAACTGAACCCAGCCCTACTTGAAGTGAAGGCAGCCATGCTAACCACTGTGCCGCCTGCATGAAGCATTTTTCGACATTTTTGAGAACTAAATCCCCTGTACCACTGTATATAAATATAGTATTAAGGTTTTACACATCATGGAGTTAATATTTACCTGTAAAATTGCAAACTTAATTTTATTTTGTTTATATGAATAATACTTGTGAAAGAGAGATTATAAAATACATTTTACATTATGACGACCTTTGAAAAAACTGAAGGCAGTATTATTGGCAGCCAGTTTCTCTCAGTGTCTCAAAGTATTTTATCATTTTTAAGAATGATCTTTTTGAAGAACCCCTTTCTTCCTCCTACAGTAAACTCACTTCTGATCGTCCAGGCTGAGGAAGCCGAGGTCTCCGTAGTTAATGCTGAAAACGAAGTCATCAGTGTAACGATTAAAGGTGATGACTTTGCGTTGGGGATATGGCGCCATCCTCTGAAACAGAACGCGCTTGTTGTGCTTGATTCCCTTCGCACCTTCCTCTTCTTCGGTCTCACGGCTAAATTCCACCTACACAGAGGTGTTGAGGGAAATTAAAGACGAAACGAAAATGTTACATAAAGTACCATTGAGCATCATTCAAATGTCAGACATGACACATTATTCACTTACTTGTATCGGAAAGATGACTGCGTCTCGGATGATGAAGGGTTTCACTTTAAATGCCTTACTCAGAGCTGCAGCCTGGTACACTGCCCCCATGGCTGCTGCCTCATCAGCATTTATGTTCTTTCCCAGCTCATCTCTACAGCAAACAGGATACGTTAACAATAATTACAAAATGACAGTACTGCACTATTTTAGAATAATCCTGTTTAATGGGTCAGTACATGATAGCTGTACATGCAAACACTAAAGCGAGCACAAGCCTGGTTTGTAACTATTTGATAATCTGGGAAAACCCTTTATATGGGGAAACCGATATTTTATATCATCCTGCTCTGATGGGGAATCTGGAGGCCCATTAAGGAACAACACCGCCATAAAGGGATGTACTTAATCTGCAACAATGTTTAGGTAACCTTTATTCCTCATGTATGTCAGTGAGACCTTCCTTGTACCACGTTTGATAGCTCCTAACCACTGCATTCCAGGAACACACCACAAGACCTGACCCAGTCGTGTAGCCAGGATAATTTGGCCCTTGTCAAAGTCACACAGATCTTCATGCTTGCCCATTTTTCCTGCTTCCAACACATCAATTTCAATAGCTGACTGATATAACGTTGAGATAATTAACAATTATGTTATAAAGGCAAGGTGGATGTCACTGTTCCACCTCTGGGAATATTCAGCGGCATCCCCTGAGCCTGAGGCGAACAACTGTTTCAGTATACATTACATGCGAACATGAGCAAAAGAAGCACAATAAAACGAGATATTTATGGCTCATTTCTGAGATTATTTAAATCTTGGCTAACAGGGGCATTAAAGAACTATGTGACCTTATTGCTTATTGGCAGATGTGCCAATCACTTTGCCACCATAGTGAGATTAATAATTTCCATAATATATGTACACTATAGAGTCAAAAAGTGCAATTGGAAATGCAATTAAATGAGTAATGTTTATGTTGTTTTGGTGAAATTTATTTAAGACGTCATAGTGTTTCATAATATGTGATGTTTTTCCCCCCTCATTTTTTCGACTGCTCGCTTAAAAAAAAAAAAGTTAAAGAAATAAATGGCACTGATAACAGGTTTTCCCCAAAATGACACAATCTCCTGCCCAGAATCACATTCACTTCACAGACGGCATCATGCAGACTAAACAATACAAAAGTCACACCAGTGAGATATAAACCTACTTTTTTGTTGCTTTAAGAAGCACTTCCTGCACTTTGGGAACTCGAGTGGCTCCTCCAACCAGAATGACTTGTTCAATTTCATCCTGCAGAACGAAATGTCAGTCACAAAAGCTCACATGCACACATTGGACCAATAAACATCAGATTGACTATGCAGAGACCCTTACCAAAGACATCTCAGAGGCAGCAAGTGCCTGCTGCACTGGTACTGGCACTCGTTCAAACAGATCAGAACACAGAGCCTCGAACTCAGCACGGCTCACCTTTGCCTTAAAGTCAATATCATCCATCAGCCCCTCAATCTGGAAGGAAAAGTACAAAATGTTTCCAAGTTTACTCATTTAAAGATCAATTTCTAAAAAATAGTTAAATAACTAATTTTACTGCAAATTCAAAAGAACTAATGTTCATTAAGGGTCAGCATGGTGGCGTAGTCCTCCTCACAGCAAGAAGTTCTGGGTCCAGGGGTTTCTGTGGGGTGTTTGCATGTTCTCTCTGTGCTTGCATGGGTTTCCTTCGGGTATTCTGGTTTCCTCCCACATTTTAAAGACATGCACATTAGGCAAACTGGCTGTTCCAAAATGCCCCTGGGTATGAGTGTTAGTGTGAATGGTTGTGTGTGCGTTGGCCCTGCAATGGTCCAGTGAACTGTTCAGGGTGTACCCCTCCTTCATGGAGTGTCAGCTGAGATAGGGTCCAGCCTCCCTGTGACCCTAGTAGGATTAAGCGGATATTATGTTCAATAATATTATATCTAAAACTTTAGAGAAAGAAATTCAGTGACCATTTTTAATTTTGCTATACTGTATTAATCGCACAAGGTAAATTATTACCTCCACATTTAACCCACCCAAAGTGAGCACACACACTCGGAGCAGTGGGCTGCCACACACATTGAGGGTGCCCGCAGGGCAGTTGGAGGTTAGATGCCTTGCTAAAGGGCACTACAGCCATGAATGTGAAGGAAGGGAAGGTGCAGCTCACTCCCCCACTGCCACACATTTTTCCCGCTGGTTTGGGAATCGAACCAGTGACCTTTCGTTCCCAAAGCCGCTTCACTAACCATTAGGCTACAGCTGCCCCCACAGCAAACTGCCATGGAGAGTGTGTGTGTGTGTGTGTGTGTGTGTGTGTGTAGTCTTAATGTATAGCTCTTTCTTACCTGAGCTACATGTTCCGCATTTGCGCTCAGGACCGTCTTAAGTCTTTGTGCCTCCTTCAGTAGCTTGGCCATAGCACGTGCGTTCTCCTTTACGTCTTTCTTTGATTTCTTTTGCTCGTTAAAAAGCTTAGCTAGGTGGTCCCGCAGTCTCAGTTCCATTTCAAAACCTCCAAGAGTTCTATCAAAACTAAACACAGAGGACAACAGCACTAGTCAGTAAAGGCACTTGTATAAAACTGCTGCACAAGACTATCAGAAGTGATACTATCGACATGTGTGACTGAACTGGACAGTGGTGGATCAGGTGGTTATGGCAATGGCTTACTGATCCAAAGGTCAGGGGTTTAAGCCCCAGTACCACCAAGCTGCCACTGTTAGGCCAGGGCCTTAACCCTTTCTTGTATTCTTGTTCTGTTGTGTTGTTAAAAGAAAAATGAAATGCCTCTTCTTAAAATGATTTTCCCCCTATCTCATGTCCTGGGTTTACATCATAGAAAACCACCAAACAAGGAATAGAAAAAAAGGAATGGCCTTATAATCCATATATAATATATAACTAATATAATCCATATATAAATATATATATAATCCATATAAAACTGATGAAACATTAGAACAGTAGCAAAAACCCAACTTAACATCAGAACAGTGTGAAGTACTAACCCAATTCCACGGATCTGCAGTTGAGGTTGCGTGCCTGCTTCTTTGGTCTTCACCGTCTGGTAAGTGACTATAGTGGCTGTTGTACTGCCTGACCCCATGTCATAAAACATCACATTCTATCGATAAAAGACAGGGGTATTAAGACAGTGACCATTAAAATTACATTTTCAATTTACTTCCTACCCGATAAATTTAAAATACCTGGGCAGTTGAGTTGATGTCTTTCCTCCTGAAGAGTCCGTAGTTCAGAGCTACAGCTGTATTGTCATTGATGAGCTGCAGGACCTTCAAACCTGCAATCTGAGCAGCCTGCAGGACTGCCCTACGCTCTGCCTGGTTAAAAAAGGCTGGGACGGTGATAACTGCATCTTTAATGGTTTGTTCTGTCAAGACAAACATACAAAATGTCCTCCTTAACTTCCTTTAGTACATCATGTCACAGTAGTATCTCATAAAGGCAGTCAGACACACAAATCTGATTTGACTAAGCAAACCTGCAAAGTCCTCAGCCAGGCCACGGGAGTAGTTCAATACCATGCCCATGAACTCCTCTGGTGAATAGTGTATCTCCCTGTAGAATACAAAGAAGAAATATATAGAGAAATATGAGCAAATAGCAGTAAATTGTGCATTTCAACTCTTCGCTGATTTCTACTGTGAGTACAGTACTGCTGATAACTTAAACAAGTACTAACTTTCATTAAAATAAGAATAATTATGATTCTTCTGTATTTAAATCACAGCAGATTTTTTTCTGCCAGCAGATGTTGTGAGAAGCTAGCTACACTTTGCTTTCAGGCACAATGGATACCATGTTCTTTTAAATCATTTCCTCTACCATGGACACAGTTTTTTTTCCCGGTGATGGTTTGTTTGTTCGACATAGATTTGGGCACTCCCTAAAAGCGAAGCTCCCGGCAGATATCTCTTTTGATAGGTGTCTGCGCCTGGTGTTATAAGAGTAGCGCATATCCTTTACGGGCTGAATCAACTTCACTCAGTCATTCGCCGAACCACTTCATCCTAATATTAGGGTCATGGGGAGGATGGAGCCTATTGACATTTGACGAAGGTGGAGTACACCCTGAACAGCTCACCAGCCTATCACAGGGCAAACACACACACAACCATTCACACTCACACCTAGGGGCAGTTTGGTACAGTCAATTAACCTAATTTGAGTGTCTTTGGACTCTAGCTGTTTTGTTCCAGGCTCAAATGATGCATTCATATTTTGATAACCCATAAACTGCATCAAGATACGCCATCATAAGACTATCTAATTCATGTGTGTTATTTCTCTGTTACGTTTTGTCAAACAGAAAGGTGCTGCTGACAAAGTTTAAGTTATAAAATGATTATTGAGTTACTGAAGTGAGGAACGTTTCTTCCTGAAGTACATATACCAGGAGTAGCTGTAGTAGTGTACCTCAGTAATACAAGTAAAAGGTACACAAGGTTCTTAAAAAAACAGGATGATTCAGATGTTTTTAACATCCACACCCACTGGTAACAACCGCTGAGACATTTTCACACCAAGTTTTATGCTTCTGCCTTTTCCTTTTTACTTAAATTTTTTGCCAACGTTGATTTGTCCCCCCACGTTTAAATAAAGATAAGCTCGATATTTTTTCACGCCACACTGTGCAAACTGTAGCAACTGCTGTGTGTGTAAATACCAGGAGAGAAACACTGAAACTAGTCCATCTGGCACAAACAGCCATGCCATGGTAAAGACAGATTACATTTTCCCTCTTTCTGATGTTTGCTGTGAACATTATCTCTATCTTCTGGCTTGAATCTGCATGATTTTGTCTGGGTTCCCACCACCAAATGCCAAATTCCCTGACTTTCCATTGACTAAAAAGCTATAATTAATGGAAAACCTGAACACTTCTGTGCCGTGGAGACAAAATCCAGCCAGAGGATTTTAAACATGTGAATTTGTAGGCTTTATTTACTACATCACAGACATTGTCAGGACAAAAACTTTTTTTTTTTTTTTACTGTTTAAACATAGTGAAATTATACTGCCAAAAATTCTACAGAACCGTAAACATATGCAAGGATGGAGCTCTCGCATGTACTGTATAGATCATGTCACATGTTGATTTGAGCAAATTCTGAGCAGCCGTTGTTGCAGAATTATCATAAACCTGGGTTTACACTGAGGCCATGACGTCCACGATGTAAGAGTCGCCATGTGCGTGGGGGGCGGGGGTCCATGGGATCAAATGACGAGGATCTTGAAGAAAGTTGGTGGAATCTTGATGACCGCGACAAAATTTTGGCACGATTATTACAGCTCGACGGGGATCGTGCTAGAAAATGGGAATCGTAGTAGAGCACAGTAGAGATTAATAGACTTTAATAGAGCGTAACAGACCTTGATGCACCATCGTAGGGGATCAAGATAAACTTGGAAACAGGGCGTCTTCAATTTTCATCTCTTGGATTGCCCCGGATTCATTTTTATACCCCAATCGTGCTCCAAGTGTGCTCATAAATCATGGAGCTCATTGCATTTTTGAATCATGAAGTTCGTGGCCCCAGTGTAAACCCAGAATAATGGTGATTTTTTCCATATTTCTAAAACAGTGGTGGCTTAGTGGTTAAGGTGATGGGTTACTGATCTGAAGGTCAGCGGTTAAATCCTCACTGTCACCACTGTTGGGCCCTTGAGCAAGGGCCTTAACCCTCAATTGCTCAGTTGTAAAAAAATGATAATTATAAGTATATATATGCTCTGGATAAGAGCGTCTGCAAAATGCCGTAAATGTAAAACATTATTTTCTAAATAAATACATAAATAAATAAATAAATAAATAAATAAAAAGATTTTCAGCACATCTGTATCATGTATCATGGAGGTTACTTGCATGCAAAATTAAAAAGAAATCCACATAGCACATTTTGTGCTACCGCAATAATGAGAAAAGGTGTAGCCACCGGAGCTGGTGGATCCAATGGCTTCACTTTTAACACGTGAATCCTTTCAGTTCTGGACATTTACACATGAGAGCTGAATACATTTTTGAGGAATAGCAACTGAAAGTTAAATATATTACAAACAAAATTCCCCTGATGTTCCTTGACACCCCCCAAATTATAACATCCCATGCCTTTTAAATTCCACAGTATTCCAGAAACTACACATGAAGCCTGGTTTATTAATAGCACCAGAGTGATAAGCCTGTATGGCTGTGTAGGTGTTCATCATGAAGTGTCGTGTGTACATTCACACGCAGAACAAACAATACATATACAGTATATATAGGAATGAGAAGATTACTCACTCTGAGTATTTGAAATACACCGTTCCCCTCTTTTCATCTCGGAGTAGCAGGTGTTCGGGAAAGCGTTTCTGATATTGCTCAACCTGTAAGTTATCAGCAGTCTTTCCCAGGAGGCTCTGGAGATACCTGTACACCACTTTGGGATTCTTCACAGACTGGAACGACACAGTAACCAGTAAAATTCAATTAAACTTGACACAAACGGATAAAAATTTAGAAATGATGATGACAAACATCACCCTGGGAAAAAATGTTGCCGGCGCCATCAAGGAGACCCATGATACTTTATAAATAATACAACAAATAAAATATAATTTTAAATAAAAAATATATAAATGACTAAATGAGTTGCTTTAAAGACATGAGTGACAGAAACTCTAACACTGTTCCCCCCCCCCCCCCCCCCCGACAAAACACACATACTTCTCCATTGTATAACCTGCTATATTTATGGTGCTGTTTCAGAAACACACGCACTACCATGCCTCATTTTTCAAAGATGCTGACAATTCCATTTCAGCAATTCAGTGCTCTGAAGTTAGTGACGACATCCATCATTTTTGCACCCATGACTTGTTGACCTTCCCATTAAAACATGGAAAACTTCATAATACTAAAAGTTGTCATAGAGAAGTGGAGTGCTGTGAGGGGCAGTGAATCCAGGTCTATATAGTCCACTTGTATGCGTTTTGTTAATCTCTCCAGGCTGTTTATTCCCGCATGGAAGGTGACACACATGCGCTACCACATAAATGAAATACAGCTCTCTCTCTCTCAAAAAGGACTAGCAGAAACAAAGCATGTTCAATTTACATGCTAATACATGTAACTAATAACTGTTTGTTTTTTTCCCCCCACAAAAAAATGTGGAGTTGTCAGGTTTTGCTGTCAGCAGCGGTGGCCTGGTGGTAAGGTGCTGGATTACTGATCCCAAGGTCGGGGGTTCAAGCCCCACTATCGACGGGTTC
>JAOUQZ010000008.1:5983907-5994787 GCA_028564935.1 Neosilurus hyrtlii | reverse complement strand
AAATCAGCAATGGTTCTTTTACATGCCTCTCACCATAGACAGCGAGAGACATGGCCGGCCTTTGATAACCCAGTTAGTGGCACTGGGGGGTCAGCAGTGACAACCCGGTGATAGTGGGGCTTGAATCCCCGACCTTGGGATAAGTAATACAGCACCCTATCACCAGGCCACCCCCCCCATTAATCATTTTCTGTATATCAATTAAAATCACCTCTGTATAAAAAGACCAGATCTATCAGAGGGAAAACAAACACACACTTCTTTGTAGAGAGTAAGAAAAATGAAGTTTGTCTGTTTTTGCCCTTGAACTCTAATGTCAAATTCTCAAATGCAGTTCCAAGCCAGTCAGAGAAGGACTCACCACTCCCATAGCGCTGTCCCCAAAAAGTCGTTCATTTTCTTTTAAGCATACAGCAACTGGAGTTTTCCTTCTGGACTCCCTGAAGAGAACAAACAAACAAAATTACTGACATTTAAAATTAAAAAGCTCAACTAAAGTCTTCATTATGTCAAGTGTGCTCTGGATTCCGTACTTGTTCAAAGCAATTTCCATCGGCACACCAGGCTTAACTATAGCGACTTTCATCCATTCGCTTCCCAGGTCTACAGACATCACAGCGACTGAACCTGTTCAACAGAAAAGAGTGAAGCTTAGAACATTATTCAGTTCAGTAAGTCCATTCTTTTTTTATTCCCAGTTTGGTGGATTTCCATTATGTCAATGCAAGACAGGAGACAGTAAAAAAAAATTTCAAGAAGAGCTATTTTATTTCTTCTTTAACAACACAACACTACACAACAAGAATACAAGAAAGAGGAAAATATAAATATTTTTTTTGTATTTTTAAAGAAACCTGAACCAGGACTTTAATTTAAACACTAAAAAAAAAAATACTAACAACAAACCATTGACCAGTTCTATCAAACACGTCGATAATATCACGCAACAGACTTTTGTGCGTGCATGCTCTGTGTAGATACGTACGTCACTTTTGACGGGCAAGTATATGTGCACAGATGTATACATGATGTAAACGTACTGCCAAGGAAACGCAACACAATTTTATTTGGAATATTTTTGGGACCATCCTATCTGAGCAGGAGTACTGGTATTTCAATGACCCTAAACACCTCAATGACTCATTTCCAGTAGTGGCACTCACCGTCACACTTCACTGAGCTCTGGATCTCGACTCTTTCACAGCTCCAAGTTTGTTCGGGGGTCTCAATAAATCAGAAATGGGTGCATTTAACGAGTGGCCATCTTGCCTACATAAAGCTCAGCAAAAATTCATAGCATTCTGTAGTGGAATCTTGACCGTGCCTCAACTGTCACATGATGATCAATGATCAAATATCTGCAGCAGCAGGCTTTTAAAGTCCTTCCCTGGCCGTGTATTCACCTGATTTTTCACCCATCAAACACTTGTGGGATCAGAATGGACGCCGAGTATCAGGCCGAGTACCTGCACCACAGAACAGGCAGAAACTGATCTTGGCATTGCAGAAGTGGAGAAACAGCCCACAGGACAACATACGGAGGCTCCCCAGATCCGTGCGCAAATGAATTACGGCCTGCTTTAACTCAAATGGAGGTCATATTCCATACTCAACTTTGTTTTTGGGATGGATGTTTTGTTGTGAAGGGGTGCCTTAGTTTTGTTTAAAGTTGCAATATTTGACACAAAGATTTTCAGTTGTTATTAAAAATAACGTATGCAATTTATTTCAATAAATTAATTGACCGTTTCGAGACAAAATATTAGACATAATTTATTCTGGGTGTTGCGTTTTTACTGGCAGTGAGTAAAGTTAGAATAGCTGCCTTGTTTTAAAATTCATTGTGCACTCAGCAAATTAATACCAGCGGATATAAAAAAAAAAAGATTTTATTGCCCCCCCTCACCTTTTTTAAAGGAAAAAGTAAATATTAACATCAGCATATCTGCATAAAAAGGAATAAAAGAATGGCCTAAAATTTAAAATCTGAGAATCTCAATTAAAACTGTTGAACAAGATAGCAACAACAGTGAATGAACAGCAATTATTATGGCTGCAAATGCCCCAAATCCTGTAACATCACCAGTGACCGGAGTGCATTCGTTTTTAAAAGCAACACTATTAGAACAGATGGTTTTCTATAACGCGGAGTGTGTTGTTCTGGTGTCCATGTACAAACAAAACTCAAACTATAATCTTCAGGTGGATGTAGTTTGTGCTTCACCTGTTGGAGATGGAAGGAACGCTAGGGCGAGGCAGAACAACCCCAACAAAGCCAGCTTTTCCCTCATGGTAACCTGTAGGGAAAAAGGGGAAAGACAGCTGTTAGAATTTGGTAACTTTGGAGCAATCCATATTGTTATCGCTGTTTAAACCATTGTTGGGGTGATCAGCATGGTGCCTCATCATCTACCCTGGTGTTTCATCATCTAATTAATGACTCATTTGATGGTTTCCTGACTTGAACACAACAAGCAAGTCTTCTAATCAACCAATAACATAAGAGACAACGGAAAGCACCAAAAAAATGACGCACATCATTCAGAGAGACCTGGTATGTTTAAACAGAGTTACTACACATGGTGGTGTAGTGGTTAGCACGTCCACCTCACAGTAAAAAGGTCCTAGGTGCGATTCACGGTCTCAGATGTTTCTGTGTGGAGTTTGCATGTTCTTGCCATGCTCGTGCGGGTTTCCTCCAAGTACTCCAGTTTCCTCCCACTTTCTAGACATGCAAGTTAGACGAACTGGCTGTTCCAAACTGACCCTAGGTGCAAGTGTATGTTGCCTTGCGATGGTCTGACAAGCTGTTCAGGGTGTCACCTGCCTCTACCCAATGTTGGCTGAGTTAGGCTTAGCCTCCCTGCGACCCTAATTAAAGGATTAAGCGGTTCAGTAAATGAGTGGACAGGATGTCTTCAGTAAGAGTGAAACTAATTTTTTACATTAAACTTTGTGTGTGAATGTGTGAGTTGCCCTGCAATGGCCTGGGGTTCAGGGTGTACCCTGCCTTCGCCCAGTGTCAGGTAAAATGGACACTAGTCCCCCAGTGATTCCAGCGGGATTAAGCAGATCAGCAAATGAGTGATGAGTGAGTGAGTTACTTTACAGAAGTTCCTCCCTTATCCTGATTTCAGACACGTGGACTTGATTACAGTGGAGCACATAGCTCCTATTACTCTGGTAATGACGTCATTGATTATTGATCAGTGAGACATTTTTACTGTATTGTGCTTTTTTTGGGGGGCACTGATAAGTTACCTTCCAAACATAAACCAACAGATCTAAGAACTATCCAGAGCAGGAGAGTATGGATCAGTTCAGATCAGATCACTGGAGTAGAGAAACTTCTGGTCCTGTTGCCTTTGTGTAATAGTGACGCACACAAAGCTGAAGGCTGTCCAGAGCTCCAGAATAAAACCAGAGGCTCAGAATAAGGTGATTTATGATCTTGTCACACACCCACTGCTCAGATCATTTAGTATATCAGTAGAGAACAGATGTGATCTAATGTAAATGTAGGAGAGCTGTAAATACCCAGCTAGGAGCTACTGGAAGTCATTCAAGATATTATAGCCTCTATTATTATCTCTCATTAGATCTGAAGATAGAAACCGGAAATACAAACACATGTCAGTGTAACATCCTGCTCCTGGCTCGAGCTAAAAATGGAAATGTGCTAAAAAACTTACCTTAAGTGCTGGAAGTTGTTGTGTTCTCTCCGAACTGAATAACCGGTGCAGGTGACGCTTTCTTTCAGACAGAACAATAAGAGAAGCTCTGCTGTGTGTGTGTGTGTGTGTGTGTGTGTGTGTGTGTGTGTGTGTGTGTGTGCACTGCTGGAACTCAGATACTGCTTTCTGGTTATGATCAAATGAAAGCCAGTTGATCGAAAGCCATGCGGTGAAGTTGTTTTATAGTCACGCTGTACAGCGAGGTCTTGATAACAGAGCTACAGCAGTCACCGGCTCACTAAGGCTACCGGGCCCTGGACGCGGCGTGATCTCATTGGATCCACACGCCTCGCTGTTCCGCAAGTTAAGCGTTTGACCCGGGAGCTTGCTCGCCCCGCCCCTTTAGGGCTCAAACCGCTACGCTGATTGGTCCACGTGCCAAACAAGCTTTGAATGGACAGCTATTGCACACACAGGCGTATTTGATTGGTCCACGTTGAATGGGCGGGTACATAATCTCGCAAGGAGCTTACCGTTTATTTATGCGACGATTTGTAGTTTCAAAACGACGCGTTTGTGTAGTTCATAATCAGTGCAGGACTGTATTAATACCTTCATCATGTTTTTGCAGTAAATCTGTAAAAACTTGACGAATAAGGGCTTAATTGTCAATGCAGTAAGAATAAAAGTAACCAAAAACCCAAGAGGAAAATCTAAAGTGGAAAAAACGACTCGTTCAAGCCCTCCATGCTTCCTCCTCTCTGCCCCAGAGTCCTGTTATTGCATCATGGAGTTCAGGAAGGAGTGGCATGGTGGTACAGACGAACCAGGTTCTGAGACTGAACCTGCTGGATGTTCAAGCACCTTTCTGTGTGGAGTGTGAGGGTTTCTTCGGTATGCTCCAGTTTCCTCCCACTGTTAAAGATTTGCAGGTTTGGTGAACTGGATACTCCAACCTGCCATCCAGGATGTAGTCCATCTCTCACCCATTGACAGCTATTCTCGATTTCAGCTTTTTTTCTTTTTTTTTCTTTTTTTAGGTCTGAATAAACCTTGTAATGATGAAACGGAGCTCCAGAGATGTTTGCTGTTGTATATTGGGAGACATCATGCTTAAGATATCAGATTATTTTAAATACGGCTATTAAAGATACTGTATTTATTTTTAAAAAACAAATTTTTGTCATAGTCATAGACCATACACGATTGAAATCAGTGAATAGAAATACAGGCATGTGTTCTTTTGTAAAAAAAAAAATAATAATAATCTATACACACTGAATACACAGTTCATTATGTTATATGTAGAACATTAAAAAATATTTTTTTTCAAGTAAACAAAAAACATTTTTTGGTCATTAATATGGAAATTAGGCTTTTTGATCAGTCTTTATTATGAATGAAATGTACAAATACTTGTAGTCTATTTCTATAGATTTCAAAAATTGTCTTGATGGTAGCGTAGTGGTTATGTCTGCCTCACAGTAAGAAAGTCCAGGTTTCGAGTCCTCGGCTTGGCGAGGGTGTTTCTGCATGGAGTTTGATTGTACTCCCCATGCTTGCAGAGGTTTCCTCTGGATATTTTGCTTTCCTCCCACAGACCTAAGACATGCATATTAGGCTAGTTGGCTGTACACAACTGCCCCTAGGTGTGAGTGTGAATGGCGCTGTATGTGTGTTGGTCTTAAAATAGACTGGTGAGCTGTTCAGGGTGTACCCAGCCTCCCATTGACCCCAGTAGGATTAAGTGATTCAGCCAATGAATAAATGTTTTTTAAGATAGGCCATGACATTCTTGATTGTAGTATAGATAGTATGCACTGACGATATCAGATTGTGTGCCTGCACCACCATCTTGGAAGATAAACAAAGCCTTAATAAAACCCCAGTGCATTTGCCTTTCCGCTCAACTGATTTACAATAAAAAAAAATCAAAGCCAACAACTGATACACTGGACAAGGTGAGCAGGGAGAAATATCTAGAGAAAATAAAGACTGTGAATGACTGATCCGTATCAGGATGTTGCCGTAAGGAAGTCATCAGGTGATGTGAATAACCTATCAACAATCTCTCCGTTTGGCATTGTAAATTACCTGATCTTATAATGCCGAACAGTTGAAAACATATAAAGCTCTTGAACAATACAATTATTTTGTTTGGGGATGGGTATAGGAAACAGTCATGACCATACAGCATTAATTTCAGATTGTGACAGCGTGTATTACTATTTCCTTTTTTTTTATATTTTAAATAAACTTTGGGCTATTGTTATACACTAAAAAATCTTATACATACTTCAATATTTTATTACTAATTACATTAAAATACAACATTAAATTACTAATATTTACACTTTACTTTCTGTGCCTTGCCAAGCATTTTTTTCTTTCTTACAGTTCAAATCAATTTCAAGTTTATTGTCACATACAAATAATACACAGTACAATATGTAGTGAAATGCTTAGTACGACTGTCCAAAGCACTGCTATGTTGAATTTGGCAGATTCGAACAGAAATACCTGATAAGTGCACTAGAGATGCGGTTGATGCTACTGTCACTGTGTAATCTATTCAGGGCATTTATAGTGGGAGCCAACTGAAATTTGGAAGTCACACCTCTGGTATCTTGTTTTTAGTAAGCTGAGCTAATTGTTTGCATCAAAGGAAGCAAACTAAATGCTTTGGGGTGTTGTTTGTAGTAAATATATGTAAAAAGTGCATGGAAGTATTTAAGGAAAGTCTCACTTTTGACAAAGCCTGTCAGTGAAGTGCTGGTGTATATGTATGCAGGTACAGAAAGAAAGAAAGCGATATCGGAAAGGTACAGAGTGTAAAGAGAGTAATCACAACACCCCAAAAATAAAACAAACAAACAAAAAACACATAAAAACAGATATACTAGATGCATAACTGGCATGAGTCCATCCTGGCATGTGTGCAAAAAAACCACGAGTCATCTGGGATAACAAAGAGTAAGCCCCAGGGGGGACATAGTCACGAGTCATTGCTAAGACGACAGTTGGCCATGAGTTATTTTTATCCCTCTCCTTCATCTTAGACTGAAGGTTAGGATGTGCTTTGCTTTTTTGAAAACTACCTAAGTTTGTTTTGTTCTGAGATTGTCGGTGTCGGGTGGCGATCGGCCTCTAGTTAAACTGTGTTGGTGGTTAATTACTGCAGGAATGTTATACAAAGACTTTCCAGAAATGTTTACAGTGTTTGCACAGATGACCACTACAAAGAAATTGACCATTCTGGCTCAAAAGGAAAGAATCTCACTGTTGGGGTGTTGACTGATGGTGTTCCAAGATGGCGGATATACACAGTGCACAAGTTTCTGTGACGTCACGCGAATAGGCAAATATTTATTGAATGTTTTTTGGGTTCCATTATTATTATGATTATCATTTATTATTATTATAATAATAATAATAATAATAATTATTATTATTATTATTTTCATTTAGGTTTGATATTCGTTGAAAATTAAATTAGTTGGACAAGACGCGGATGAATTAAACACGTGACTGACCCTGACCGTGTTCACATGACCCCAACGTTAGTCACATGACTTTGAGCTAGGCTCGGTGAGAAAATGGCTGCCTTCTTGCAGTGGAGGCGATTTGTGTTTTTTGATAAAGAAACAGTGAAAGACCCGAGTGAGAATGGAAAAAACTTTGCGTTGCCGTTTGGTATATCGGCTTGTGATTCCGGTCGGGGGCATGTTGTTCTCGGAGATATCCTTTAATGCCATGTTCATGTTTGTTTTGGAGCTGGTTAGCCTCCTGTAGCTAGCTTCCTGTAGCAGAGACAGGACCAGATACAGTAAATATTCACGATTAATCCTTGACATGTACTACTTCTTAAAAATGTATTATTCTTATTAGTTGTTTTAATCACTTGCTTTATATAATTTACGTGCATTTAAGGTTAACGTGGTGTTCGAGCTGGTTCGGACATTGTAGCTAAGAAAGTACATGTTTCTTGTAAACAGTGACATGTCGCCATTGAGCATTTTCTTAACTTTCTGGTGCACATATGGAAGGTCAGATTTGGTTTTTATCGCGATCACTGCAGCTCACCTCCTTCCAGGCATATAAACTGCGGGTCACACATCTGTATCAGCTGAAACAACACAGCATCCTGGTGTCAGTGGGGCAGGATGAACATGGCATCAACCCTCTGGTAAATCCTTTACTTACCATAAATCAGTGAAAAACTCGAAATCTCCAGGAATAATTTACTTACTCTCAGTCTTGTAGGAGATTGATGCCTATCTATGCCTATGTTTACTGTTTCTGTACTCCTGTGAAGGTCAAGGTGTGGAACACGGATAAGAGAGACAGCGGCAGTCCTCTCTGCACTCGGATATTTCCAGCCATTCCTGGAAACAAACCTGCAGAAGTGTCCTGTATCAGTGTACACGAGAACCTTAATTTCATGGCCATAGGTACAGTCTTTCTCTCTATCTCTCCCTTTGTTTTTTTTTTTGGGAACATCCATGACCATGTCAGATCTAGGGTGCTGGTGACATGACTTGGATATTTAAACTATGTGCAATTACAGGGTTATTTTACTAGAGAAAGGCACGGTGGTGTACTGGTTAGCACATCCCGCAGGTCATTTGTTTGAGTCCCGGACTCAGAGAGGGTATTTTGTGTGGAGTTTGCATGTTCTTCCTGTGCTTGTGTGGATTTCCTCCCACAGTCCATATGACATGACACTGGACATGGCTGTTCCAAATTGCCACTAGGTCTGACAGTGTGTGTGTGAGTGGTTATGTGTGCATGTATCTGTATGTTGCCCTGCAATGAACTGGCAAGCCTAGTAAGATGCAAGTGAGTGAGTATTTTACTAGGAGCCCGTAGTTGATCTTGATATACTTTGAAGGTGTACAGTTAGTCACTATAACTCACGGTGTGCAATAATTATTCTTTGAGTTGTTTGTGTTGGTTTGTCTCACAAATTCCTTTGGGCTTTTGTTTGTGTTGGTTTATGTCACAATTTCCTTTGGGCTTTTGAGGTAGTCTGTTTGTGACCTTTTAAATAAGCCAAAAAAAGTAAACATAACATTGAATATTTTTTATACTGCTGTAAACCATACTGTCAGAATGTGTGAGAATTAAGATATATTTTTTTCTTATTTATTCTCTTCCATATGGCATCTATACCAATAAATGTTTACATACATTCATTCATATTAAAGGCTTACCTGAAGTAGCCAATGAATATAAGCACAAAGTAATGATAAGGTAACTTCGTAATAATAATAAGCCATTGTGAGTCTGCGTCTCTGTGTAAATGTTTACTATGTAAAGCTGCTTTGTGACAATGTCAATTGTAAAAAGCGCTATACAAATAAAAAAAACTGAATTAAATGAAGCTACTACATATAAGTAATATATAAACCATTAATACTTTCCTATAATGTGGTTTTCAGGCTTTACAGATGGCAGTGTGGTTTTGACTAAAGGTGACATCACCAGAGACAGACACAGTAAAACCCTTACCCTGCATGAGGGAACCTGTCCTGTCACAGGTCTCGCTTTCCGACAGGCAGGAAAAGTCACCCACTTATTTGTGGCTACTCTTGAGAAAGTACAGGTATGCTTTAGTAGTTCTCCTAGTTTCTTTCATTTATCTTATAGAAAACTGTTATTTTACTCAATCTTTGGTTTGTTATGTTGTCAGTGTTACACCTTGTCTATGAAAGAGTATCCTCGTGTGGAGCTGGATACCCACGGCTGTGCTTTGCGCTGCTCTGCCCTCACGGACCCTTCGCAGGATTCACAGTTTATTGTAGCAGGAGATGACTGTGTGTATCTGTACCAGCCTGATGAAAGAGGGCCATGTTTTGCCTTTGATGGACATAAAATTTTGGCTCACTGGCACCGGGGCTACTTACTGCTGATTTCCAGAGACATCAAGTCACCTAACAAGTAGAAATCATTTATATATATCAACATCCGTTTTTACCACATTACCATCCACTGCACTGAACACAGATGCTATGTAATACTGTAATAATAATAATATTAATAATAATGATAATAATAATTAAAAAATACTGTTTTTTTGCCCTGTGGTGCAGGCCTGACTTTGGACCAAGACAGTTGTCTCCAACAGACAAGCAGGTCTTGACAATTTATGACCTGGACAATAAGTTCATCGCTTTCAGCGCAGCATTTGATGACATCATAGATGTCCTGGCAGAGTGGGGCTCGTTTTACATCCTGACGAGAGATGGAAAGATGTTCATGCTGCAAGAGAAGGACACCCAGACTAAGCTAGAAGTGTGCCCATTGTGTCATTAAATATGAATAGAAATTATATACTAATATGTGTTAATGTAAACATTTATGTAATTAGTAATAACATCCTCTTCCTTGTAGATGCTGTTTAAGAAAAACCTGTTTGTGATGGCAATTAACCTTGCAAAGAGCCAGCATCTGGATAATGATGGTCTCTCTGAGATATTTAGACAGTATGGAGACCATCTCTACATCAAGGGGGACCATGATGGAGCCATTCAACAGTATATACGGTAAGAGATCTCTTTTTTTAACAACTGTCGATATAGTTAAATTGACTTGTTACTTGTGGTTAGTTCTTCTCCAAATGTAAATAGACACAACCGCATATGTTCTTCATTCTAGAACTATCGGGAAACTTGAACCCTCATATGTCATCCGTAAGTTCCTGGATGCTCAGAGAATACACAACCTTACTGCATACCTGCAGGCTCTACACAGGCAGTCCCTGGCCAATGCGGATCATACCACCCTGCTGCTCAATTGCTACACCAAGCTGAAGGACAGCTCCAAGCTGGAAGAGTTCATTAAGGTTTGTTAAAATTTTTTTACAGAGTTTATGTTGGTCTGGAGAAAGCAGTTACAGTACTTGACTGTAATAATGGTGCAGTCTTTGGAGCATTGTAATATACAGCAGTAATGATGGTTTGACTGTTTGCCGTCAAGGATTTTGACCCTCTCACTTTTGATAAAGTTAATTATATATTACATGGGAAAAGGCACAGTCTGACTGGTCTGCTCTCTTGAGATAAGATGGGGTGGATGGTGCTGAAGAGTTTGCCATTCAATTCACCAACATCCACTGAGCCTGAGGCGAGTTACTGGTTAAATGTATACTGCACAGGAACATAACATCGGCCTCTCTCCATTTTTAGTCAAAATGAGATTATGCAT
>JAOUQZ010000008.1:5954308-5965677 GCA_028564935.1 Neosilurus hyrtlii | reverse complement strand
ATAAAGTTCTACTGCCAGATGACGAGAGATTCTCCCTCAGTGAGAACAACAAAACCCTGCAGGTGACCAACCTGACCCGTTCAGACTATGGGACGTACACATGTCAAGTTTCAAATGAAAACGCAAATGAAAATGCAATGTCGATATCAGCGGTGAGATATCTGTACATTTATTACAAATTCAAAAAAATATTAATTCACTCTTCATGTTTTATATATTTGTTTTATAAACTAATTCTTTAAATAGCCTTTAGGGCCCATTTTCAGTTAATCTACATCTGGGGCTTAAAATAACAATAAAACTTATTGTGGTTGTTGTTGTTATTATTATTATCATTATTATTATTATTATTATTATTATTAGTAGTAGTAGTCGTGTTCTTCTTCTTGTTGTTATTGATATTGTTTTTGTTGATGTATTAAGTGCTTACTACACTTTTTGTAATTCTCATTTATTCTCTAAAATTGTTTCCTTCACTTTTCCTTCATTCTTAGTTTCTTGACAACCAAGAGTTGGGCAAATACCATGAACTACCTGATTAAATAGTTTCAACAGAAAACACCATGTTGTGATAATTAACATATTTTGATTTTGTTTGTTTATTTATGATTTTTTAATTTATTTTATTTTATTCTATCTATTTATTTATTTATTTTAGGTAAAACTGCTGATGTTTCTGAAGCTTCTCACTCATCAGACACCTGGTTTTGTATAGCAGTGTAATTACATTTGCAAATGTAAGTAATGGTAAGTATGACATGGAGAGCATCACAGCATGAGCAGAGATTCTCATCACAGTTATCACCTCACAGCATAAAGGTTCTGGGTTGAGGTGTCTCTTTCTGCTTAAATATTTAAAAGAAAAACAAAAGTCTTAAGTCTGAATTTTAAGTTAATAAAGAGAATGAATAAAAAATTCACACAAGTCCATTCAGTACAAGTACTGACTACAAGTAGTCAGGTTATTTTTTTTGTATTATTTTAGATTGAAGACAAATGCAACCTCCTCCAAAAGAAGGTATGGAAATCCCCGAAATGTTACATATATTATATCCTTTCCAGCCTCTTACACTGACCTTACTTTCTTTTTCTTTACACAGAACCTGTTGACAAGGAGCCCACATCTCTTCAGGTAAAAGAATAATAATACTGTGAATTTATTTTGCATGTACCTTCTCTTACTATATTATTAATATTAATATTATTTCAGGGAATATGTTCATTCATTGTGAATAAATTCATTGTTACTTCAGTACATTTTGACAAAATTATATGAAGCAGTTTGTAATTGCAAGCATCAGCAAGTTTACCATCTATATACCAAACATGTATTTATCATTGTAATCAGATATTAAGGGTTTATTAATAAAGAACAACTGTAAAGCATTTAGGAACCCATCGGAGTTACACGGAACTAAGCTCAATTTTACAGACGCACAAAGTTCCTTATATTACAGTCTCTCATGAAATCATGTTCTCCTCTATTGGTTTGATGTTCATGTGGTGTAGATATGGCAGTTGTATTGTATTGTATTCTTCAGGAAGTAGCTGTTACTCTGAGGGTGGACCTTTTATTATTTGTCTATAAAGACTTCATAAAACCATTAGCTTCTGATCAGTCTGAAGACTTTGGCTACACTTTCATTGCCCATGTTCTTAAGAACATGCTGTCCTGAGACTCTCACACACCACATGAACACCAAACCAATAGAGGAGAACATGATTTCATGAGAGACTGTAATATAAGGAACTTTGTGCGTCTGTAAAATTGAGCTTAGTTCCGTGTAACTCCGATGGGTTCCTAAATGCTTTACAGTTGTTCATTATTAATAAACCCTTAATATTTGATTACAATGATAAATACATGTTTGGTATATAGATGGTAAATTTGCTGATGCTTGCAATTACAAACTGCTTCATATAATTTTGAATAAATGGACATGAAGCATTTGTTAAAATCTGCTTTTATTGATTAGATTTTTTTATTTTATTTTAATTGTGATCTATTATATTAATACCGCAAGGTGCTCACCCCACCACCAAACATTTTTCCTACTGGTCTGGGAATTGAACTAGCAACCTTTGGGCCTCAGAGCTGCTTCTCTAACCTTTTAACCATTAAATCATTAGCTCTTGTATTTATTTCTGTATTACACTATGTATCTGTTAACTGAGAAGTCTGTACTTGTGTACCAAGTATATTAATGCTAGTTACATATGTACAATTCTGATGTAGTGTTCAACAGTATGGAGAGTCGTATGCCGTTGCCAGTCATGCATCATTTATGAACAAGTCGACTCTTCAGACAGATTCATTGGTGTGAACTTTGGATGTTGAATTACATATCTGCTAAACTGTCTGTTTATTGTCTGTTATCATCGAATACAATAAAATGTATCCAACTGGATCTTGTACAATTACTTAGGACATAATAATAATAATGAGATATATCCTGTGTAGAGGATTGGAGAGGTGAAAAAAGTGTATTCTCTTTTTTAAAATCTCATTTATAAATGTATAAGCACAGGCACAATAATATTACTGTATAAAAATTAAAACTACTTGCCTGAAGGTGAGATGGATGTCGAGGCTACAGCTCACTTCAGCGACACCTACCGAACCTAAAGCAAACAATTGTTTTAGTGTATATTAAACAGGAACACACTCACAAACAAACCCTAAAATGAGATATATAGTATATATATTTTTTTAAAGCATGACAATAATGAGGCCTGTTCCAAGTGGCCAAGACAAGCTGTGACTGTCTGTGGTTCTGAAGCATAATAATAATGATTTTAATCCCTCTTACAGCAGACCAACCAGATTGTTCCAGTCCCATGCACTATGTATCATTATGGCACGAGTATTTAAATAGATTGTCTAAGAAGGACGATGTAAAGTATGATAAAATCTCACTCACACACTCAGCTGCTGAATTGCTTTATATCTATTAGGGTCGTAGGGAGGCTGAAGCCAATCTCAGATTACACTGGGCGAAGGCAGGGTACACCCTGCAGCTTCCTGGACCATTGGAGGGCAAACACACACACACATCTAGGGGCAATTTGGAACAGCTAATCAGCCTAATGTGTTTGTCTTTGAGAGGAAAGTGGAATACAGTAAGGAAATCAGTGAACACACAGCAAGAACAGATACGCCCTCGTCGAGCCCGGGACTCAAACCCATGACCTTCGTGCTATGAGGCGGACAACTACGCCTCTGTGCCAGGAAGTGTAATATATTGTTAATCAGGAAGTTAAAGTTTATTTATAAATGTAAGTGACAGATGACATCAATCAGGGTGGGGGTGGGTGTGAGGGGGTGCTGGTAGCTTGTAGCTTATTTGGGAGTCAGAAGAATCAATGAGCTGAGTCGATTTCACCCATGCCTATCTCCATGCACACCTACCCGGACACCACTTGGTGTCTCTACGACCGGAAAAACAAAAAGAAAACACCTACGTAATTTCCGTTTGCAAAGTAAACGGCCAACAAGCATTCAGTAGGAAACATTCCAAATAAATAGATTATTGTAAATGCGGCGAATAAAATATGGTGCCAAATAAAATATGAAGCCTTAAATAAAAATTTATATTGCTTTTTTTGTTTGTTTTTTTTGCCTCCACTGTTAGAACAGTCACCACTCACAAAACATCTACATTACACTGATCCTCCAGCCAAGTCTCGCACAAAATATCGCGAGATTTGTGTCGCTTGGTAACGGTACATCACACCGCTTACATGGAGAGGGCTGAGCGACTAAAGGTACATTATTTTGCTACAGATGATTTCCAGGTTATTGATACTGACCTGAACAACGGAGCTGTCGTATGTCATACAGAATAATTTATAGTTTTATTATAATTTTGTTGTATTTGAAGCATTTTATCAAACGAACACAGCTGTTTTTTTACACACACAACTGAGTTAGCTAGCAATGTTTGCTAACTGCTAGTAGTTTGTGTGAAAGCTGGTAGCTGGTAGCTGGCTAGGTTCATAATTTTACCACAGACTTGACATACTGTGAATTTTATGTGAGTAATGGCAGATAATTTAGGTTTAAAGAAGCAAAGTGGTACACAATATAATTCATTTGTTTACGGTAGTTCCGTTAGCAGGCTATTTTGGCACTAATAAGTCACGTTAAAGCAGTAAATGGTGTTGGTGACGTATTAAAAACTTGTTTTCAGACTCGGCTCATTGCCAACCAGCCATACGACGAGACTCTGGATATCAACGATTCTGAAGAGGTGGCCAGTTTGTACACACCGACTCCACGGCAAGCAGGTCGTCCGAGGCTTTTGATCTGGGTTTACACCACGATGACCACAATCTCCACGATTTGGCAGAATTGTGATGGTCGTGAGATTTTGAGGGAACTTGGGATCGTGATGATTGTGACAAATTTTTTAAGTGTAAAATATTTTGCCACAAAATATTGGATCACAGTGTCTGCAATCGCCACAGTTTGAGAGAATCGTGATGGTCGTGGGATTGAATTTGGATGATGTTGAGGGAAGTTGGTGGGTTCGTGATGATTGCTCTGATCTTGACAAAACTTTGGACTGCGATTATTATGCTGTATTATGATTTGACGCCAATCGTGACAGAACATGTGAATCATAGTAGAGTGTAGTAGATCTTAACAGAGTGCAGCAGACCTTGATGCGTCATCGTAGGGGATCTTGATGAACTTGGAAACACCATTCCTTTAAGTTTGTCTTTGATGCACCATCCCTCCTTTTTATACCCCAGTCATGCTCCAAGCGTGCTCATAAATTGTGGTGCTCCCCGCATTTTTGATCATGGGCATTGTGCCCCCAGTGTAAAACCAGGTTAATGTTGGGCAATTTAAAACTGATCAGTGATTAATACCATTGTTATGATTTCAGTCTTTAGGAACGCAAGCCGCCAGCAGCTGAATAACATGGCCAATAGTGGCAGTGATGAGTTTGAAGATGGTACTAAGGTAAATGAATTTGCTCTCAGCTGCTTGTGATGCATATTTAAAAATAATTCTGTGTGAGTGGCATCTGATAGTGATTTTATTCTGATATTCTTTTAGTACTCAAGCAGACTCTCTGCAAGCTTTAGGAAAATCTGTCCATTTTTTTGTCCTGCATACAGGCATAGAATTAAAAGTTGTAGGTTAGCATCAACCCTGCCACAAAGACTCATTATCTGAGTTTGCTGCTTCATAAAAACTCAGGGTGAATAAATAAAATACACTTATTTTAACTTCACGCTGAAATTGCACAGCAAAAAAAGAAAGGTCCACCTGCTAGTCTGCGGGAAGCAACTGAAAATGATGACGATGATGATGATGATGATGATGACGACGATGATGATTCTGATGAAACAGAGTCGGATGAAGATGATGGGGAGCCAAGTTCGGCTCCAGAAGGGTAGGTACATCTATGGAAACACCATACCCCAATATACCTTCAAACCATAAACCTTTTGACTGCCATTAATCACTTTATTTATTTATTCATTTATTTATTTGTTTACTTAATTTGTGCTTTACAATAGTTTTTCCACATTGTGGAGACACAATTTTTTTGTCATTTTGCCTCTGTACACCACTACAATGGATTTGAAATAAAGGAATTAAGATGTGATTGAAGTGTAGAATTTCAGCTTTAATTCAAGTCATTTAGCAGAAATATTGCTTAATAAAACCTTTTAAGAATTCCAGACATTTTAAACATTCCCATTACATTACAGGCTTTCGTTTTCACAAGTTCATTAAAGCAGTTTTGTGACTATTTATGACTGTTTTTCACATTATTTGATGATGAGGTGATAGAAGGTCTGGAGTTAATTCCATGTGTTGAATTTGCATTTACCAGCTGTTTATTGGATCTCTCGATATAGAAGAGTCACTGCAAGTAAGGGAGGCCATTGTTAAGCGAAAAAAAAAAACCAACTAAACAAAATATATACCAGAGAGAACCTAAAAACGTTAATGTCCAAATCATAGTTTTATACATGTTCAAAAGAAGGAATACAGTGGAAAACCAACCTGAAAATACCTGGAAAACCATGAAAAACAACTAAACTTGATGATCACAGAGTTCTTTGTTTGGTGAAAAGGAACCCCTTCACAACATCCAGCCAAGTCAAGAACACTCAGAGTGTAAAATTAAGAGACGCATTCATGAATAAATACAGAGAGTTTACATCAATATGCAAACCACTGGTAACACTCAAGAACAGAAAGGTCAGATTAGACTTTTCAGGAATGCTTGCCCAGTTCTGGAACATGTTTCTTTGAATAAATAAAACCAAGATAAGCTTGTACCAGAATGATGGAAAGAGAAGGGTGTGTATAAGGAAAGGAAATCTTTTAAACATGGTAGACATGTATTGCTGGCGGTGGAACTGAGTCACTGGTGTTTACTGTTGAAGGAGGATGAATTCTGAAGTGTATAGAGCTATACTTTCTGTAGGCAGAAATTGCACAAACAAACAGAAACTGAAGGCAGCTACAGTACAGGCCTACTACAATATTTCAAGAGAGGGATGATACACCATATTTGTTGTCGGTTGACTCCAGATTTCAAATATTTAATGACTGCAAAGGATTTGCCTCTAATTATTTAAATGATGATTATAGCTATAATTGTTAGTTTTATCCAATTGTTTTCAAGCCTTTTGAAATATGTAAAACTGGCTGTCACATGCACCTCCTTGCTCAGGTATGTCTTTATGTGGGGGGTCTCTTTGCCTGCAGGGCGTATGATCCGGCAGATTATGACCATCTTCGTGTCACATCAGAGATTAAAGAACTTTTCCAGTACATCACACGGTGAGACGTGTGAATGTTCCTACACAGCACCACACAAACCACAGAATTTCACTTCTTTGATTTGTCTATTGAACTTTTCTAGCATTATGTAAAGATGGAAATGTGTGTTCAGATATTTTCCTATAGCATAAAAACTAAGAAATAATAATGGCTTCTGTTTTCAGATACACACCACAAGCTGTTGAATTGGATCATAAACTGAAGCCTTTTATTCCTGACTTCATTCCAGCTGTAGGCGACATTGATGCTTTCCTTAAGGTGAGTGCAACAACAACAGTGTCTTGTGTTGCAGTCTTGTTTTTTTTTTTTTTTAAAGTCATATAATTTTTTACAGCTTTAAACATTATATATATATTTTTTAATGTGGCGAGGTTCCTCGGCCGGATGGGAAGGTGGATGGTTTAGGCTTGCTGGTGTTGGATGAACCCTGTGCCAAGCAGTCTGACCCCACTGTGCTCTCTCTGTGGCTTTCTGAGAACAGCAAACAACACAATGTCACTGTAAGTACATGCATACACTCACACACCATTCACACCAATATCTCACATCTGCAGTGTGGTGTAGAAATAATTTTCAATCTGATTTATATATACAGAAGCATTACTTCTAGGAACTGGTGTGTGTTGTGCAAGTGCTTTTTTTCCATTCAGCCAGAACCCTCTTTTAAAATACCTTTTCCAGGAAGTGAAAGTGAAGAGTATAGAGAACCTGCAGAAGAACCCAAAAGCCGTAGATAACTGGATAGAGAGTATAAGTGAACTACATCGCTCCAAACCACCAGCTACTGTACACTACACCAGGTACAAATACTAGCACAGCTTGGAATAACACACTATACAGTGTAGCAAATACACACAATACTGGATGCATATGCTTAAACACACACGGTGCCACAACAAACTGATTTGATTAGCACATCTGTTTAATATAAGCACTCTTAAATTGTTGATCAGAATGAAAGTTAATTAATTCACTTATTTGCCAAACCAGGGGAGGCTGGAGCCTATCTCAGCCAACTCTGGACAAAAGCAGGGTACACCCCGAACAACTCACCGGTCCAACACACGCACAACCATTTGCACTCACACCTGACGCAATTTGAAACAGTTTTTATTCATTTTATTCATATCACACTTTTTATTGTATTGTCACCAGGCTGCTTTATGTAATAAAGCAAATTTGGTAAAGAATTTAAACTTATGATTTTAAATATTTCTTTGTAAACTGGTGCCAGTGGTGACGGTGGCAAAGAAAACTCTCTCAGATGACACGAGAAAGAAACCTTGAGATGAACCAGATTTAAAAGGGAAACCCATCCTCATTTGGGTGAAATCAGATTAAAATACAAACCATGTAGCAGAAACTTCACTATAGTTTAACATGAAGTCAAGTTGGTTGTCTTATAACTGTAATGGTAATTGTAGTCCTAAATCATTTTACCATGGGTCATGATGTCTGCAGTATCCATGATTCAAAAAAACATAGAGCTCCACGACTTATGAGCATGCTTGGAGCATGATTGGGGTATAAAAAGGAGGCAGGGTTCATCCAAGAAATGAAACTTGAAGGAATCGTGTTTCCAAGTTCATCAGGATCCAGCAAGCGGTGCTGGACCAAGGCCAGAAAGATAATGAAGGACCATCCCAACAATGGACTCTTCTCTCTGTTGCGGTCAGGGAAGCTTTTCCGTTCTTTGAAAGTAAACACTTAGCGAATGAGGAGGAGGTTCTTCCCGCAGGCCGTTCGGGCCCTGAACCAGAACACTGGTACCTGGACATTGTAGACTCTCCCCTACACATAAACATCCTCAGCTGATTTGTCACTTTACAGACACTTGTCACTTTGTACACAGACACTTTACAGACCACTGCAAAAATCACCACTGCATTATATTTTATTATATTGCCTTTATATTTGCATTTATATTTCACTTATATTTCATTTTATATATATATTTTTGTATCCTACATTTTATTTTATATTTATTTATTTTTTTAATTCTATATATTTTCTATTTTTGCATTTTTATATTTATACTGACCTTTAACTGTAAAACCCTTTAAATAGTTTTAGTTATAGTTATTGTTATTGTTCTTTTCTTCTTGTTACATTGATATAGCCTATTCTTCACATTTTTGGACAGTCGTACTAAGCATTTCACTACATATTGTACAGTGTATAATTTGTATTTGACAAATAAAATTTGGGTTTAAATTTGAAGCTCCCCTATGATGGCACAACAAGGTCTTTTAAGGACTGTTTATCGATTTGTTGGCGTCATAAAGTTCCCTCAAGATCATCACGAATCCACCAAGTTTGCCCATTACAATTTGATCCTATGACACAATTCCCCCATGCTCTTCATGAATCTCTTAAATTGCTGAGATCACAGACAGGCACTCCAATTTAACCCAGGGTTACTAAAAATGTCTTTGGACTATGGGAAGACACCAGTGTACCTGGAGGAAACCCACACAAGCACCAGAGGAACCAAAATGAAGATGCTATCTTGTATTAGTTTTTAAGTAATTTTTGTGTGTTCTCAGACCCATGCCAGACATCGATGCACTGATGCAAGAATGGCCACCTGAGTTGGAAGAGCTTTTGGGCAAGGTTGGTTTTAATAATATATATATAACACACACACACACGAGTAATATAAAACCTACCTAACATCTCTCTCTCTCTCTCTCCCTCTCTCTCCCTCTCTCTCTCTTTCTCTCTCTCCCTCTCTCTCTCTCTCTCCCTCCCTTCCTCTCTCTCTCCCTCCCTCTCTCCCTCTCTCCCTCTTTCTCTCCCTCCCTTCCTCTCTCTCTCTCTCTCCCTCTCTCTCCCCCCTCTCAGGTGAACCTCCCCACAGCAGATATTAACTGTGACCTTGCAGAATACATTGACATTATTTGTGGTCTGTTCATTTAGTTAATTATTTATTTTAAAATATATTCTGTATTACAGTTTCACTTAAGTTAAGGGATTTCTGCAGGTATCCTGGACATTCCAGTGTACAAGAACCGAATCCAGTCTCTCCATGTCCTGTTCACACTTTATTCTGAATTCAAAAACTCCCAGGTCTGGTTTGAATTCTCTGGTGTTTTTGTGCTTCTCACAGTGTGCACGACCTCTGAAACAACAGATTTACATAGAGATTTCTACTTTTTAATAACAGGTTTATTTTGCAGTGACATAAGTTTTATTATTGTGGTGTGGGGCAAGTCATTTCAGTTTAGAGTGTGATTCCATTCATCTACAGGATCTTACTCATGTTACAGCACTATAGATCCAAAACACATTTGAATACAAGTCATTAAAACAGCATTTTAACAATGCTACAGAGAACCATTTAAATAAAAAAAAAATTACACATCTGAACAGTCCCGTAGCAAACTCAACTCACACTGTATCTTAACTTTTATTTATTTAAAATGTTCCTATGACAGAAACATTGCCACGTAGGCTTTAGATTTAGAAACTGTTGAATGTTCAGATTAAATACATAATTAAAAAAAAATTTGATTATCTTCTGCTTTCACTGCTTCGGTGTCATTGGAAAATTTTACATATATGTCTGAACAGTTGTGCATCACGGCTAATGAGATGACGTCACTGAGTATTTCTCAATCTTTTTGTCTTTAGCACTTTAAGAATTTGGCAGAAGGCCACAAGTCCACCACGTCGTCCACTCAACATATTGCTACTGCAGAATCAGAGACATTCATTTTAGAGTGATCTTACTCTGTCATCTCCCCCTTCTTGCTGTCTTTGACTTTCTTTTCTCTCTTTT
Source organism: Neosilurus hyrtlii (assembly GCA_028564935.1). NCBI lineage: Eukaryota > Metazoa > Chordata > Actinopteri > Siluriformes > Plotosidae > Neosilurus > Neosilurus hyrtlii. The sequence continues at coordinate 5,955,085 of JAOUQZ010000008.1, read as the reverse complement.
TCTTTCTGTCTCTTATTTTCTTCACATGGGAACCCACGGAGACTCTGAACAGAGCCGTTAATGCCACTCCACCCCCACTCCTCCCATTAAGACAAGTGGCAGCTGTGCTAATTTATATTCTCTCTAATCTGTTATGTTTTATCAAGAAAATGTCTATATAGTTTTAATTTTTACCAAATGCATATATAGCTGCTATTTCTTTAGACTGTGTATTATTTATAAATAAAAAAATTTTAAGACACTGTGACGCAATATTGTTTCTTCCTTTCTTGTCAGATTTGTCTGTGTGAAACCACGTGGTGCTGATATATCAGCTCACTTTCGCAATGACTCTGCTTTTAAGTGTGAATACATAGTGCTGCTTTAGTGAGCTGTGTTCATGTTAGAACTTGCGGCATCCCTAACGGCATGTGTACTGTTCAATAGTATACAATGGATCTGAAATGGTAGGGAGGTAAATGAGGATTATTATATTTACAATGCCAGGAGAGGATATTTTCATTTTGTTGGTTCTATTTGGGACATTCTGGACATTTATTGGTAAGAGTTGTTTTTTTTTTTTTACAAAAAAAAACATGATAATATCTATCACGTAATTTTTTTGTTTAATGCCTCATACAGTGCATAGCATTTAATATTGTACATTGTAACTTTCAATCATGAAAATAATCGAACATCTGATGCTGTTTTTCAGACATCAGGGTTGATGGTGAGAGAGTGAACGGAGTGTTACACGGGCGAGTGGAGTTTCATGGACGCTATGGACACTGTGCAGAT
>JAOUQZ010000008.1:5939953-5950379 GCA_028564935.1 Neosilurus hyrtlii | reverse complement strand
ATATATATATATATATATATATATATATATATATATATATATATATATATATATATATATATATATACATACACACATACAGAGAGAGAGAAAGAGAGAGAGAGAGAGAAATGAGGTGACTGTTGATGCCCAAAGGCTATTAAAGCTAAATGTAGGTGACTGAACAGTACACCCTAGTGCAGTGTTTTACATGTACATTTAACATGTATGAAACTCTGAACAACTGTCTTTAGAACAGCAGCATTTTCCCAAAAATCTCTAGAAAATAGAACCTTTTCAAACCGAACTAAACCACTGTCAGAATCACAATCACAGCATTATTGTGTTCTGTGTTCTTAACTTGTCAGAGGCATTTTGCAAGGTTTTGAGCATGGGCCTAAAAAATAAAAATAAAAATAAAAATTGATGTGGCGCCAGTTTCCGGGTGTGGGCGCTGATGAGAGACCGGGAATTTTTTAAATCTAGCCTTAAAATAATCCCCCCCCCATCTGTCTCCTGTCTTGGGTTTACATAATAGAAATCCGCCACACAAGGAAAAATGAAACAAAAATGACCCTTCTTTAGGGGGAACATTTCCTTTACAAAGAGTAGCACAGTCTCCTTTTACTTCCCTGATGATATTTTGGAGGTGGGGTTACTCACACTGCTTGCTCTGGCATATCACATTAGTACTTTTGACTTGTGTCATGAACCTTTTTAGAAATGTAATGTGTGTTTGACTCTGACCCAGAGAATACACACACAACTCTTTTCAGTGCTTTTTATATCTTTCAAAGAAGTGATAATTGTGTGGAAAAACCTTTCATCTAGATCATTACACAAGTATTTTTGACTAGATAAACCTTGACTACAGAGGCTGAGCCAGTTCGTCTTTAAAACAGTAGGTACTATACTATAGCATACTTTTCATACAGTATCTTTTTTTTTATCTTGCTTGTTTTGAAAAAAACATTTACTGCATTTGGCAGACAACCTTATCCAGACTGACATTTAAATTTTCTTCTTCTTTTTAATACAACAGAGCAATTGAGGGTTAAAGGCCTTGTTCATGGGCCCAACAGTGGCAGCTTGGTGATACTGAGACTTAAACCGCCTTAAAACTCCTGGCTGCTGTAATGCTTTGCTTGGTCTATATCTAGCTAGCCTGGTCACTTGCTTCTTAAGGGTCAGTAGGATAATGTGAGCAGGTTAGGTACTCTCTCTTTCATAGCAGTATTGTTTAGCACTAAATGCAATCACAATGTCTATTTGCAATACATGGGCTTCCTGACTAAGAGTTTGTGGTGAGACTCTCAAGTTCTTATGAATTTTCTACTAATATACAGTAGCTACTATCTATATACATAGATAGTACATATACATATATGACCCAGTCTGGCAAAATAAGTCACAGTGACCAAAAATTCTAAATTGAGTTAACCATACCATTTTAAAGCTTAGAGTCTCCTCCTTTAAATTGTGTGGCTAACTCAATTTTGAATTTTTGGTCACTGTGACTCATTTTGCCAGACTGGGTCACATATGTGTATATATGTGTATGTATGTATAATGTATACACACAGACACACACACACACACACTCGCGCACACTGAGTGACTTAAACAAGGATATGACACGTAGTGTAGTGGTTAACACATCCATCTCACAGCAAAATGGGTTTCAGGTTCATTTTCTGCAAAGACATACACATTATGCTTACTGGCTGTTATTGTGAATGGCTGTGTGTGTCGGCCCTGTGACTTGTGAGCTGTTCAAGGTGTACCCAGTCTTCGCCCAGAGTCGGTTCAGATAGGCTCCATGCTTACAGCGACCCTAGTAGGATTAAGTGGTATAATAGCAAATGAGTGATGAAATTTCACAGATTCCAAAATAGCATGCTATAAGCTGTGTTTCCACTTAATTCATTTGGTGTTACTGACGGGGCGCTTAAGGAAAGTAAGTTGGGTTAAAAGTGTTCAGAAGAGGAAACAAAACATGCGAAACTCATGTATGGTATCATGTAGAAAGTTGTCTATCCGGTATATTTTTGTTTAATTTGTAATTTGTATCTAAGATCACTGAACCAGTAACTGTTCTTTAAAGAGCAGCTGTCATAATTTTACTGAGCAAAAATAATCCAATAATTTTGTTGGTTTTAACAAAATTATTAGCTACTTCCACTTTTCTTCCTTTTATAAAAAAAAAAAAAATCTATCAATGACATCATCAACAGAACAAAATTTTCCTTCACTGTATGCAGAGCATATTCACCCTATTGCATCACTCCTAGGGACGCTGGGGAGCTGGAGCCTATCATGCATATCTTGGGACTGTGAAGTCAGAAGATTTATAGCTAATTAATATGATCCTATTTAACTTTATTTAAAATGTAGCTTTAATGATAATGATGTAATGATGTTTTTAAGCTGTTGCCTCTAAATGTTTTTATTTCTCAGTTGCTTACCTGTCACGGCTAGTGTGCCATTGGTGTTTGATTATGTTAAGAAACGGAGGTTCTATTAAAACAATATAATTGAATAAGAACAATAATTGAATCCTGGGATTGGATCAAAGTACTCAGGCTTGAAATGAGCACTACACTATACAACAGAGATGCATTCAAAGGTGACCAGTCATTTTAAATTCTACATAGTTGTTTTTTCATTTATCACACAGATGAGGGTCAATAGGGAAAGCAAAAAAGCTATTTAAGTACATCCCAGAGAGAGAGAGAGAGAGAGAGATAGATAGATAGAGAGAGAGAGAGAGAGAGAGAGATACAGTCTTGAACTGAACAGAATGAATGAGGTGAGCTAGCAGAGAGTGAGAGAGTGAGAGAGGGGGGGGGGGGGTTAGAACTGAACAGAAACAGAATGAGTGAAGCTGAGAGGGAGAGAAAGAGAGAGAGAAAGAAAACACAGGAAGTGATGACACAATGGCCTCAGTCCGTTTGTGGGGAAAAGTCCCACCGAATTTTTAATTTACTGCAGTAGACATGAATGGAGTGCCTTCATATATACCTAAAGCAAAGGTTTTATTGTGATTTTTTTCAAAGCATTTGGGGTACATACTGCAACGGGATGCAAAGGACTTGTTCCTTCTTTTCATTTTTTCTTTTTGAAAATATAAATACAAAAAAACCCCGCAAACCGCCCCCAAAACCCCCAAAACAAACAATTGGTTTCTCTCGGAACATATCAGTGGTAACATGATAAGTGTGCTTTAAATGTTTACACCCATGGAATGAAACAACTCCGTATGTACAGTGAAGTGAAAGTGAGCATGAAATGTTTCTAGAGATCAAGCCTAAAAAAAAGGTGCTGGGCAGGAACTTGGTGTTTCCAGTATATCTAAAGTGCTAATGGAACATTATTTACAACATTGCACATTATTGGGCATGAAAGAAGAAAAGGGGGGTTGGGGGTGGGGTTGGATTGGGGGTGTAATCCTATTTCAATTAATTACAGTACTTGAATGTGCTAGGGAAGATCAGGAGAGAACCAAAATTGTTTTGAATTGGAACTAATTTGAAGATGTTGCCCTGCGGGGTTTGGTTTGACCAGTAATTACGCCCTATGTGGAAACCCTGAGAAAAAATACAACTCCATTATTGTCATTCATTTATTACGGTGATTGTTGTAGGTGACTAGATGACACTGGGAGCACCATAATGCTGCAGGAACCCTCTCTCCATGTGACATCTTGCAAACCATCGCAAAGGAAATCAGCCAAATATGTGACATATGCGCATTTGTAATGGTATGATGATAGAATAACGGGAAACCCAACGTGAAAGCACAAGGCCTGGATATACTGAAGGGACAGTCATCTATTTCATCTGCTATCTGAATCACAAGCAGCTCAACTGTGACAATAATAATGAATTTAGATTGATATTATGCAAATTATTGCTTGTTTCTCGTGTGTTAAGCTTGCCGCAGTTAATGGCCTCCTGACAGGCAGGCAGGTTTTTCTTTTTTCTTATTTATTTTTTACCACCCAAATGTGATTGTAAGATTCCCAACAGTGAAATTCTTCCTCCAGCATATTCAGTCCTTGAATATAGAAACAATCCACATTTTAGGAACGCTATGCTGCATAAAAACGAGGGATGTTGGGGAAATATTTACTTGATGTTCGATTCTGTTCGAACGGCAGATCATCGAGGCATAAGGACGCCAAAGAACTTCATCCACTCTTTATAAAGCCCATAATTATGGTGCTTTACACTTTCTCTTCCTCCTTTTAACATTCCCACATTACCTGTCACATGTGAATGATAACGAGATCCAGCAAAAATGCTGTCAGGCAGAGCAACATGTAGAAAAAAATCCCTCACAGTCAAAAACAATCATCATTTTATCTTTAAGGCAAGTGGTGACCAATAAATCAGCAGGTCTGTCTCTACACCACGCTAGATGCGTGTCAGCGAGATCACTGTCACAATATGATTTCCTGCTCTGCACATGCTGCATTTTGACCTTTGTGGTTTAGACTTTCAGCTTAAAAACTCAAGCTAAGTCTTAGTCCCAGTTCCAAGGGTACGGGCATGTACATATAAAATAGGTGTACAGGTTCAAGTGCCTTACTCTGCATGTATGTACACTCACACACACACACACACATATACACACACACCTTTCTGCTGTATACATGTTTAAAGCGGCTGATTTTCATTGAATTGTGTTAATAGAGCCATGCCAGGTACAGGAAACCGAAACTTGATGCTAAAAGTGGCACCAACCCCTGCAATAGAACGGAACTGTTCCTCCTTTAGCCCTGTTTTTTTTAACGACTTCACAGGAAGCAAGAATTTACACAGTTCCAAACGTCTGCATTTCTGTGCTTCACATTTTGCATTCTGACTGTACATTTGATTGAAAAAAAACAAACAAAAAAACGAAGAAGAAGTATTGGTCACCACCATGCATTACCCACACCTTACACACTTCCACATACACCCCACACACTTTCTAAATGAAGATTAATCCTCACAGGATGCACAACACCCCAACCGCTTTAACTCCACTGTGCTCCACTGTAACGTACCCCCAATAAAATCTTTTTTCAAAAGTGTTTTTTAAACAAAGTTCTACATATTTATAAATAGTTCTGTTCTGTTGTGCCCTATAACAATATAAATAGCAAAATATAGTGTCATATAACGATTTATATAGAACCCATACCTAGCTGTATCCCTTTTTTCTTTTTCTTCAACAGTTCACGCAAATTAAAGCATCGGTTGACTTTATGGAAATTTCCATAGCTGCGTGCACAAGCTGAATTTAAAGATCTTCAAGAAAACACTCAAATACAAATTCCAAAAAAAAAAAAAATTAAAAAAGGGAAAGGGGCGACATGAACAGAAATAAATAAACAAAAATAAATACGAAATGTTAAACCAATGTACGAATAAAGTGTAATAATTGTGGAATGCATAGATCCAACCTAGGCGAGATGCGGAGCGCTGCAGAGAGAGCTGATGGAGGGGAGAAGGGTCCTGCAGGGTGGCGGCCGGCCACGGAGCGAGCAAGACAGATGTCGTTTGAGATGACGGCGGTGGTGTGAAGACCATCCAGAATCTTTCAGATTGCCGACCCTGTCTTCTCCGTCCTTCCTGTTCCACCTCCACCCGGGCGGGGATTAACATGAACGAAAACGGCCAGTGTACATTTTGATGCATCGGATCATTTTTTTTCCTCTTAATGAAAAATACTATCCAATGTATGTACAAACAGTCCCTTTTTTTTCGAGGCCAAAAAATGTCTTCAACACTTTGTGGTGTACATTCAGAAACATTCATATTGAAAGTGAAAAAAAAATTGCAACATAACAGAACAAACAAACAAACAAACAAACAAATGAAATTATATTCACTAGAATGTTCAATAAGAAACATTACCATAATAATTTATCATATGTTACAAATGATGCCTATTTTTAATTTTTTTTCCAGTCCAGAGATTCCTGGCAGGGGAAACAGTTCCTTATAGCTTCTCTTTGGAGGGAATCCAGATATAAGGTCCTGACTGCTCCTCTATTACCATCTTACACTGAGTGTAAATATCCTCCAGTGTGTCTACTTGCACCAGCGCTATGAGTCACAGAGAAAAAGAAGCACAAGACCAAGTGAATTTACTGAATACATTTTCTTTCACACTATTATTAAGCTTCTGCTATGAGGATATAAAGCTCCTCCACTAGGTCTTTAAATTTTAATTACTTACAGTGTTTACTACTGAAATCTATTTAAATTAGTCAGCCCAGAAGTTTATATCACAGCACACCTCGCTTTCTTTCTTTCTTTAAATGATAAATAAGTAAAAATAGAATAAAATAAACTCGATAATGCTTTTCACAACATTATGTACTATATAATATTTATATACTATTTTTAACACAACTTTATTTAGTAATTTCTTTGTTAATTTTTTTTAATGTTTTCTACTACATGGTCCAACAAGGTGGCGTAGTGGTTAGCATGTCTATCTCTGCCTCACAGCAAGAAGGTTCTGGTTTGGGTCCTGGGCTCGGTGGACTGGTGAACCGTTCAGGTTGTACCTAACGTTCGCACAGAGTTGGCTTAGATAGCCTTCGGTCTCCTTGTGACCCTAGTAGGATTAGGTGGTTTAGCAAATGAATGAAAATATATATTATATATAATTTAAATATACATGAAAAGTTCAGATGCAAAACCTAGTAAGTCCACTTGACCTCCTTTGTTTTAAAAAAATGAAATGTACCTGGTGGTAAGGCAAAACAATTATTCTTCCTGTGTTTTTATGGAATGGTTAAGGGGCACTGAACAAAATAACAGATTATTTAAAATAAACCTTTTTTCAAAAATTCAGTAATCACCAAACTTCATTTGCTTTGTCTGCAAAACTCAGTAGGTCCATCTCTAAACACTGATCAATAAAAACACTACAAGTGTCTACAAGTGAATACTGATTTAAAATGTACAAAAAAGGATGCAGCAATGACCACTCAACTAATTAACTTATTTAGTTAAATCGATTAACTAAGGTTAACGCTGCTAACATAGCGAATATGGCCACATCCATCTTGTGCGTCACGACCCGAGGCATGTCTGTGATTGGCGCTCTGGGCACTGCGTGGTTTTGCATACAAATGCAGATGTTGCCTGGGTGCGTCTGCAAACAAACCACATCTTAGCTTGGATTTACTATAGAACTAATGTGGTTTTGCAGCAAAATGTATTTCTTCATCGACGACTAGGCACCACAGACTTTCATGTGCAATAGTTCTCATTTTTCAGGGTTTTGGTGTTTAACAGAGTTTTGGGAACACGTCATATATTGCAGCATGTGAAAATCAACTAAAAACTAAAAATGCAAATGAAAATCTGTTTTAGACCCAAAGCCCATTTAGTCTTTTAGCCAAAACAAAACCCTCAGCGCACCCATCATTGTACTGAAGTAGCAAACATCCATCCATAATTTCTACCACTTCTCCATCAAGATTACGACTGAGCTGGCACCAGTCCTAACCGCCGTCAGGCAGGTGGTGTTGTAGACCCTGAACAGGTAGACAGTCTATTGTGGTGATATGACAAAGAGACAGACATTCGCGTCTATGGACAATTAAGAGGAACTAGTTGATCTAATCTGCATGTGTGGCATTTGGGCTGTGGGAGGAAAACTGAGCTGCCAGAGTAGCATAGCATGACAGAGAAAGATCCCAGTCAGAATGCGGACCCCGAACGTTGTTTCTGTGAGTCAACAATGCTAATAACTAAACCACAGTGCCTTTCAACATCCTGGTTTCTAAGGCAAGGTTGCATTGGCTGTGGCTGTGTGATTCTGTATGAACACAGTGTTTATACATATGTATGTTAGTACTGTTAAATTCTCAGTGGTTAGATTATAGTGAAAATGCCCTAGAAACCCCACACTCTTGGTAATATACCGCTAGCTATGAAAAAGATGTGTTTCTCTGTAGACCCTGTGCATGCAGTGCCTGAAGTGTTTTTGCTGATGCAGACCACCCAGGTACCTGTAAAGTACTCGCCAAACTCTTGTTCTAGCTTCAGGGCCCGGTCATATATCTTTTTAGCCTGCTCTTCCGTCAACCTCTTGTTCATCTCCCTGGAAAGGCATGAGTTTTTATTCCTAACACATGAGTAACAGAATGATATGCACTTTCAAACAACTTGAGTTTACTTACAATAATGATTCAATGGATTTAGGCTTTATAAAGATGGCAATGGGGTAGAGTTGTGCTACTTGTAGCCTCTTTATGGCATTTCCTGATACGTCAAGTATGCAGTGCTTTCCCTGCAAAAGAAAAAAATTAAGTAAGAACCCACAAAACTGGCCTCATTGCAGCTTAATGTGCTTCAAGGTCAGCTAACTGTTCTTAGACCTTTATTTTTCATTTCGGAAACCAATGGAGGAGCAAAGTGTGATTCCTATTACAAAAAACTCCACAGTTCCTTAAGAAGCTGCTTCCCTACCTCCCCCTGAAACACTGATTTTGATCATGCACACCGGACAGGACTGTTTGGCTTTCTCCTCCCACTTATGGTCTTTCTTCTCTCATGCCTATTTTCATTTACATTACCTTATCCAGAGCAACTTACATTTTTTTAATACAACTGAGCAATTGAGGGATAAGGGCCTTGATCAAGGGCCCGACAGTGGCAGTTTGGTGGTGCCCAGGCTTGAATCCCAACCTTCAGATAAGTAACCTAGAGGCTTAACCAATGAGCCACCACTGCACTTTAGCCAAGAAGGTGAAGTAAGGAGAAAGTGCTACCCCCTCCTGCCACCAGACATTTTTCCTGCCATTTTGGGAACTGAACCAGTAACCTTTTGGTCCCAAACCTGCTTCTCTAATCATTAGGCAATGGGTGCACCCTTCCTACTCTGCACTGACTGGTTGCCTGAAAGCTTGCCTGAGTGCTCTAGGAGGCAGTCTGGGATGGGTGGCGATGTGTGTTTGGCAATCAGTAGGGAAAGGCTAGCTAATCATGCCTTCCAAAAAGAAAAAGGAAAAAAGGTGGAAGAGGTAAATATTTCACCTTTAAAAGCCGGAATATGCTGCAACGGAAATGTAGATTCATTAAGTGTAAGTGCAGTGGAAAAGTCACACAAACATTTACACTTTGCACTGGCACTTCTTGCACAGTTTGCATTTCCTTTTTGCTAAGTTAACCACTGGCTATGTTATGAAAATGTGCAAATACATTGCCACAGTGCAAAGATAAATTTCGCCTTCCATCACACTAACCCTCTCAGCCACGTATCGAACTGACTGGACGCTGGTCCCATACAGGTTATCGTTGTACTGGCCGGCCTCGATGAACTTGTGCTCTTGTATGTCCTTCTCCATCTGCTCTCTTGAGGTGACGAAGTGGTAATCTCGTCCATCTACTTCATAATCTCGCTTTGCTCTTGTAGTGTCTGAATTTCACCAGAAAACAAACCGGTTAATCCAAATACATCAATACTGAAAATAATCCAAATGTGTAAATATCTAAAAAGATCATACTTCTATTATGACTAATACACAGTAGTGTGTGTTATAGTTTATAGTCTTATGTGGATTATGTGGTTTGTTAGTAATGGTTTTTCACATTGTCCCTGGTAGAGGTGTGCATGTTTTGTGCAGTGTTTGTAGTTAGGGGATCACTGCCTCATGAATCTAAGTTTTCTACCAGCAAGCAACAAAATATTAAAACACAATCTATATTAAACATCAATAAACTTCCTGTTTATTGATGAGATCTTTTAATACTTACCCATGTGACCTGAAGGGTTATCCGCTTTTCAGAAAATTATAAAAATGAACAATAATTAAATAAAAAAACACACATGCAGATGGTTAAGCAAAAAACCCAACAACTATCAAAAAAAGGACACAAACACACACACACACACACACACACACATATATATATACACAAATAAAAAGGACTTAACACATCAATTGCCACAAAAATGAAAACTCAGCAGATTAAACCTTTGATGTTTTGCTTCAGTGGTGCGCTGCTAGACAACGTATTAGCAACCGTCATACTATTAGATTAGTAGATGGTAAAATATCAGCTTTGATGGCTTACATTTTTAATGGCAATATGACAAGAACATAGTGGTTGTGCAACAGGATCAAAAATAGTATGACTTTCTGAGAACAGGAAGCACATCCTATCTGAGTTACAGTACATGAGTACTGATGTGTATATGTGCTCCTGAATGATGACTAATAAAGTACAATGCTCTGGGGGCAAAAATATTCTGAAAAACTTTCAACCTAATTCATAAAAATACACGTTAATATAACATGATAGAAATGTAATGAAGACCAGAAAGTGTTTTTCATAGTACCGTGTTTCCCCTATAATAAAACCTACCCCGATAATAAGACCTACCCTTACTTCAGCCGAACGGTCCAAAATAAGCCCTACCCCGAAAATAAGACCTA
>JAOUQZ010000008.1:5926846-5939853 GCA_028564935.1 Neosilurus hyrtlii | reverse complement strand
ACCTACCCCGAAAATAAGCCCTATGGTGTTTTTTGAACCGAAAAAAAATAAGACAGTGTCTTATTATCGGGGAAACATGGTAGTAGTGGTTGTAATGTGTGTGTTTTGGTGGGTGAATTTTAAGGACACTTACGTGGCACACATGAGCCAAACTTGTCTGGGAATTCTGAGATGAGATCATCATTGATTCTGTCTTTCATGGGCCCCAGGATGATCACAGGTCTGGCATAGTTAACTGTTTTCAGCAAAAAACAAGAAGCAGGCAGTACTGTGTTATTATTATATAGTACTGTAAATGAAACCCAACATGACCCACAGTCTACTGTTGTCTTTCCTAAACTTAAGGATAATGTTATGGCTATTCATGATATATTCTGAAAGTCTGAGTCTTTTGGGTCTTGAGCAGAAAAAAAGTTTGGGAACTTTGGGTCTAACACAACACTTGTTACAACATGTTCTGTAGGTTTAAACAGACCAGTTCCAGTTCTTACTTTCTTGTCGAATCACAGGCTCATATGAGAGAATCACATCCTCTTGGCTTCCTAGAGACAGACAGAAAAAGAGCAAGATAGACAGAGCGAGAGAGAGAGGGGGGGGGGGGGGCAAACACACAGGATAACAGGGTAAGACACAGTGCATGCATTCACCTGTTAATCTGTGTGTGTGTGTGTGTGTGTGTGTGTGTGTGTGTGTGTGTGAAAGAGTGAGAGAGAGAGAGAGAGAGAGAGAGAGTGGTGTGTAAAATGGTATTTAAGGGTGCAGCTGAAACAGCAGAACATCAGCTTCAGGTGATCCATAAATAGACTACTGAACGTGTAACATCATTGCACCCTAGTAGGCAAGGACACATCAGGATTACATTAGCTCCCACTGCTCAGATTAAAGAGGTGAACACAAATTTAACAGATAACAGACGTGATACACAATCAGCAATCAAACGGTAACCTGCAGACACCGACGACACTAAACTGATTTCTTCATCTGATTACCGGCAAGCTGGCACACAGTAACACTACAAGTAGAAATGTCTGGACTTTCATAAATACTGAGGAAAAACAGCTTCTCTGTGTTGGGAATTTTTGATTCCTTTGCAAGAGAAGACGTGTGGTCATTTAAAAATATTACATGTAGCCACAGTCGGTTAAATATGGACGTGCACTGGTTATGATTGTGCAATATCTTGGGGCTGTGCTTAGCAGATTAGCAGAAGGCATGCTCTGCTGTTATCTCTTACAGAATTTGCATAATCATCGGGGTTTTTTTGGCAGTTATTACAATGAAGACTGAAACGGAAGGAAATTTCAGGGGGCAGGCAACAGAAAATCAACAGAACATTCAACAATTTTCGGATTTTGCATTTAACTGCCTTATGGTGGTTTAATTAACCATCATTACCGGGTGGATGAAATACTTTTCCATACATTTTATGACTCATACACGAGAATAAATGAGACCATTTCCTGTTTTTAGGCCTATGCCACTGTGGATTCTGCTTATTTTCCACTATTAACACACAACAATGCCTTTCATTTGCATCTCAATCACTTCTGGAGCGTAATCGTGTTTACTAGTCCAGACAAGATAATAGATTCCAGGATATAATCGAACTGTTTATTTCACAAAATAAGCAGCGAATCAATTTGCTCAGAAATAAGATGGAAGTCATTAGGATGACAAAATCGAGTTCTTTTCCACTGATGATGCTTCACGCTCTTCCAGCTGAGAGGCAGGCGATTTGCTGATTGAGCCAGATCTGCTCAGAGAGGCAGAAGAGAGATGAGGACCGGGCTCTAGGAAGGAGTGGGTTTTTAAACAGGCCCTCAAAACCCCGCAATTGCCTGCCATCGTTTTCTACTGCCTGTCTTTGGACTACTGTTCTACTCTGAAAATATCCAGAGCCCACACCATCTTATTCAACACCTGCACTTCTTTTATATTCATTCAAGCATGCAAAACAGCATTGACATTTATTTCGAACATAAATATGAAATAGAAAAATCTATATCATGAATGGCACCAAGAGCCATATGATATAGAGAAATGGTATCTGTTGTGAAATGAACCATATTATGTGATGACTAGTATTTCTCGATTTCTATATCTCCCTCTGGACTGCCTGTGGTCCTAAACCTGCCCACTGAAACACTTATACAACTGATAATTGTAGAAATTTTAATGACATACACTTTTCTTCTGTTCATATTGGATATGAATTCATCTCAGTTGATTTCCCATCTTGGAAACGAAATGTGATATCATGCCACGCATCTGCACAAAATACCTCCTAAATTATTTACATATAACCCCAAAACATGTTGTGATTGCATAAGTGTTCACTCACATGGCTGCAAAAGCCATAAATTACTTCTGATGCAACCAGTTACCACCAGAAGACACATAATTAGTGGAATGGAGTCCACCTGCATGCAATTAAATTGTCAGATGATTTCTGCATCAATACATCTGTTCTTGGAAGGCTCAAAAGTTTGTTAGAATACAGACCAAAAAACAAACAGTATTATAACTTTGAAACGTAAGTCCAGGCCAGCTGTGGGAAAGCATTAAAAGCTCCTCTCCCACTATCATGCCAGGGCATGTCAGGGTTATCTCAAGGCCACCTGAGGCATGTAGCTCTGGCCAATAGCCTGTTAGCATTTCTATTATCACACATATAGTCCAAAAGTTCCCCCAGCCATATCATACTGCCTTGCTGTAAATGCCCCCCACCATACATAAGATGTCTATTCTTTAGAATAATGTATGAAAAGAAATCCAATGGAGACAGAAATGGGAGGGCAATACAGTGGTGAGAGAGCAATACAGTGGTGCAGTGGCAGTGAGAGAATAAACACCGTAACTGGATCCAAATGGAAATGTTACAAATTTGATTTATTGGTAATTTAGCTGAGCTTGCAGGAAACTGAATAAAATATAGCTCAAAAATGTATACCACTAAATGTGTCTTAACAGGTAGTTCGGGTCAGCTTAGCAGTTGTAACGGGCTAGCGTTAAGCATAGATTTTGTACTTGTTTACAAGAAAAATATGTATTTGAACACCCTGTACCAAGATACCACGTAGCTTAAAGTTTACATCAGTGTCTAATAGACTAAATGATAAACTCAGCCTTCCACCATGACACTGTCTTAAACACTGGTTGGTCAAATGGTTGGTCAAACATTGCAAAACCAACATTGATTGTCTTCACAATCCTTACAGTGAAGCATGGTGGTGGGAGTATCATGTTTTTGGGATACTTTTGATCAGCAGAGACTGTGATTCTGGTCAGGGTTGAGGATCCATCCACCCCACATCTATGCTGCTTATCTGTCAGGGTTGCAGGGAAGGCTGTAGTATAGTGACATGTCACCAGTTTTCTGTAGGGCTAATGCATACACTAACAGCCATTCACACTCACATTCACACTTATGTGTGTTAGAGTGTAAGAGTATTAAAGCATTAGGGAGTTAGAATAGTCAGTTAACTGAATCTGCATGTCTTACAACGGACAAACTTGTTCCAACAAGATAATGCTCCCATGCTATCAAAGTTATACTGGAGTCATTTAAAACAAAGTACCTGAATAATTTAGAATGACCCAGTCAATGCCTCCAATTAAGAATGTGCAGAAAAAAAACCTGTCTGAAAATTAGTCAATTTCAATCCATTTCAGTTCCAGGTTGTAAGATTATAAAATTAGGTGCATATTGGAGAACATCTTATGACAGTTACTCTCTCTAATATGACATTACTCACAGTGTGGGTTGATAGTGTGAAATACTGGATTATTATTTTTACTCAGCACATGGCTTCTGTCACAAGCTAAACTGTACACTTTTACACAAAATTTCACTAGTAGTGAAATATTAATCTGTACTATATTATTCATTCATTCATTTTCTAAGCAGCTTACTTTTAATTAGGATCGGCTTGCCTCTGCTGACCCTGGGCAAGGGGCGGGGTACACCCTGAACAGCTTGCCATGCCATTACAGGGCCAACACACACAATTGTACACACACAAAAACTATTAACATTCACACTCTCACCTATTTGGATCTGATTTGGAACAGCCACTTAACCTACTGTGCATGTTTTGGGACTATGGGAGGAAACTGGAGTACCCGGAGGAAACCCACGCAAGCATGGGGAGAACATGCAAACTCCACATCGAAACGCCCGAGCCCGGGAATCGAACCCTGGCTTCTTGCTGTGAGGCGGATTTACTAACCACTGTGCTCCCGGCCGCCCTTGTATTAATAATAACCTATTGACATATTAATGACCACAACACCCATATTTGGGTCTTCCCCAAACTATTGCTACAATGTCTGAAACATACAATTGTATAAGCTATAGGACGCCATCCCAAACTTGTTCCATCATGCCACTGCCCATGTAAACAAAGTAAGATCCATGACGAAGACATGATTTGGCCAAGTTAATGTAAAATAATTCGATTAAGCCCTGACCTTAACTCCACTAAATACCTTTGGGATGAACTAGAATGCACACAATGCCATATGCCTCCTCGCCTAACATTAGTGCCTGACATCAATGCACTTTGGGCTGATAAGAAGAAATCCTCACCCAAGCACATATGGGTGTGATTGACAGGTATTACAACCCAACAGAACTGTAAGATTAATCCAGCATTGTTTAAAGCACGAACCCATAGACGGGCCACTGTAAAAACCAAATGGGTTAATATGGCACGCATTTTGTGGGATATTTACCAGGTTGGGTTGGGTTACGAGGGTGGCATGATGACGTAGAGGTTAGCATGTCCACCTCACAAAAAGAAGGACCTGGGTTTGATTTCCAGGCTTGGCGAGGGTGTTTCTGTGTGGCGTTTGTATATACTCCCCATGCTTGAGTGGGTCTCTTGCGGGAACTCTGGTTTCCTCCCACAAGCGACGGACATGCACATTAGGCTAATTGGCTGTTCCAGATTGCCCCTGTGTGGGAGTGTGAGTGTGAAGAGTTGTGTGTGTGTTGGCCCTGTGATGTTGGCAAGCTGTTCTGGGTGTACCCTGCCTTTGACCAGTGTTGGCTGAGATCCCGCAAACTTAATAGGATTAAGCGGTCTAGCAAATGAGTGAGTGAGTGTAGTCATCACACCACATTTATTTTTACCACCTAATAGATGTTAACGCTGTGTTAGACATTAAAAGGGTGGTGGGTCATTCAGTAACACTAGATATCAACATATCTCTAAAAGATGAAATAAATTGTAAACTTAGTGAAAGGTTGTTAATTATGGGAAAAAAATATATCATAAAAAAATACTTGTTTTGTGGGGGGTGGAATTAAAAGAGGTGGGACCATTCCTGCAGAGACTTACTCATCGTCTTTGTCCCATACCCGTCGTCCCCTAATCCAGAGATGTCCTACATGAGATAGCCATCCACAGACACAGTGGCAAAAATCAAAGAGAAAGGAGAGAGGACACACAGAGAGGAGACAGAGAGAGGAAAGAAGAATATCCACAGCAGTGAAGTTAGAGAGAAAGAGTGTAGAACAGAGCACACACACTCGCATCCCTGGAGAACCCTACACACTCTTAGACCTTACACCCTACCGCAAACGTGTGTGTTGTCATGTGCCTAAGTGTGTGTGCGAATGAGTGTGCAGCTACTCACGTTCCGAATCACTGGCATCTTGTTCATCCAGCTCCTTGTTCTTGTAGAAAGGGAACTTTCGTGAAAAGATGGAGTTCTTTCTACGTTTTTCACTGAATGACTGTGTGGGAAAGAAAGCATGGGGCAGACAGGGGGCTTGATGTGCATTACATTCATGCTGACAAAAAAAACAAACAAAAAAAACGATAATGGGCCAAAAGAGAGGTGGGAAAAACAACAGCTTAGGCTTAAATATAAATCTAATCACATTCCTTAACCTTCGTGCTCTTCAGTGAATAGCTCAGAGATTACATGTTTATGCCACCAGCTGCTGTCCATAGCATCTCTGCCCTGGCCGACTTGTCAGACAAGTCAAACAAATAGAAACCAAAGCAACATAATCAGACACAGAACCAGACAGGAGACGCCTGAAGCCGGTTTCCAGCCATGCAGCAGAGGGGAGCAGAATCATGCTGAGAAACACATGTAACATTCAGTAGCATTTCAAATAAAGAAATCAAGCATGCAGGATGTTGAGAGGCTTCGGGGTTCAACTCAGCAGTAGGGCTACATAAACTGTGCAACTGATATGCTGGAATGGGCTACAGCATGAGTGCAGTTTATGTCTATATAGGGCTGTATTCAGAGCTGGTGACTTACATTGAAAACTGAATTAAAATTTTGTTTTCATATTTGATGTGGTGAAAGTATTTGAAGTACAGTGTATAGCTTCTTAAGTTCATTTTACAGTCAGGCCATTAAGATTATTCAAATAAACATTTTTTGAGGACAGATATCTATGACTGAAGTAAAAACAAAAGCTTCTAGAACAATGACCTTAAATGTAAGCAAGGCGGAAAAAAGTGGGACAGAAAATGCAGACTTGAGATGCAGACTAAATTTTTTCTTTGCTGTCAGCTTCAGTATGATGTAACATAGACGCAAGAGACAATTTAAAAAAGACTGACTATTTTGTCTACTGTCTATACAGTCCTGTCACATGTACATGTCCTCCCCAGAGCCTCCATGTGGGAACTCCATCAAGGAGTTCTCCTTTCAGGAAGGTTTGCCGAGTTAACTGACATGCGCTGCGGTTCCCCATAAAAGCTTCTTTGGAGATTCTGTGGGAAGTCTAGTTTTCGCAAAAGATTTAAATTGAATTCAAGGCTGATAAGTATAAATATTGTTAGCTTGATGTACAGAGTCACAGCTAGCGCTCTAGGGCGGAACCATGATGTTGGAATGAAGTATTTTTTATCTAAAACAAATACTTTTCACAATGAAAATGTGTATTGCGTATGGGGAGGCATGTTGGCGCAGTGGTTAACATGTCTGTCTCACAGCAAGAAGGCCTGGGTTTGATTCCTGGGCTCGAGGCATTTCTGTGTGGAGTTTGCATGTTCTCCCCATGCTTGCATGGGTTTTCTCCCACAGTTCAAAGACATGCATAGTCAAATCGCCCCTGGGTGGGAGTGTGAATGGGTGTATGCATGTTGGCACTGCTATGGTCTGGTGAGCTGTTCATGGTGTACCCCACCTTCATCCAGTGTTGGCTAAGATAGGCACCAGCCTCCCCAAAATCCTAATTCGGATTAAGAGGCTTAGAAAATGAAGGAACGATGAATGTATCGCATATATTCTCTGCCTACTATTACAATAGTCAGTGGTACCGGGCTGGGTCTGGGGGGGATGTGGGGGGGTTAACCATGTAGGTCCATCCATTTCAAATGGTAGGTCCAAGGATTTCAAATGGATCAATGGGGATGTACTTTTGGGGTGGAGCTTCCACAGGGGACCCTTTCAGTAAATGCATAGGCTTCGTGGAAGATATGTACTTGGTAAGTGACAGTACTGTATAAAATAGTGATGGTACATACATATGTAGACTTTCATTATTTCAATCAAGTTCAAGTTCAAGAAATTTTATTGTCATTTCAACCACATATAGCTGACGATGTACATAGTGAAACGAAACGTCTCTCCAGGACCAGGTACTACATAAACATAAAACAAAGGTCAAATTCGGGAAAAAAAACCCTCAAAATAGAATCAACATTGTATACCTAAAAACAGTACACTGTCAATATATTGTAACACAAACAGTCCTGGTTGTAATTTTCATATTACCGACCAATTCATAAATCATACACAACTGTTCGAGCAGCACTTCATTCGATAGTTATGCCCAATGTTAGAATATGCAAGTATGTGATTTTAATATTAAACCATCACCGTGTATTTAACTCTAAATACAGCCCTTAATGTTCTAGTAATGATCTAGTAAAAGAGAGTCTGGAGAAGAGAGTTTTGACTGATCTGATGTTAATGTTATGTTACATGTGTGCATGTACCCACTAAACAATGCAGTATCCTGTTCTAAGCTAAAATTGATGTATCATGCATTGTTCATGTATTTTTTGTGGGCTAAAGTGTCTCATATCTCTCCTGTATATCAGCTATATATGCTTGAAGTCTCAACATATTCTCCTAAGCAGTAAACCTACACTTTAATAAGTTTCACAGCCTTTACAACAACTATATAGTCCTCTTTAATCACAATTTCACAGGAAAAGATTGATGATAAACAATAAAATAATGCAATATATAGTACATTATGCACATCATTTGCCAGCAGGCATATCAGACCATGAAGGTTTCGAATAGATTTTTCAGTGCCAATTTTTATTGTATAAACCCTACCAACAAAAGCCACTAAGACTACTGCTTCTAGCAAAAAAAAAAAAAAAAATTATAAAAAATGCACAATTACTGAAACAGAAACCAAGAGGAACTAATATCTTAAGCATTAGGAAGCAAGGGTCTAAGATCTGATTGGCAAAGTATTTCACAAAAGTGCTGCGTCTTTGATTACAACTTATTTCAAATGACCAGTGGTGGATTGACGACATTCAGAATTCATGATATGCGCAATTCCATTTGATTGCAGAGTCTCTCATGAATATAAAAGGCCAAAAAAGATCAGAAGGCTGATTCTGTAAAAGGCTGGGAGTACAGCTACAGTGCTGCCAATGGTATAGTGCAGAGGTCTTCAATCTTATCTGCGAAAGAGCCAGTGTGGGGCCAGGTTTTCATTCCAGTAAAGCAGAAACCCCACCTGATTTTAGTTTATTAAAAGTGAAGGTCATTTAAACATTGCTGAATATCCTTAGATAGTGGGGCTGGTGGTGTAGTGGTTAGGGTGCTGGGCTCATGATTGAGAGGACGTAGGAGCAATCCCTGTTAGACCCTCAGCGTGCTAAAACCCTTGAGCAATGTCTTAATCACAGGTGTGCCTCTGTCCACCCAGCAGTATAAATGAGGGCAGAGTTAAGCTAAGGAAACTGGGGATAAGCTCCGGCCTGATGACCCACTAGGCTCGGGTGTAAAAGCCCCAGCAGAACACCCTTAGGGAGACATGGTGTTGTAGTTGTTAGCACGTCTGCCTCACAGCAAGAAGGTCGTGTTCATGTCCGGGGCTCAGCGAGGGCATTTCTGTGTGGAGTTTGCATGTTCTTCCTGTGCTTACCAGGAGTTTCCTCCGGGTACTCCAGTTTCCTCCCACAGTCCAAAGACATGCACATCAGGCTCACTGGCTGTTCCAAATTGGTACTAGGTTTGAGTGTGAATAGTGATGCGTGTGTTGGCCCTACGATGGTATGGCAAGCAGTTCAGGGTGTCAAGATAGGAAATAGGTTTGACCCTAGTAGGTTGGTTTTTGACTGAATCCGAATCTAAAGTCAAATTTGCAGCCAGTCAAGTGAAATCTAATGTTAACACTGGCTAGGAAGTACAATTTTAACAGCATTTGTGCTGGTAGATTATAGCATATTGGCACTGATAAATCTCTCTATCCATAAAGACGACTTGAAGGGTAAGAAATAGCGAAAAGAAAGGACAGTGTGTGATTCTCACCCCTTTTAAATCAATGCTGCCAGGCTTTGCATTGAATTTGACTGTTTTCAGCCGAGCTCGCTCTTTTCGTTCCACCCTTATAGAGAGAGACAGAGAGAGAGTGAGAGAGAGAGAGAGAGAGAGAGAGAGAGAGAGAGATGCCTCTATAAAATATGACGAATACAGTATAAGCCTCATAGGAAAGCATTTGAGATTCAGCAACAGAAAAAAAACTCTTTCAAATTACTTTTAGAACATATGTTCAACTTATCTTCATGCTAATTATTTAATTTTATTTTAATTTACTTAAAATCTTTATGTTTATCTTTAAAAAAATGGTGAAAATAATACAATTACATCCTGACTTGAGTTTATTTCTACATGCTCAAGGAGGAATTGGCCTGAACTTGCTAGAAAAATTGATTTGACCCATCTGACTGTGATCTTTTTGCCTTTGTATACATGAACTTTTTGCCTTTGTATATATGTTCTAAGCTAAAATTCATGTATCATGCATTGCTCATGTATTTTTTTTTGTGAGCTAAAGTGTCTCATATCTCTCCTGTATATCAGCTATATATGCTTGAAGTCTCAACATATTCATGTAGCAGTATTTAAACAGTGAAACTGATTCTGGCAGCTTTGTTTAAATGATCATGACGAAGTCATGAGCAGTAGTGTGTAGTGAAGATTATGCACCACCAATTTTCTCTAAAAAGGCTCCTAATAAAAAAAAGTAAAAAAATGACTTTTTAATGAATTTTTTGGTGAAAATATATTAAACAATGCTATTGTAGGCAATGAAAACCAAAAAAATAATTCCGACAAGTATACTGAGGTAAAAGTATAGCATGGATGAATTTCAAACCATATGGAATGGTTTAGCGAGTGAAGAAATTCAGTACACTTATACTTAACAAAATGAAGATAAATCAGAAAACAAGTACTCATTTATTAATAAAATTTCTCCTAATTTTTTAAATTAGAGTTGCGGGGAGGCTGGCGCCCATCTCAGCCGACTCGGGGCGAGGGCAGAGTACACCCTGGACAGCTCGACAGGCCATCACATGGCAGAAACATGCTGATGGCCATGTAGCCTACTCTTGACAAAAATCAGCAATGGTTCTTTTCCATGCCTCTCACCACAGACAGTGATAGACATGGCCAGCCTTTGATAACCCAGTTAGCTGCACTTGGGGGACAGCAGTGACAACCTGCTGATAGTGAGGGGCTTGAACCCCTGACCTTGGGATCAGTAATCCAGCACCCTACCACTGGGTAACCTATTTAAGTAATTATTTCATGTAATATTGGATCATTTTGATGAGAATAAGTAAAGAAACAACAATATATAGTAAAAACAAAAATAACAGTGTCTTTTTTGAAAAAAAAAAAAGTCAATATTTAGTGTGGCCACCCTTTACTTTGATTACAGCATTTAACCTTTCGGGCATAGTGTTCACATATTTTATATATTTCTTCACTCACTAAAACATTCCATATGGTTTGAAGTTCATTCATGCTATGCAAAAGTAAAAACATTTGTGACACCTTTAAATTTTTGTGTTTTTGTTTATTAGTGATACTTTTACTTTTACCTACATTTTTTTGGTTCTCACTGCCTACACTGTATTGTTCAATACGTTTTCACCAAAAAAACTATAAAGAAGTAATTTTTTACATCTTTTAATTAGGAGCCTTTTTAGACAAAAGTGGTGGTGTTTTATCTGCACACTACTGTATGTGTCTCCAATGCCGGTAAAGGTGATGCTGATAAATTTCAGCTCTGCCAAAAGTTTGAATTCATTATTACTATTTGTATTCTAAACCAAAATAAATGATAAAAGGCCTTGAAATAGTGTATACCTCCTCTTGCTGGGGATGACCCCCATCTCCTCACTGTCTCCGTCTGGAGTGACTCTCCGTGCCTGCCACCATTCATCATCTGACGCATTAATCACGTGCAGGATGTCTCCATAACGGAAGCTGAGACCCTGACTTGGTAAGCCACTGTCCTTCAACCGGTCATAGTCGAACAGGGCCCTGCGGGAACAGCACACACACACACACACACACACACACACACACACACACACACACACACACAGAGTGAGTCCTACCATCCTTTTCTGCAGAAGTCTGTCTCTATGACAACCTAAATTGGGAGTAATAACTGAATGTGTCTAAAACACACGTGTTATGAGAGATCTCACACACATCCACCCACCCATCCACCCACACACGCATACACACACACACACACACACACACACACACACACACACACACACAAACACTCAACCTAAAAAATGTTTGCAGACATTAAAAGAGCACTCCGGTTATGTTTATACAGCAAAATTTTCAGTTTTCAAATTTTCTCAGTTTCTAAATCTTTTAGCAGCTGTGCTTGATTTCCTGTGTTTGAAAGTATAAAAAAAAATCTGTTTAAATGTGGTCTTGTCTGCGGTCACCTGACTTAAGGCTCTGGGCTCTCACTATCTCAATCTCTCTCTCTATCTCTCTCTCTCTTTCTCTCTTTCTCTCTGCCCTTGATCACCTTCATGTTTCTGAGACAGAGAAAGAGGAACCAATGGCAGCATCTCAACACTGCATTCAAATCTTCCTGGAAACCCAACGCCTGCTGACATCATCAGAAGAAAGCCAACCTCACAAATAATTCATAAATAAATTAAAAATGATCACCAGATCCAACAAGAGTGTCAGGATCATCACACAGATAATCTACAACAATATTAAGGCAGATCATGAATGACAGTAAATTCAGATGCAACTTATTCTTGGTCAAAAAAAAAAGATCTGTCAATGCAGCAATATTATTTAGTACAGTTTCTTCTCAAACTCAGGGATTATTTTTTGCATTAAGCTAATCTTGTTTTTTCTTGCTGGATAACACACTTGAGAAAACCATTAATTAACATTACAGTCGAGCAACAAAGCCACGTTGTTCACCAAAAGTCCAGCATTCCCCAGTCTATCTGTGTGTATGTTCCTAGTGTTGATTGTAATTCCTGCTCTTTTCCTTCTGGTGCTGGTGAGTCACTCAGCTGTTTCTATGCCAGCTCTGGGCTTTCATTCAGCCTGATTTAGATAAGGAGAGAACGCATCTATAGAATAATGAATGAAGTTTGAGGGTCAATGAACAATTGCATACAGGATACGATAAATAGGACCAGGTTCTCAGACGGCTCTTTTTTTGTGTGTACTTGGGATTCGTCAATAGCATTTAAAACAAAACCATACAAGTACCCCCTCCCCTCCACTCCCCTCCCAAACAGTCAGAAAGACAGTTTCTTAATTGTGAGCCAGGGGCCACTCATTTTTGTAGTACATATCATAGTTCTCTGCTGTGCTTATCATTAAACTCAGTTTGTTTTGGGGAGGAAAGAAACAGTAACTTTTGTACACACACTCACACACACACACACACACACACACACACACACACACACACACACACACACACACACACACACACA
>JAOUQZ010000008.1:5877106-5887363 GCA_028564935.1 Neosilurus hyrtlii | reverse complement strand
CATTCACTCTCTTTCACTCACTCATTCACTCTCTCACCCTCCCACTCACTCACCCTCTCTCTCACTCATTCACTCTCTCATTCATTCACTCTCACACACTCTCTTTCTCACTCATTCACTCTCTTTCAATCACTCATTCACTCGCTCACTCCCTCTCTCACTCATTCACTCACTTGTTCACTCTCAATCACTCATTCACTCTTTCACTTCCTCTCTCACTTACTCATTCACTCTCTTTCACTCACTTATTCACTCTCTCACCCTCCCACTCACTCACCCTCTCTCTCTCACTCATTCACTCTCTGTCATTCACTCTCTCACTCTCATTCATTCACTTTCTCACTCACACTCTCTCTCTCACTCATTCACTCTCTTTCAATCACTCATTAACTCTCACTCCCTCTCTCACTTACTCACTCGTTCACTCTATTTCACTCACTCATTCACTCTCTCACCTTCTCACTCACTTACCCTCTCTCCCTCATTCACTCTCTCATTCATTCACTCTTTCACTCTCTCAGTCACTCACCCTCTCTCTCTCACCCACTCACTCTCTATCACTCACTCTCTCACTCACTATCTCGCACACTCACTCTCTCACTCACAGACTCTCTCACTCACTGTTTCACTCACTCACTCTCTTACTCACTCAATTTTGCTGAACAGCTTACTCTTATTAGGGTCGCAGGGAGGCTGGAGCCTATCTCAACCAACACTGGGCAAAGGTGGAAAAAAAAAAACAAGCCAATTAAGCCACTCGTTCTCGCTCTCACTCACTCTCTCACTCACTTTCTTACTCTCTCACTCACTCACTCTCTCACGCATTTGCCGAACCGCTTAATCCTAGGGTCACGGGGAGGCTGGAGCCTATCCCAGCTGGCACAGAGCAAATGTGGGGTATACCCTGAACAGTTTGCCAGAAAATCACAAAACAGCACACACAACAGTTCACACTCTCCCCTAGAGTCAATTTGAGGAGGAAACCCACCCAAATACAATGAGAGCATGCAAACTCCACAGAGAAACATCCGAGCCAGGAACCTGAATTCAGAACCTTCTTGCTGTGAGGTGGACATGCTAACCACTAAACAGGCGTGCCACCCCCAAACCAATTAATTTCCAGCTTTATTACTACTTAACTTTACTTCACTGTCTCACTTAAGTTTTATTTTATCACCAAGTGGTTGATTTTAAATAAAATCTTAGTGTCATTTTATTATTCTCCTAAAAAGAACTTGCTATAATTCAGAAACCATTTTATTTCTGACAAAGTCAAAGATCTGACCAGCTCAGTGTGTACTTTAAGATCTTGGAGCTGATCAGACGGAGTTGGAGGTTTTCCCAGGGATCACAATTATCAGTGATATGATTCTTCCCTAGAAAGGAGTGAGTTATGATAAATCTTTCTTTTGAAAAAAAAAATATTAGATTCTACTTTTGCTCCATTGCTCATAACAAACCATTAATCACTACTGACACAATGACAAAGAAATAAACTTGCTCTGACAGTGGCCTTTTTTCTGCTCAAGTGATTGATTGATCAGGGATGACAGGTTTAAATCTGTGTCTGCTTTAGAAACTTATTATCTGTCATATCACCGATGCTTGTGCTGGTCAGTCAAGTGTTAGGAGATATCTATAAAATGAAGATGTTGAAGTGTGGAGTAACAGTGTTTACAGTATCGGCCAGACCATAAACATTCCCCTTTTTATGTCTTAAGCACTAATGTATCTCTTTCAAGCTGTAAACTTTCAGCATCAATCAGCATGTGAAGATTTATACTCACAGGAAGGCTGGAGCCTATCTTAGCCAACTCTGGGTGAAGGAGAGGCAAACTCTGAACAGCTCACCAGGGCATCGCGGGGCCCTCATAAATAAAGACCTTTCCTACTGGTTTCTATTTTATTTATTAATTTATTCACCGTACTGCTTTATCCTATTAGGGTCGCTCCGGCTGGAGTGAAGGTGGGGAACACCCTGAACAGATTGCTGGACCATCACAATGCTAATACACACAAACACAACTTTTCACAGCTACAACTAGGGGCAATTGGAACAGCTGATTAGATTAATTTGCATGTCTTTGGACTGTTGGAGGAAACTGGAGTAACTGCTGGAAACCCACGCAAACACAGGGTGAATATGCGGGTGAAAACTCCACACAGAAACTCGGGATTTAAACTCAGGACCTTCTTGCTGTGTTTGAGTCATGCTAACCCATATGCCAGTGTGTTTCATCAGTGAATAAATCTCACTGTCACAATTTATAAATAATTTTTAATAATTGAATAGTAGGCTGAGTCCTACAGGGTTCAGACATGAGCTGAGATATAATTAAGAAGGGCACATTATGGTGTCTGTGCATGGTTTTGTAGAGATATGTTATTCTCTCTCTTTGTCAAATCTGAGAAACAGAAGACTATCTGTCATATAAGTTAACATAGCAAAATTCTAACTAATACAACTTAGGCTCTGAGATGCAAATCCTTCCCATTCCCTCTGAAGCCAATTAGAGGCTGCTTTTTAATTCATTGAGCAATACACTGATCGTTAAAATTCTAAAAGAGACAGTAATCAGCCATCCGGTGCCAAAACAAAGCGTTAGCAGCAGCAAGCCAGGGCTATTCCAAATCCATCTGGGCCCCAGAAAGGCAGAAACTTATACACTGAGCCCCAAAAATGACAAGCGATTCTGAAAGAGAAAATGGATTAGACCCCATTAATCTCCAAACTATAAACTTTGATTCGTTTAATCAGCAGTGCGACAGATGAGACGCTATGGCTTTATACCCATTTAAAGTCAAACTGTTGCGACAGATAAAATGCAAACAGTTACAGAGGCAATAAAGAAGATTAAATCAATCCTCCTTAGGTTTGTTAAGCTTAGATATTGCTCAAACGCTGTGCATAAACTCTGATCAACATTCTGTGAGCATCCAGGCTGTGACCTTCGTGGACTCGTCAATAAATAATACAATGAAGTAACTTATCCAGAGGCACACTGAAGGGTCAGCGGGTTAGAACAGGGCTTAAAATGGCAATAAATGAGTTCATTTACTGAAGAATAAAAAAAGCCCAGGGATCTCGGGGAGATTTTTGTACGAAGTTTCACAGTAAAATATGATGCAGGATTTGCAATAAATACCAGTGTTATATAGCTTGTACACTTCTTACACCCTGTACATGAAACATGGAGCTATCAGCTTTGAACACTGTGATTAAGAGTAGACCTACTGGATTCCTGTCCTCCAATACTGGATACCTCCCTCATCTCAAAGGTCTGAATGATACAGAATTCAGAAACTCTGGGGCACCATCTACGCCATTTTCCCTCTTTATCACTGCAAGTCATATTAGCTGTCACTCACCATGCGGTTCGCTGTATTATCTCTATATATTTTCTCTGAGTAATTTCCTTGTCTCCACTCAGTAAGAAGCACTGAACTCATATTTTTGTTGCTTTGTCAGCCTTTGCATTGTCATTTCCATGTATTTCCTAATCCCCATGATCCCTATAATCCCCACCCATGGGTCAGCAATCAGGCCACATGGTTACATCAACCGTCAGAACTACCAAAACCCAAGAGCTCCTAGCATATTCTGGTGGACCTGTACCTGTTTCTTGATCCTGTGCACTAATCATTCCCTAGGAGTTGCTAGACTATGTGCCAAACCTGTGCTAAATGTGTATGTTATCAATATGTACTCTATGTAGCAACCGAAACACATCATATCACCTCATGTGACGCCCCCTCACTCATTCATTTGCCAATTAATCCTACTCTGCGGTGAATTGGTGGTTGAATCCAGGATGGCCACTTCACATCATTTTGTTAGTTTCAGACCCAACACTGCCAAACTACCACTGTTGGTCCCTTGTGCAATGCAATTAGCTATCAATTGCTCAGTTCTATAACCAAGATAAATGTAAGTAGCTCTGGATAAGAGCTGCCAAATGCCATTACTCATAAAAATTAAATGACACGTGCCCTACAGGGCAATCCAATCCCCAGACAAACTGTTCATCTGCCATAAGGAAGGGGATAGGCTCCCTTATCAAAATAGAAACTAGCCTACTGGGTGATGAATGTCATCACTGTGGCTTACATATTGACCGATAACCGAACCCATACCTTGACATGGCAGTCCACGAGAAGTATTTCCCCATCATGGTCATTATCACAGTAATACATGAAAATTGTATATACAAAAATATGCCATATTTATCACTGAATTGGTGCAATATTTTTGGCATGTATACCATATGTATGCATATTAATGTGTCCAGGTAATTCTCACTGATGCTTGAGGTTATGGGAATTGTTAATCTCAATTATAAATACAGATGTGGTCAGAATTTTTTAAACACTTACTGTGTCATACACATGAATGCCATAGCAATATAGGACTTTCAGTGATTTCTAAGACAGAAAGATTGTACAGCAAACATCTTTAATAAGAAAAAAAATCATTTGGTGCAATTGACTTTGAATTTGGGTGGCACGGTGGAGTAGTGGTTAGAAGGTCCTGCCTGACAGCAAAAAGAGCTCAGATTAGGGTGTTTCTGTGTGGAGTTTGCATGTTCTCTCCGTGCTTGCGTGTATTTCCTCTGGGTACTTCGGTTTCCTCCCACAGTCAAAGACATGCACATTAGGCTAACTGGCTGTTTCAAATTGCCCCTAGATGTGAACGCGAGTATGAAGTACAAGTGCCCTGGCATGGTCTGGTGAGCTGTTTAAGGTGCACCCCACCATTGTCCAGTGTTGGCTGAGATAGGCTCTCCTAATGGAGAATTAAGCAGTTCGGCAAATGTGTGAACAAAAGTGTTTAAAAACTGGGAAAAAAATGATTTTCTAAAATTAACACAGGGTCAAAATTATACAGACAGGGTCAGCTGAGATAAACCTGCTTAGATTATTAATTCTGTTGTGCGGAAAAATTCAAAATTTAACTTGCAAAGACCTTTTAACTCCCGACTAGTGCTCATGAATGACTACATGGCTCGCCACATCCAGCCTATGTCATCCAGCTCTGGGTAAAGGCGGGGAACACACTGAACAGCTCGTCAGTCCATCGCAGGGCCAATGCACAAACATCCAGTCACACTTACACCAAGGGGCAATTTGGAACAGCCAATTAGCCTAATGTGCATGTCTTTGGACCGAGGGAGGAAACTGGATTACCTGGAGGAAATAACACAAAAGCACAGGGAGAACATGCAAACTTCACAAAGAAATGCCCTCGCTGAGTGCGGGTCTCGAACCAATGACCTTCTTGATGTAAGACAGACATGCTAACCACTATGCCACCATGCTGCCTAATTTACCCTTTTTTTCTTACATAGTTTTACTATGACTGGAAAAATGTAGTCCAGAGTAAAAAACTGGAAAATGGGCTGCCCTGAGGACCCCTGGCTTAGACACTCTCCATCTACTTTGCCACACAGTGTAGGTTGGTGAATAAAAGTTTGACTTTTTTTTTATCTCATATCGGTAGACAAGGCTATCCCAAAAGTACACACATGGAGGATTTATTGGGTGGGGCAAGCAGGAGGGGCATGTTGAGGGTAGATCATGCAGGGAGCAAACTGTGGGTAGAGCATGCAGGCAAGAGTCACTGGCATACAGAGGATAAAGTGGTCAGTACCTTGTAATGTCGGAGTCGGGAAGCACACTTAAGTGGTAGTGGGGAAAAGTAACGGAGTGCATTGGGCTTTTATCAAACTCCACAGGGGAGTAGTGGCGGGGAGAGGGGGCACGATCACACAATTTATTCACAGTGCTGTAAACTGGCTCTGGAGGCCTAGAGAGGAAGAGAGAGAGAGAAAGCAGAAAGCATAACATGTGTTAGTGTGTGTGCAAGACGGAAAAAAAGGAGGAAAAGAAAACATGATAATGAGGAAGGTGTGTGTGTGTGTGTGTGTGTGTGTGTGTGTGAGAGAGAGAGAGAGAGAGAGAGAGAGAGAGAGAGAGAGAGGGAGAGAGAGAGAGACTGTACCTACAAACAATAGTTACAAACAAACTATAAGCAACATTTAGTAGGAACTTCTTTATTATTTACACATTCAGCTCTGAAAAAAAATCTTTAATTTTGATACTCTCCAGCTTGAAAATGATTCTAAAGAATATTTACTTATTACACCAACTTGTGTAATGACCTTGATACAGTTGCTATAAATAGTGAACAAGAGATCTTAAGGGGGAAAATATACCATCTTTTTATTTGCAACAGTCTACCGAGACTCCATGTCTGCATGGCAGGAAACAGTTTTACCTCAGCTTATATGAGTATATAGGAGTTGGGCTTCAGTACTTGGGGTCTGTTCATCGCCCAGCCCCCGTAAAAAATGACTGGAGTATTATTTTATTGGAACAGTTAAGCATTGTTGCATCAGTTGTTCAGGTCAAGGCCCAGCAACATTATGTGGGAATAAAATGAAATCAGCTGATGACCTGAATGTACTGAATGACCAGGTTATCTGATCAATGGACTTTTTCTTCCCTGATGGTACAAATGTAATATTGAGGCTGAAATAGTGAAATAGTTGTTCAGGGAGCATGAGGAATCTTTTTTACACATGAACTGGCCAAACAGAGTCCTGACCCTAACCCTATTGGAAGTCTTTGGGACCTGCTGGAGAAGACTTTATGGAGGAGTGGTTACATTTTCTCATCAATTCAAGATATCGTTGAAAAATTAACCCAAATCTAGATGGAAATAAATGTTGTGATGTTGCTTAAGTTTTTCAAAACAATGCCATGGTGATTATGTGCTGTAATCACGGCACAAGACGAACCAAAAAAATATTAGTGTTTGCCATTTTTTTTGTTTTCTTTTGCCAGGGAGAGAATCTGGTATTAAACAAACAAAACTTAGTACCATTATTAAACTGAAACATCAACTTTTCCTAATGCAATTTTGTGAAATCTAACTTGTGTGGTGGCTCACTGTTTGACTTAATGATCCGAAGGTCAGGACTTCAAGCACCAGTACCACCAGTCTGCCACTGTTGGGCCCTTGAATAAGGCCTTTAATGTTGAATTGCTCAGTAGTATAAGAATGATAAATGTAATTCACTCTGAATAGGGGTGTCTGCCAAATGCCATAAATATAAATGTAACTGTTTAGTGTGATAAATAACTCCAACAGACAAGCACTAGAAAGCTATTACTTCATAAATATGAGACTATAAGAAAACGCTTGTGTTTGTTTTGCTTTACTGTATCAGCAACATCTGTCAGAATATCGTTTTTATACGATCAATTAGAACATAAGGTCTCTCCAGCCAGCTGTAGCTAGCAATGTTAGGTCAATTGGACAATAACACATATAGATGAAAACAGTCTTTCAGTCACATTTCCAAGTTACCATATACATAGAAGTACAACAGTAACAAAATTGACTGCTATTTTTTTGACATTTTAGGTACCCACAAAATATGTCATGCTCCCCATCTAAACCTAAATGAAAATATTTGTGTACCTCTTTTAATTATTAATACTTTTTCACAATGGCATTATCCATCTCTTTTAATATAGGCTACATTGTACCATATATACTGTACATACCTCAGAGTTACATTACTGCTGTTTCCTTTTCTCATACTAGAGGGGATCAGCTTTAAACTTAAGACTAGCACAGTATGAAGATAATTTTAGTGTAATGTGAGAAAATAGATTCATGAGGGTTTGTGAGTGATGAAAGCACACACCTTGGTCTCACATTTCTCATGAATTGTAGTGTTTATAAGTGTATGAACACACTGAAATGTAAACCCAGGGCATACATACATACAGAATATATCAATTGATCTACAGGTACAATGCAAATTGGGGAAGGCCTCTCTGGTATGACAGTATGACTGAAAATAAGATGTACGTAGATATAAATATCTCCAGACTACATAATTTCCATCCTAAAGAGCTTATTTAAAATGTCAGTTTTTATAACATATCATCATATGTTTTTTTCCGTGTCCAAAACATGTTCATCTCTTTAATCTGATTTTTGTCATGAATACAGGTGCACACACCAACCATCTGTACACAATGTGAGGTTTACAAGCCATGACGCGAAACGAATCCAGCTGTGATTTTAGGTGGTTTTTGGCACCATGCACTTTGTATCACTGCTTTGCTTTCAAGGTTTAAAGGTGTGTCCATTTATAGTACTAATAACAAAATAATGTGTTTAATCTTCAATTATCAGTTAATTTTGGCTAAATACAAATGTTTTCTGAGGAAACTTCAAACTTCACCTGTTTTAAACCTTGTTTTGGTTCTCTGTCTGTTAACTACAATAATTATAACAGGACCACATGATCGGAGGACTGATCTTGCACTTGTAAGATCACTATGCAGTGCAACAGCAATTTGTAAAAAGCAGAAAAGTGTTAGATCAAGTGATTAGAAAAAGAAGACAAAAAAAAAAAGCTGCCAATGTTTACTAATATCATTGTGCCTGATTCAGGGATCATTGATACTCATGTACAGGAGTAAGCAAATGGTTTCAGAAAGACATTGTGGGCAATTATATTTTATTTCCAAGACAAAATGCTGGATTTCATGTTCATGTAATATGCCTGGAGAGTGAATGGTCACCTTTAACAGTGGGTGGCTGATTGCCTTATGCCACAGGGTGGCCTCATGTCCTTCTGATTCTCTCTGTTTAGTTATGCTGTCATAGTCATTCTGGAGTCCTTGCTTGCACTCAGCACTAATAAACTCACTTCTTTAACCATTACACTGATATGAGCATATGTGACAACCTCTCTCTCCCTCTCTGTGTGTTTTTGTTGAGGTACACATGCTACTTCTGAGATACCAGTGGTCCTGATCCTTCTGATCTCTGAATCCTGTGATGTGTTTTGATATGATACTACTGGTTGGAGTTCTCATCTTAGAAGCCCCTCGCTATATGAGATAATCAACTAGACTTCTGGTTTCACCCAAATGAGGATGAGTTTCCCTTTGAGTCTGGTTCCTCTCAAGGTTTCTTCCTCGTGCTGACTGAGGGAGTTTTTCCATGCTCCTGTCACCGTAGGCTTACTCATTGGGGATGTGTAGGGTTTATAGAAGATATGTTTAAATTCTTTACCAATTTTTTTTACTATGTAACGCTGCTTTGCGACAGTATAAATTGGAAAACACGCTACACAAATAAAACTGAATTAAATTAAATTGAACCTTAACCCTCACTGTTGCCTTTTTCCATTCTAGCTTCAACTAAAGGTTTTCCTTGTTGGTTGTGTGTCCTTTCATTGAGAGACATGTTCCATAGTGTTTCAGATAATGACATCTGAAACAATTATCAAAAGATGGCATTGAAAACTTTCATCAAATAAAAACCAAGATAAGTGGAGGAGATCTTCAATATATAATCTCTATTTACTGAGCAAATATACTACACTTGATATCCCAAAGAGCCCCAGAGAGCCTCAGAGAGCCTCCACCTTAGTGTTTGCTTCTCACCTCAACTGGAAGTGCTGCGACTCAAACCTGTGGCCCTCCCCGTCATCTAAGGAGGGATTTCTGATCAGAGAAAAACAGCAGATAAGCCATATAACCACTGCTACAATCAACTCCATATTTACTGGGCTGAAAAGATTTTGTTCTGTGCGAATGCAGCATGCAGACTCCAAGAAGATACAGACAGCCGGACACACATTAAAACAACCATAGACACAACAGAAATAAACACAACACAACAGAACAGCCTTTAGTGGGCACAGCTGGGCTTCAGACATCAGCAGACACAACTATTGATGAGCATAATAGTTAGCTTTGCTTAACCCTTTCACAAGTACAGTTTATTACCTCGATCACTACAGCATATATTTAAGGGGTATTTGAATATTTGAAGCAGACATAGCTGTTTATTATATTATTATAAAACCTTCTGTATAAACAGTAGATGGCACCCAAACGTGGTGCATTCACTGGATTGTAAGATGCTATAATAAGATGGAGGATGCTTAAAAGAGACCTGCAGAAAATTGTCTCAGTACTACTTTTAAAATTCTAGGCATGTTTTCTTGCAGTTGTGTAACAGTAGCTTGGAGAATTTGTAGCATTCTGAATAGAGAGAACGAGAGAGAGAGAGAGAGAGAGAGAGAGAGCGAGAGAGAGAGAGAGAGAGAGCGTGAGAGAGTGAGCGAGAGAGAGAGAGAGAGAGAGAGAGAGAGAGAGACAGAGACAGAGAGAGACAGAGAGGTTAGCATGTATGCCTCCCAGCAGGAAGGTCCTGGGCTTGAGTCT
>JAOUQZ010000008.1:5860049-5872140 GCA_028564935.1 Neosilurus hyrtlii | reverse complement strand
CACACACACACACACACACACACACACACACACACACACACACACACACACACACACACACACACACACAAAATATGATGCCTTCTGAAACACCTTACATGTTTCATTCTGTTATTCAGCGTCTGATCATTTTCTCTACAAGAATAAATTATTGTAACCAGTGAAATTATAGTAACCAGTGAAAGACACGGTGAGCCAGTTACTAAAACTGAGATTCTCTAATATGCTGATTTAAACTAATAATAACAATAATGATAATAAGTATTGCACGGTGGTGCAATGGTTAGCATGTCCGCCTCACAGCAAGAAGGCCTGAGTTTGATTCTTACAAAAACTTTCCTGTCATTTTTCTCAAAAACTGATGGTTAGGCCACTCTGGTTCTCAGTCCTTCATGTGTGAGCTCACAGACTGGCTAGTGTTGGCTCTCAGCTCTGGCACTGTCAGGATTTGAAACTTCTTATCTTCTGATCGGACAGCGAATACTTTTCTGTTGCACTGAAAGACCCAGAATGTTCAATTCACACTGACATTTAAACAAAGAATCTATTGAAAAGTTATTACTATGTTATTATTGCACAGCCTATAACTGCATCATGTTCACATAAACAAGATCAACAAGAATAAATATATCAGGCCATTCTTTAATTTATTCCTTGTTTCACGGATCTGATGGTAATATTTGCAATTTCTAAAAAAATAAATCAATAATAATAATAATTGGGAAAAACTTTACTATACTTAAAATCTTGTTTAGTCCCACTGATCTTAACTTGTCGAGTGCGCAATGAATTTTAAGCAGCTAGTGTAACTACATCATGTACACCTGCGCATGCGTACTTGCCCGTCAGAAGTGTCACCACGCCCAGCTGCTGTTTAGAATCCAGCGATCTACACAGCGCGCGCGCATATAAATGTCAGGTCAAAACAGGATTTTTTGTTTTATTTGTTGTCATTTTTGAAAGTAGAGACTTTATATTTGATTCTACATGCAGACATTCTCCATCCTAAGCTGATGGCAGCAGCAGTAAAAGCTATCTGTGGGTCCAGTCACTTTTTATCCCACCCTCAGAGGAAAGGTGAAAGGGGAGGTGTATGAAAAGCTCAGGCAGCTCATACACAGTAAGCACAAAAAACAAAACAAAACTGAGCAGAGGGCGATTTGCAGAATCAAAAGATGAAATAAATACGTCACTAACCTCCAAAAAATTGTAAAAAAAAAAATAAATAAAAAAAACACCAACATTTATAGAATTTTTGTTTTCAAGATTTAGTATTATCATTACATTTTTTTTCTGTGTGTGTGGGATTTTTCTTTGTTTCCCAGTTTGTATTGGCTTATTTATATTCGCCATCATATAATTTTTAAAAATTTTTATTACAATAATAAAAATGGTCGACTTCTCACAATACAGTTGAATGTGCATATAATAAAACAGCTATTCAACTCAATCTCGTGATAGCTGGTACTACTCAATTTTGTGATACAGCAATGAAATATACTTATTGTTCACGCTCTTAATATGTAATATCATGTTGAGTAAAATTCTGGTCTTACAGGAACCAAAAAAATGAAAAAATCTCACATACACAAACATATTTGCATATATGTTATAAAACTCGATGGTCTGACACAAGCACAAAAAGAATATCAGCACATCAAATTTTCACTAGATTCCTCTGTTGGTCTGAAGCACAAATGTAAAAGTAATTGCCTTTAGTTACAGCTGAGAAGAGGAGAACTATGCTGTCATGAAAAGCACTCAGTTCAAAATGAGGTAAAGTTTATTAGTTTAATGTGTTGATATTCATTATGTGCTTGTGTCAGAACTTTAATATTCATACCTCGTACATTCAAGCCACAAACAGGAATAAAACATGAACGTCTCCATGCTTGTCCTTTTGCAGCAACAAGCTAGCCAGCTAACTGGCTATCTAATTAGTTTATGGTAAAGATTTAACAAGTTAATATATTGGTATGCTAAGCTAAAGCATATATTTAGGTACTGTTTATACACAGCATTACTCATTTAAAGGATCGAACTGCTATTTTGTTTACTGTTTTAAGTTGTATATGAAATTCACCTCCGATACTTGGTTTGTTTCTGGACTAAGCAATGTGGTTGCACCAAAGGTATCTTATACCATTGGGCATGAAGTCTAACTGTAAGTAGAGCTGCAGGATCCTGTGTGCTCACCATGAGGAGCCTGTCCCCAACCTGTAACCTGCCGTCCTTCTGTGCCGCTCCTCCATCAATTATCTTAGTGACGTAGATGCTGTTATCACCTGGAATGTGTTGGTTCCCCACTCCACCTGCAATACTGAACCCCAGCCCTGCAGGAAAGAACAACACATAACACATCTTTATTGTGAGCAAACCGTAAAACACGTCTGAACTAATAACCATGAGTCAAAAATGGTTTAATTATGGTTCCTATGTCTTTAAAACAGCTGTTACAGTGGTGTAGTGGTTAACATCTCCGCCTCACAGAAAGAGGGTCATAGATTTAAGTCCCGGGTTTGGAAAGGGCATTTTTGTGTAGGTTGCTTTCAGGTACTCCGGTTTCCTCCCACAATCTGAAAACAAGCACTTTAGGCTAATTGGCTGTTTCAAATTGCCCCTTGGTGTGAGTGTATGTGTGAATCGTTGTGTGTTTGTTGGCCCTGAGATGAACTGACGAGCTGTTCAGGGTGTACCCCGCCGTCAATAAGAGTCGGCTGAGAAAGGCTCCAGCCTCCCTGCAACACTAGTAGTATTAAGCTTTTCGGCGAATGAATGAATGAATGATTTCATGTTTTTAAAACACAAAAATCATCTGGGCACCACAACAACCACTTCATACCAAATATAAAATTGACCACATAAATCCAGATACTCCTGATGGAAGGGCCATTTAACCAGTCCAATATATATATATATATATAGGGTGACCTATATAGAAGCCTGAGAGGGACCCATACACCACCAAATTAGGTTCCTATGTCATTTGCTCCAGTAGTTATTGCTCTAACAATTCATATGAATGGACAGATTTCTATACCTTCCGCTCTGCTTAACTTTGGTGGCAATGGGAGCTTAAAACCTCAACTAATTAAATAACAACTGACACTAACAATCAGCGATCAACTCCACTGTAACTTGCATAATTAAAAAGTACACCTTAATTTATGCAACAATCTTATACTTATAAACAAGCCTCTATTGCAGAAAAAAAGGAAAAGAGAAGATTTAACCACTGAAGTACAAGGTAGAAGTTTGACATATTTCATATTAATATATAGTACAGAGGATTATACAGTGTTCATGTTCCCATGCTATAATACAATAATATCTAGAAATGGAATCACTGCTCCTTCAAGCTGTCGTATTAACTCATTTGACTTCATTCATCCAGTAGCTTTTTATTAAAGAAATAAAAATGTATTAATTAAACTTTTAATGAGGCATGTTTGAATCAAGTACCCAGAAGAATGCAATTAAAATAAATGTGTACATGAGCGCGTTTCAGCGATCAGCAAGTACAGTCTGTATATTTGTGCATATGTAATGTGTCTTTATATTTGTAAATGATGCATCAAAGCAGATTATGTATTTTAAAAAAATAAAATACATATTTTGCTTCCTTCTGTGTTTTACGCACAAGTCCACAAATGGAAATATCTTGTGCTTTGTTTTCCCCTGACATCCTGGCAAGGCTAAGGCTGGATGTATAAAAAAAAAGACATTTCATTTTATATTCTGAACTGCTTTAACCGTTACTTAAGGTCGCAGTGAAGCTGGAGCCCACCCTAAACAGCTCACTGGATCATCGAGGACAACCACAGATACACAACCATTCACCATCTCTTTTACACCTACTGTAGAGGCATTCCATAATATCCAATTAGCCTAATGCTGTACATGCTTTTGGATTGTTGGAGGAAACCGGAGTACCCAGTGGAAACCCACGCAAGCACATTAGATTAATTGCCTGTTTCAAATTGCCCCTTACTGTCAGTGTGAGTGTGAATGGTTGGGTGTGTTGTCTTGCAGTGGTCCGGCGAGCTGTCCAGGGAGTACCCTGCCTTCTCCTATTGTCGGTTGAGATAGGTTTCAGTCTCCCTGTGACCATAATTGGATTAAGTGGTTTAGCAAATAGGTGAATGAGAGATGAGAGAGTGTAACTGGGTAGTTCCCTCCTGCTAAATAATAAATAAAATGTGCAGGAGAAAATTAGTTAACAGATTTCTGAGACATAATAGACATTTTACAGCCTTTGCAGAAACAGAATCATCAAATATTGCTGACAGTGTTAAACTTGCGCCCTATTGATTTTAAGCCAAGCAATTTCCCCAGAGTAGTTTCTAATACACACTCCAAATTACATTTCAACATGACTTACACTTTAATTCTGACACAGTTTCAGCTAGAAAAAAAGTCTTGAAATGAAATCCACATATTATGTTTTCAGCAAAGAGACCAAGAGTCCCTGAACAGTAACATTATACAGTATATCCACTGCTTTTCTTGCTTTGCTATTGAATTTTGATGGTCCTGTTCACACCTGCCATTTATAGGTATCCTGGCTGATCAAAGCACAAGTTGACAGTTGAGATCCAAATAATGTTGCGCGGATTCTACATCATGCACCTGAGGTCGTGGTTTTAAAAAATTTCATCCCACAATCTGTCAACAAAACTTAACATACAGAGTTGGGTTACAGATTTCAGGCCGGTGCTTATCCCCAGTTTCCGTAGCATGAAGCACCTAGGAATTCAACTCCTTCTGGATGGAATGATAGTTCATTCCAGGTTACCTTCCCAGTATTTTTTACTGGTACCATTGGTACCATTTATACTGCTAGGTGGATTAAGGCACACTTTTTTTTTCAAATATAACTGCTCAACAAAATAATTACAGTAATCCCAGAGGAACATTCCTCAAATGAAAGCCTTGTCTTACATACAGATGAATACCCACTTTTCCGCCTATAGACAACAAGTTCCAACAAGTTGCACACCAAATTTCGACCCATTTAGGTTGTTTCAACCAAACATTAATTGGGTTGAAACCTGTAAATTTCCAGAATTTCCTATCAGATAGAAACCAAGAAACTAACAGTTTTTTCCACTCAAAACCTTGATGACATCAGTGAAAATACCACTGGTATGGGATGAAAGTACAAATAACACAATGAAAAATGTTAAATAAGACAAAGATCTGCAATAACAAAACAAAAACTCGCAGGTAACCAATGTTTACTTCCATTGAGCATTGAGCAGCATCAAACTGATGACCCATCCATGATTACAATAGTTCCACTTATAACTGGTGGAAACACACCAGTTTTCTGGTTTACTAGCACGCACCAAGCTTAAGATCCTGAACATCAGCAGTTAAAGAACCTGCTGCCTGTTGGCCAAAATAAAAAGAGTGGTATGAGATTAACACTAAAGAAAAAGAACCGAAGGAGGAATAATGCATCTTTTTATACCTTTTGGTCCTTTGATGAGTTTGATCTCGACGATGGTCTCCAGCATGGGTCTCCTTCTGCGTACGTAGAGTCGAACAATAGAACCAGCCACCTTCAGCGCCTCCACGGCCCTGCTGTGGGAAACCTCGGACACATCCACTTCATTCACACGGAGGATACAGTCATTCACCCTACACAGGGACACACACACATAAACAAACGAGAGTTGGGTAAGCCCCTGCTGTATATGCTTCAGCACTATTGCAAACAGTTTAGTGCAGCAGATAATTGCAAATATTGCAAGAATCATTTAAATAGTGATACAAGCATGATATTTAGTACATGTACTCTTTAAATCTCACTCTTTTCAAAAATACCACTGGCCATGCAAAAATCCAAAATGGCGACATTAAAAGCCAAGTTGGATGAGGACAGGCTTGACATGAGGCCAATCCCACCAACAAGAGCAGCTCTTCTCCAACACACCAGGCATGCTGCCTACCAGGCTGGTTGTGTGTGGGCCCAGGCAACCCAGTGTCAGCCAGAGGCAGAGGACCCTGCAGACTGGGGATGGCAGAAGGTTGGTGAGGAATGGCAGGTCTTCTGGACAGCCAACTCTCCAGTAGCCAAGAATTGCCAACAGCTCACCAAATGTGGCTGTAGATCTGGCTCTTGTGGTCTTATTTTTGGAGGGATTGAACTATTCTAAAACTGTTTCGTATGTGTCATCAATATGTAGGATCTTCTTTCACGTTGAGTATTTATAGTTTGAGACTGGATCACACTTGCAAGGTGTTTTTTTTTGTGTGTGTAAATTTACATACGTTTTCTTGCAGACATCTCCAACACCATCTTTAAAACAGGAGTCAGGTAGCCTTTTCAGTTATAGAAGTGGGTATACCAAATTCTCCAACTCAAACAAAGTTCATTTGACATGTCATATCTCCAGAACTATAACAGACACAGACCTAAGCATCCACAATCCTCACATTTGTGTAGCAGAAAATCTGTATTTTCCAAACATTAATACATTTATATATCTATATAATCTATATTTTCAAAGTTATGGCTTATAAACACATTTTTTTGCTCTCCTGAGTCTGTAAAAGTACCCATATGCTGTATCTCAAGAATCGTAATAAATACAGACATACACTTGGTACCAAATGTCCGCAATACCAATCTTGGATTTTTGCGTGGCCAGTAGTGGCCAGTGGTATTTTTGAAAAGAGTGGAAATTGAAGAGTGCATGTACCCAAATGTTATGCTTGTATCACTATTTGAACGATTCTTCCACTTAGCTGCCCCACTAGATTTCCAGATTGCGGCTGCCTCTGGTGTAAGGACATCTCTCTCCTGAGGCATGCTCACACTGAGCAGCTGAGACCCACACCACAAAGCAGAAAGTGACAGAGTGTGACGAGGTGTACTTCCCCGTTATTGCAACAAACTTCAATAGAGTGCAGGCAAAAAGGGAACATGATCTCAGCTGACAAAGGATGAAGGCAGGGTACATCTGCAACAGCTCACCAGACCATTGCAGGGCCAACACCCACAACCATTCATACTTACACTTACACTAGGGACAATTTGGAACAGACAATTAGCCTAATATGCATGTATTTGGACTGCGGGAGGAAACTGGAATACCCAGTGGAAACCCACACAAGCATGGGGGGAACATGCAAACTCCACATTGACGCCTATGCAGAGCCCAGGACTCAAACCCAAGACCCTTTTCCTGTGACGTGAACGTGCTGTCCACAATGCCACCGTACCTTCTATCTATTTCATTTCAATTTTAATAACAGATCAATCTGATGGATAGGGGATCTCCCAAGGCTAATATCATTCAATTTTGGTAAGAATACACACACTGATGACTTCAC
Organism: Neosilurus hyrtlii; assembly: GCA_028564935.1. Classification (NCBI taxonomy): domain Eukaryota; kingdom Metazoa; phylum Chordata; class Actinopteri; order Siluriformes; family Plotosidae; genus Neosilurus; species Neosilurus hyrtlii. The sequence continues at coordinate 5,864,799 of JAOUQZ010000008.1, read as the reverse complement.
AAAAATTTGCTAAATTGAACAATACCCACAAAATCTCTTATAATGGGTGTAATATAAAACTGACATATCTCTGTCAAAACATGTCCAGTTTGAATGAAATTTGTGATGTATATTCAGAATCAAAAGCTTTGTTGCCAAAAGCTTCATTTGATCCAGAATGGACATTTAGCAGCAAACTAAATTTATTCATTCATTATGCTGTACACCCCAAACAGCTTGATAGACACAAACCATTCTTGGCACCTGGGGCAATCAAGAGTATCTACGTAGCCCAGGGATGTCCAATCTTATCTGAAAAGGGCCGTTGCGGGTGCAGTTTTTCACGTCAGTCAAGCAGTAGCCACACCTTCCACCTGTTTCAACCACTGATGGGGTGGAAGCCAAGATTTTAAGATCTCAAAATGGAGCCGTTGAAAGCAAACACAGCTTGAAAACCCTGAGAATGTTTCTGCTGACGGTCAAAATACCTTAAATGTATGCATGTAATTTTTTCATTGTCCCATGTTTTCATGCTAGTTCAGTATAACTTCAACAGTACGGTGGTCTCACCAAGATGGCTGCCACCCGGCTTTGTAACTGAAACACTATTGTGTTTCTACTGCTAGGTTGAAGTGAAAACCAACACCCACACTGACCTTTTGGGGATAAGATTGGACATCCCTGAAGAAGCCTAACGTGCATGTCTTTGGACTGTGGAAGGAAACCGGACAACCAGGAGGAATCCCACACAAGTATGCAGACAATATGAAACCTCACAGAAACACACAGAAAGGCTGTCGCCAAGCTCAAACTCCTTTTTCCTGACTACTACGCCACGGTGCCCTCTAAATCTAAAGTCAGAACTGTGAACACAATCAAACAAATCGATTTTGTAACTAAGGAGAGTTTCTGAGCAACAGAGTTTCTTGTTTAGAGAAAGAAGTGTTGAATGTACACTATGTATGATATGTATGATATTACGATATGCAGCTGTGTTTCTTTAATCAGTACCAGTTAGCTGATAATTACATTTTTGCCATAAATGTCCCAAAGCTGTAACTGACAACAACTATTTTGTAAAAGAGTATAAAAGTTGTAGTGTCTGAATACTTTTTCCCAGTAAATTTCATTAAAAAACATTTTTTGGTCTTATTTATATTTGTTCGTACAGGTGGAAAGGCATTTTGTTCAACTTGTGCAAACTTAAAGAGGATATATACACTAGATATATACTGTCTAAGAAATACTAAGGTTTATATTTATTCCTCTGTTACACTGACAGATTTTCTTTGAATATATATTTTTTGGAGGAATAAGAACAAAGGAGGGAGCGAAGGACTAATGGGTAAGGGTATGGGGTGAAGAAAAATAGAGTCAGGAATAAGGGAGATCTTTTTAACAGCAAACACACCCACATATAAATATACACACAAGCACAAATAAGCAAAGCTTTGGTCTTTTCCACTCCACAGTACATAATTATGGTTGTCTGTATTATAATAAGCCTCCTGATCTGCTCCTGATCATTGTGATAAGCATCTCACAGAGGCACAATGTCCTGCTGTAATAGGAAAAACAGTTCCCACCACGATAACACTCATCTTTTACATCAGCTCTAACGATCCTGTCCATTTCCTAACAAAGCTGAAGTGAGTTAAATGAGAAACTGTGTGTGTGTGTGTGTGTGTGTGTGTGTGTGGCGGCAGAGCTGCTCTCTGGAGAGGCTTTGAAACTGAGATACAGAGCTCAGTCTTAATCACTGACAAAATGAGACAGAGAGAGAAAGAGAGAGTAAGAGAGAGAGATTAAGAGAGACAGAGAGAAAGATTTATTTATTCTTTTTTACATTTTATTTTATCTTATTCATTTATTATTACTTTTTTATTTTTATTTTTATTTTTATTTATTTATTTCATTTTATTTATCTATTCGTTTAATATTTATTTATTTTATTCTATTAACATTATTAATATTATTTATTTATTTAATTATTTTGTTTGTTTATTTTTATTATTATCATAATTTTTTTCTCTTTCTTCTCTCTCTTTTTCTTTTTTTTTCTCTCCCTCTCCCCCTAAAGTTCAAACCAATTAGTTCATTTATTGTTAATGTCCTTTAACAATGTTTAAATTATTTTCACACATGTTTCCTGAAACGCTTTGGCAATACTGTACATGTACATGGTCATGATAATAAAGCTTATCAAAATGAAAAAAAAAACTCAGAGTGAGAGAGAGAGTAAGAAAGAGTAAGAGAGGGGGGGGGGATAGAGAGTGCGAGAGTGAGAAAGAGTAAGAGAGAGAGAGAGAGCAAGGGGGGGGTGTGTGAGAGAGAGGGGGGGGAGAGTGAGAAAGAGTAAGAGGGAGAGAGAGAGAGGGAGAGAGAGAGAGAGAGAAAGAGAGAGAGAGAGAGAGAGCAAAAGAGAGAGAGAGAGAGTGGTGTTAAACATGGTAAACATTAGAACACCCCAGAAACTAGGGCATGTGATAAACGATAAGGTGGATATATTGTATTTTCACTTCATCTTCATCAATCAAAGTCATCTCCTGCACAAAGTCAATATTCTTAATTATACACAAGTCTTTAAACACTCACTAGACCATGCTACTCACCGGAGCCTGCCATCCTCAGCCGCTGCACCACCAGGTATGATCTTGGTGATGAAGATTCCAGGATCGTCTCCAATGTGTGGATTATCTGTCCCACCTGCTATACTGAACCCCAACCCTGAGTTACCCTGAGGACAGAACAGACACAGGTATGCTGTATATAACAAACACACATATACCTGGGAATAAATGATGCAGTATATACAAATACGTCAATATGAACAAAAAGATAATATGCCCATTATACCATATGATAATATTCAGCCTTTCTGCTTGTAGACCTTATATAGGTGGTGCCACTAAAACCAAGTCTGTTGATTACGTGCTTCTTTGAAAAAGATTTCAGGTGCTTCATTAGCATGTCTGCTGTGATTAGCACTAATTATACAAGATGACAAGCAGCAGGTTTGGGTGGGTAATATGAAAGAAAAATACTTCAATAAACAACTTACCAAAGAGTGATTAAAAAAAAGCCTCTTCAAAATTGAAAATACATTAAATTAATTTATCTAATTTTCTATTTATGGAATTACATGTGTAATATTTAATAAATACTATCATTATTAGGCCTTTTTCTAAACATTTTAATCATTCACAGTCAATCATTTGCTGAGCCTATAGGGTCCCGGGGAGGCCTATCTTAGCCAACCATGGGAGAAGGCAGGGTATAATCAAGCAGCTCACCAGTTCATCACATGAGGATCCCAAGCAAGCACATGGAGAACATGTAAACCCCACACAGAAATGCCATAAACCCAGGACTTTCTTCCTGTGAAATAGACGTGCTAACCACCATCAATTCCATGAGCTGCAGTTGACTCAGCTCACACCATGTGATGAAGGAGTCCACAGCAGCCCAATATTCTATCTCATCGCCTTTACTGATACATCCGAGTTCAGCAGAGTCATCAGAAAATTTCTGAAGATGGCAGGTCTCTGTGCAGTAGCTGAAGTCAGTTGTGTAGAGGGTGAAGAGAAAAGGGGAGAGGACAGTCCCTTGTGGTACTCCGGTGTTGCTGACCACCATGTCCGACACAGCGCTGCAGGCGCACATACTGTGGTCTTCCGCGCAAGTAGTCCACAATCCAGAACACAAGAGAGTCATCCACCTGCATCGCTGTCAGCTTCTCACCCAGCGGGGTCGACTTGATGGTGATGAATGTAACAGAAAAGTAAAAAAAACATGACCCTCACAGTGCTTGCTGGCTGGTCCAGGTTGGTGTAGATACGGTTTAGAAGGTGGAAGATGGCATCCTCGACTCCGAGACGAGGCTGGTAAGCAAACAGAAGGGGGTCCATATGTGGCCTAACTATGGGTCGGAGTTGATCCAGTTTGAGTCTTTCGAGGGTCTTCATGACATGCGAAGTCAGTGCCACGGGTCTGTAATCCTGGGAGCCACTGGGACGTGGGGTCTTTGGTACAGGAACAAGGCATGACATCTTCCAACGCAGAGGGACCCTCTGTGGACTCGGGGTCCAGCTCCAGAAGTGAGTCACTCAGTGGAAGTGAATATTCACCGAGTGCTTGTACAGGAGTGATGACTCATTAGTATTGACATGGAGCTCTGGAAGCTAAAAGTCATAATCTCCTGCTCAAAATCTCACCCTTTTGCTATAAATCATGCAAAGTAGTTTGAAATCATAATCAAACAAATTTTGTCCAGGACAAACATTCCTGTGAAAGATGAACCTGGGACTGATGCACTTTAATTGATTCTCTGGCTGATAAACAGCCAAACAGCCCCGGAGTGAGGCAAATTGGAGCTAATTATACTCACCTGGCCAAACTGTGTTTATAAGAGCAAGTGTGCATGGAGGGGAAATGCTCAAGACACGGCAGCATCATGCACACTGTCATTTCTTGGAGTTTTGATTAATTGGCATGTGGGTAGATCGAAAAAGGCTCTTGTGATTAAAGCGCTGCTGTCTCCATGGGGTGGTGGATGGCAGGATGCAGGGCGGAAGAAGAAAAACACACTCTAACTGCTTGTAGAACAGGTCAAATGAATTAGTGATGATATTCATTTGCATCACTCATGTGGGGGAAGTGGAGGGTATATAATGTGTATTTTACAGAGACATGGATAAGGAGAGAGAGAGAGAGAGAGAGAGAGAGAGAGAGAGAGAGAGAGAGAGAGAGAGAGAGAGAGAGAGAGAGAGAG
>JAOUQZ010000008.1:5840311-5852225 GCA_028564935.1 Neosilurus hyrtlii | reverse complement strand
AATATAAAATCTATATAAAAAGCAAAAGGATAAAAGTAGGAAAATATATAGAATAAAATAAAATACACACACACACACACACACACACACATATGTACATATATATATTTGTATATTTGTATCTGATATTTTTCTCAGATGTATATTTTATTTTATTCTATATATTTTCCTACTTTTATCCTTTTGCTTTTTATATAGATTTTATATTTATCTGATCTTTGCTTTTTTATTTTTCCCCTTGTTACCTGATAGTTTATTCTTTACATTCTGGACAGTCATACTAAGCATTTCACTACATATTGTTCTGTGTATAATTTGTATGTGACAAATAAATTTGAACTTTATTTGATTTGAATATGCATTTCCAAAAAACCAACACAAAAACCCTGTCCTTATTCTGTTTCTCTCTCGCTCTCTCTCTCACTCTCTCTCTCCCCCTCTCTCTCACACACACAAACACACACACACACACAGTGCTATCACTATCGTCATAATCTAAAGACATACCTCAGCTGGTGTTCGACCTGCTTTAATACACTAGAATACACAAGATTCAGGTCGTATACCTCAATGACATTTTTAGCTACGGTGAACCCAAAAACAGAACAGCCATTGGTGAATAAATGAAATGTTGAAAGCAAGGCAGACTAATGCATATTTATGCCAGAAATTGATATATTTATTTATTGACTTTATTCTTTATTTGGACAGTTTTTGGATGCCTTGCCTCATACCATTACAGCAAAAAATCAATTTAATGCATGCTTTATGGTTGAAAAGAAAGAACTATAAGGCTTTCAGGGACATGAGCAAAAAGCAAGAGAGCATTCATGCGCAAGCTACTGTACATCCAAGATAATGAGCAAGAAAAGGTTAAGCAAAAAGAAGAAGAAAGAGTGAAAGAGCACAAAGGAGAAAAAGCACCAGTCAATAATGTTAATGGATGGCATACAAAATATATTACAATGCAACTAAAAACTTCAATAACTGAAGTAAGGGCACAGAAACATCCTTGCCGAGCCCAGGACATGAACCCAGTGCCTTCTCGTTGTGAGGTGGATGTGCTAACCACTACGCCACACACATATAAGAGTTAGCTGTTCAGAGTGTACCCTGCTTTTGCACAGAGTTGTTTACTCTAACAGGATTAAGCAGTTCAACAAATGAATGAATGAATATGAATGTTTATCGTAGGCATAGCGATGCACTGAATAGGCCTTGGCTTATATGTGCAACCACCAGTCTCACAGTCCTAGTCTGAGTTAGTGATATGGGTAGGCCTACATAATCTTACTGGCATAGCCTTCTTCTCTAAGGAGGTGACTTGTGGGAAGTGTAGGAGGTAGGGGTGTAATGTGTATGGAAGTTTATGGTGGAGAAGGAAATAAACTTCTTGTGGATATACTCCGGTGTGGGTTTTTTGTTACTGTTCTGGATAAAAACTAGGCGGCGAGTCTGTCGGGTGCTGGCTCCCAGTGAAACTTCTTGACCAAAGAACAGAGCAGTGCTAGGAAATTACAGTGCGGCGGTGCCCCTCAGATGACCCGGTCTAGCGAAAACACTGCACAGGGGGCATGATAGCACAGTGATTAGCACTCTATTCTAACAGCAGGAAGTGATTAAGAACTGTGATTTTGTGGGTTTTCTACAGGTGCTCTGGTTTCCTCCCACAGTCCAAAGACATGCACCTTCGGCTAATTGTCGATTCTAAATTGTCCCTAGATGTGAATGTGAGTGAGAATGAAGGTTCCTCAAGTGGCTGCACTGTAGGTGGCAGCTTTCCAGTTGGCCCTATGCTCAGAGCTGCTGTTATACGAATTTAATTAATACCTTCTGACCAATGAGATGAGAGAATTCAACATCACCACAGTATAAACTGTGTAAAAACGTAGCTTCACTGTGATCTTGTCTCACCTGCAACCACACAGCATAAATTCCCTCAAAAATTAAAACATACTGTACACTGTCGGGCAGAAATCCTTCATTCTTTTATTCGAAGGAGGCTGGAGCCTATCTCAACCGACCCTGGGCAATGGTGGGCACAGCCTAAATAACTTGCCAGTCCATTGCCAACACACACACTCTCTCCTAGGGTCAATTTGAAACAGCCAATTAGCCTAATCTGCATGTTTTTGGACTGTAGGAGGAAACCGGAGTTCCTGGAGTTAACCAATGGCGGCATGGTGGCGTAGCATTTTTCTGCCTCATAGCAAGAAGGTCCTGTGTTTTGCCAGGAAACCAGAGTACCAAGAGGAAACCCACAAAGGTACAGGAAGAACATACAAACTCCACACAGAAAAGCCCTCACCAGGCACGGGCGCAAAACACAGGACCTTCTTGCTATGAGACTGAAAAATGCTAACAACTACACCCCCATGCCGCCACTGGTAAACTCCAGGAACGCTGGTTTTCTCCTACAGTCCAAAGGCATGCATATTAGGCTAACTGGCTGTTCCCAGCGTCAGCTGAGATAGGATCCAGTCTCCCCGAGACCTTAGTAGAATTAAGTGGTTCAGCAAATGAGTGAGTGAGAGTGAGTTATCAAACTTTTTAAAAATTTTTTAAAATATCTATTGCAACAACCTTGAGGTCCCTTTGTGTGCAAGTCGTGATTTAGTGTTCTGATTTAGGACACCGAGCTGCTGTTTTGTTCATGGCCCTGCAGCAACATCGGTCTGGCACCATCTCATCAGAACAGATGAGCAGGAAAACTAAGAGCTGTTGAAAACCTCCTGCTGGCTCTGAGGGAACACACTCTGATCCACCATCAGCACACAGAGCTCAACAGGCATCAACATCATCAGCGACAGGGAAGCAAGTGATTGACGAATCTGGCAGGATCACTGAACAGTTTCTCATTATCATAACAACAACAACAGCACTGATAATTGGAAAGAAGGCATGGATATATATAAAATCTCCTCATTATGCAAACGACAGACGGTGAGTCAGGACAGGGAGTTGCTCTCCTTAATGTCAAGAAGACACAGTCCTTCTGCCTGAGCCGTTCTACACTCAAGCATTATTACTGCGGCTCAAACCCAAAGCCTGGATCACATCAGCAATGCTAAGTGGCGCTTTCGCCCGAGCGCGTCCTTGGGGAGAATTGTTTGTGTGCTGTGGCTCGACTTCAGCTGCAGAAGGGAGGAGAGAGCCATCCAGACTGCAGGCTTACACACACACTCATAACACAGTGGTGAGTCACAGGGAGTGAGGTGCATTTTGAGAAATCGTGAATATTTAAAAGAAAAAAGAATTAGTCTTTATTATGGGTGTATATGCCTCTTCTGTGTGTATTTATCAATGTGTCTTTATTTCCACTGCTATGCACAAGCCAGGCCGGCATGGTGGCGTAGGGGTTCACCTCCCAGCAGGAAGGTTCTGGGTTCTGGTTTCTGTGTGGAGTTTCCATGTTATCGCCGTGCCTGCATGGGTTTCCTCCCAGAGACCAAAGACATGCACATTAGGCTAATTGGCTGTTGCAGATTGCCCCTAGGTGTGAGTGTAAGCGTAAATGGTTGTGTGACTGGTGAGCTGTTCAGGGTGTGCCACGTCTTTGACCAGAGTCAGCTAGCAGAGGCTACAGCCTCCCTATGCCCCTATTAGGATTAAGCTACAAGGCAACCTCAATCTCATGCTATTAGGTAAACATCCAGTCATCAATAACAAACCTCCATGACATCACAACACAGCAGTGAAATGGAGTTACTGCTTTTCCTCATAGCCCATGAAGGCTCCTGCAGATGCAGTGCCACACAGAGGGCAGTTAAACATTAGCAAAGCCTATCTCAGAGCTCCGACTACAATTCCTCAGTCCTCCCCTTTTCATATCCTCTGCATCAGCGTCATTCATTTAGAAGCAGAGCTTAATTGCTGCTACTTGAGAAAATTGCTGTGCTTAATGAATGCAGAGAGCTAAATGAAGCTCTAATGTAGAGGTGTGACTGAAGACGTATATTCTTGCCTACTTCTAAAACACAAGTATGCATTCAAACTGAGAAGACCGTACCCATAAAAAATATTTTAATACTCGATATTGCTCTGTAGGTACACTGTAAAGTCATAAAGAGAGAACCTGCAAATAAACCGAATGCATCATTTTACTAGAGAGAAATATTCAGAAATATATATTACATACTATATATGTATATATTTCTTTACCCTACTAGAATCAAGCCTATCTGCTGCTTTCTATTTCAGCCAACTGGGGACAAAGGTGGGGTACACTCTGAACAGCTTGCCAGTCCATCGCAGAGCCAACACAAACACACCCATTAACACTTTCATTCACATCCAGGGAAAATTGGGAACTAACTAGTTAGTCTAAAGTGCAATGGGGAAAACATGCAAACTCCACACAGAAACACCCTCCCTGAGCCCGGGACCTGAGCCCAGGACCTTCATGCTGAGAGGCGAATGTACGAGCCACTATTACATCACGCTGCTTCATAAAACAATTTTGCTTGGTGGATGTTGCTGAATTGAATATTTTCCTCAGTATTCCATCTCAGGGACTATTCAGCGATATCTACCTGACCTTCTGTGAATAATTGTAAAATATAACATCTTGAAAAGGTTCTAAAATAAACAACCATCCTGGAAGTCATTTTGCCTGTCTCGTCAAGTCCCTCATACTGGACCAGCTTTCAGAAATTTTGGTATGTGTTTTATGGGGATGGAGCTTTTTTTTAAGGGAACACTGCAACTCTGGAACCCTGAGGGCTGGATTTGTTGGATTTTGTTTACTTTGCATTTCAGAACATTTGTGAAACTTTTGTTTTTAACTTTAACCAGAGACCTTCAAATGCTTTCGTATATTTAGCACGTCTGTAAGCATATCTCTCATATCTGTCCATTTTTATACTACCAGAATGCACGCCTCCTCCTCCTCCTCCTCATTATCATCTTCACCATTGTCTCTACCATCATCATCATCTTCATCATCATCATCATATTTATCATCATCAATCTCCTGTACCTGCCTCTCAGCCATTTTTGTGCTCCACCACCGAAAAGTGAAAGTTAACCAGTTTTCTGACAGTGATTTATAGAGCTGCTCTTAATGTTGAAACTGCTTGCATAATCCTGCACACTTTAGTTCACCCCCCCCCACCCACCTCCATTCAGAAACACAAGATACCGTAGCTATATATAGATATCTAATATCTAAAAGAAAACTAAATGTAGACAATATTACTTTAATTGAAAAAAATGTATTTCAATGGAAGATTTTCAGAAAATGTGACCCTGTCGTGCTGCTCTCTCCTGACAGCTTCCATGCATCCATACATCCCTACATATACTGGAGATTTCAGAGGTCAGCAACACAGGTATCAGTTATAGGGTCAGTCCTGGCACTATTATCCAGCTAGGCCCGACCCACGGAAAAGTCAGTTACCAGGAAAGAACAATGTCATGTAGGAGTAAACTTTGGGTTTTCCTCATAGGATTACTGTAAGTACATTCATCCTCAATAACCATTCATCTTGATCAGGGCTGTGGTGTACCCGGAACCTGCTGCAGGAACACCAAGCATGAGGCAGAAATACATCCTGGATAGCATGCCAGTCCATAATAAATCACTACATAAACACTCGTTCCCACCTAATCCACATACTAGCATAACACTGGGAGGTGCTGGAAAATTAGATTAAAAAAAAGAAATTTTATGAGCATGGGAGATCATGCAGAAGTACTCACTGATGGGTTCAAACCAGGAAGTCTGTTGCTATGATGCAGCAACATTATATCCTGTGGCACCATGGCACCTTATTTATTACATTGCAACCCCTCACCCCCTCACTTACTAATTTGCTGAGCTGCTTAGTCTCATCAAGGTTGGAGGAGGCTGGAGCCTATCTTAGCTGACTGGGCAAAGGAGAGGTACAACTTGAACAGCTCGCTAGTCCATCACAGGGCAAAATACAACCATTCACACTCACACCTAGAGGCAATTTTGAAACAGCCAATAAGCCTAACGCGCATTAGGGCTGTAGTGTACCCGGACCTGGCGCATATGGCCTGGACTTGAATCTAGAACCCTCTAGGTGTTGAAGTAAAACCATTAATACATCAGTATCATACTTATCCAAATTTCACTCTGTAGTGAACCCACTGGCATTTTATTTTATAATCAATAATATGGGTAGTAATCTGTTTTTTCTGCTGCACTCTATCTTATACATTCATCTCTTTTATTCATCTGTAGCCCATTTGCCTTTATTCACACTTCATCCGAATTCACTCACCCCCCTCACTGCTGCCAAGAACCAGAGAGAACAAGCATTCATGCTGGATGCTGATGAGGGAAAAGCTTTAGTGGTGATCGAAAAGCTTTAGTTTGCAACCCGTTATAAAACACGACCCAGTGTGGCTTTTTATTTGCTGAATGACGTCATATAAATGTTCCTATGTAAGCCACAACTCATTTGATACCACGATACTCTGTCCATCTTTTAGATTACACACTGGGATGTCACACAATATCACTATTTGTATGCTACGCAACCCAACACTGTCCTCTGAAACATCGGGAAAAACACAGAGGTAGAAATAGCAGTACTGTCAGCATTGTCTGTAAATTTTAGCCAAGGCAGCTTTTCAATCTTATCCACACCACTCAAGTCCATAAATGGTCTCAATAGGATATGTGCCCTGAAATTCGTTATTGTAATCCTTCTCACACTGCTATTTTAATGCTCATGCAGCACGGATAATGCACGGATAGGCCCTTTATGGGCACGGGTTTTAATTACCCATGAGCTCGTCTTACTTTCACGTACTATAGAACATATAGGGACATGATCTTTGCAGATTTTGATCTCTGAAGATCATTCAAGGTAAGGTATTAATGTTCCATAATAACAACAAGTATATCAGCACTCATTTTAAAGTTATCAGTACTCGATCTGAAAACATTTGTGACCTTGCTTTCACATGAACCCTTGACTTAGACATTCCAAATTCAAATGCTCTCTGGGAATCAGGTAGGCTAGTGTCCCCACCAAGTTTGGTAAAAATCTGTATATGTGTGGTCAGGATTTTATTCATGGACAAACTGACAAACAGATGGCAGGACTCATAAATGCTGGTGATTACAATCCCTCCACCAAAACTCCAAAACAACAAAAAAAAAGGTTTTGCCAGAATCACACTATACAAATTCCAATGTTCAACGACCCTTTCTTTACCCTCCTCCCCGATGACATGCAAGTACATACATGATGATTTGTTGGAGTCAAGCTTGTAGTGTTGGCCTACTCTGTCATGGTGACCACTGTGATACACAAAAGCATCATGTAGTCTGATCCTACCATAATTTAACTCACTGAATGAATGAATGTCTTTGTCCTGTGAGTTTCAAATCTGAATGAATGAAAGTAAAACCCACACCTCATGCAATATCAATCCCAATAAACACATCTAGTCTTAACCAAATGGTCCTAGCTTTCTAAAAAAATAAAAATAATAATGGTGTGCCTTCTATTAATGCCTGTACAGTCATGTGAATCCTTTGTACATTCTTTGAAAATAGTTGATTTTATTATATAATTGAATAAGCAAACCTTTAAACCTCTTTGATACAGTGCCTAGAAATAAAGGTGATATACTCCAACAAATTATACATACAATTTTTAATTTGTAGTCATTTTTATAAATAATAATAAAAAAAGATCATTCACATGGAAAAAAACCTAATTACACTATTATATTTTTCACACCTTCAAGTCCAGTTGCCACTGATTAGAACCTCGTTCAGGTGGAACCTCTTTATTTTAAACCTGACTAAGGTCTGGGGTTCTCATTACTATTGAAGTATTTGGTGTCATTATGCCAAAATCTAAAGAGCCATTAAAAGCCTTCAGGAGTAAAGGTTGTGGGTGCCTATGCCTAATCTCCTAAGACCAAAATTGTGTTATGTTGTGTGCCTTGTAATTTCTTCTCATTGTTTCTGTTTTTCAGCACCTGACAACTATTGAACTTTTCTGAAGACACTGATGACGTTTAAAGACTTGACGAAAATGTTTGGCAAAAGAATAAAACACAATGATCCTCATATTAGGATCCTGCAAGGATATATGCAATGTAGTTGGAAAAGTGTGATGCCCTAATAAGAGGTCACTGAGTTCTCAAAAGGTTAAAGAATCTCTAAATTATTTGAAATTAATTATTCTTCTGTAGGAAAAATTATCTACAAGTGGTATGGATTTGAAATGACTTCTTCTATGTTCTGGAGTGACTGCTTCAGCAAATTCACAAGCAGGCCATTTAATGAGAAAAAAGCCTCCAAGAACCCCATCACAGGATCTACATGCAACCCTTACAATTGTTGGTGTGAAAGTGCACACAGTACTGAGCAAAATCTTAGGCACCCTATTTTTTATTCCTTTTTTATAAAGACCACATTCATAGTCATAACTGAACAGAAAAAGAACCTCATACCAAATGTGAAGTGTGATGGTGAAAAATTTATAGTTTGGGGTTGCTTTTACTGCCTTGGGGACTGGGCACCTTGCAGTCATAGAGTCAACCTTGAATTCTGCATCATATCAATGAGTATTTAAAGATAATGTGAGGCGGCGAAATCACCAAGGAATGACTCAAAATCTAAAACTTGAGTTAGAGTAGTGCCTAGTCAAAGCCCAGATCTGAACCCCATTGAAATGTTGTGGGGAGAATTGAAAAGGGCAGTACATGTAAGAAAATGTTAAAAAATTTTGCAACTGAAGGGAGACTGATCAAGATGATGTCATAGATTGGTGGACAACTAAGAAAATGACAGCAAACAGCTATTTCTGTTAAAGGTGCCGTCATCTTCAAAAAAAATTCATTAGCTGTACCACTCATCATTTTTAGGGTCGTGGTGAAGCTGAAGCCAATTCCAACTGGCTCCGGGCAAAAGAGGAATACATCAGCTCGCCGGTCCATTGCCGGCCGACACAAACAACTATTCACACTCACACCTTGATGCAATCTATAATATCCAATTAGCCTAATTTGCATGTCTTTGGACTTGGGAGAACTGAAGTACCCAGAGTAAACTCTGTATGCACCATGCCACTGTGTCCTCCTAAAAAAATTACATCTACATATTCTTTTTGTTGGCCGGGGCATGGTCTGGTAAGCTGTTCTCCACTTTGATCTGGAGTTGGTTGAGTTGGACTACAGTCCATAATGAGGGGCATGTAATAGAACCATTGCTGATTTTCAACAAGAGTAGGTTGTATAGCCGTCAGCGTGTTTCTACCCTGCGATGGCCTGGCGAGTTGTCCAGGGTGTACTCTGCCCTCGGCCAGAGTCCGCATAGATGGGCGCCAGCCTCCCCGCGACCCTAATTAGGATTAAGCTGTTCAGAAAACGAATAAATGAATTATTAGCCAAACCAATTACTGTAATCCTACTATTAGGGTTGCAGGAAGCCTATCTCAGCTGACACTGGTCGAAGGTGCCCCAACCATTACCCAACCATTGTAGGGCAACACAACCCTTCACACTCACATCCACACCCAGGGACAATTTGGAACAGCCAATTAACCTAATGTGTATGTCTTTGGACTGTGGGAGAAAACTGAAGTACCTGAAGGAAACCAATGCATGCACGGGGAGAACATGCAAACTTCACACAGATTCTGGAGTTTGCCTAAGCTTGGGATTTGAACCCAGGACCTTCTTACTGTGAGGTGGATGTGTTAACCACTTCACCAGCGTTCCACCAGGTTCGGAAAATAAAATTGAAAAAAAAAACCCATACAAAAACCCCCCTTCTTTTCATTGAATACATTTTAAGTAAAAAGCTAATGCTTCTTGTGGATTTGTTTAAAAGTATATCACCTTTATATTCTCTGTGTTACAGATGGTAAAAATCCATGTTAAAAAAAAATCCATTGAAAGTCCTTATTTTGTCACATGACTGCATTTGTTTGTTAGAATTTTACTACTTAAATTAATATCAATAAATAACATAAAAAATAAAACAGATGGAAAATCTCTGAAACTCACATAAGGTACTGACTCCAGAGTGTCTGTGTTGACTATAATTGGTGCTGGACTTGCCTGTAAGAGAGAAAGAGACATCAGGGTAGGTTAGCCATGTAAGACCTGTCCTAGTTTCTATTCACCTGTGCTGTAGCGCTCCTATATGGAGATGAAGTAGTTATGTCAGGCGGATTAACGTTTCTCTGATATGCCAAATATGACACACATGCAACACACTGAACTAACACAACCACAATTACAGATGAACAGAATGATGACATTACAAAACACAGGAACAATTTTCAAACCAAAAGGCAGAAGAAAAAGCAAAACAAATGAGAAACTAAAAGACTCAGTCTAGACATAATTCTGTCTAGTTTAGATATTTGCGTTTGCTTGTTTTTAAACACAAAAGATCACAATGTTATTTGCTGGTTGATTTTGATTTGGTGTATTGCTGCACAGATGCTGGTACTAATTACACAACTCATCCACTGTATACACACACACACACACACACACACACACACACACACACACACAAAACTTTATACAACGCCCTGGAATAGGGTACAGAAATACTCCATATTTTTAAAAGGAAATGATACCCAAACTTAATAAAAGTTTGCATGCACGGTTTGTCTTTTTCTGTTAAATCACATGTTTCATGAACCTTTTTTCCTGTAGAAAACCACCAATAACTCTGCACACAGTGGCGTAACACTGTAATGCAAAAAGTAGCAAAAAGTCACATCATCACCTCGTGTTTTCCCTGTGACTAACTTGCATATGAATACATGGCACAATATTATTTTCTTTCATTTGCATGATCGGACTTCTTTGATGGTTGCAAAACATGTATTATATATATTTGTGCCTAGTTTTATTTTATTCAGAAGTTCACTGGTTTATATCTGATTTGTTAGTTTAATATATGTATACTGTCATTATTGCCATTAACCTGCATCATATAAACTGGGGGATTCACATCCTATTTTCGTAATTTTGAGCACTCATGAAAGTGAAACAGCAGTCTTGTCAAACTGGCTAATGCAAACTATCAAGTGGGTTTTAACAGACTGCAACTTCAAAACTGTAAGTTACTGTACTGATCAGATTTGGAAAGTGCTTGAGTATGACCGCTTTAGGGAAGGTTGTGGTACACCATGAGCACCTCGTAAGATCGTTGCAGAGCCGACACACGCAAACACACACACAAGAGGCAATCAAGGATGTCAAATTAGCCTAATGTGCATGTCTTTGGACTGTGGGAGGAAACCAGTGTACCCAGAGGAAACCCATGCAAACACGGGGAAAAAGCACAGAATCTCAGAAACGCCCTTGCTGAGCATACGGCTGGGATCCAGGAATCCTTCTAGCAGTGAGGTGAAAGTCCTAACCACTACACCACCATGACACCCGTCAATCTAGGTTGTTTGGCTTATTTTTTTTCCAGATAAATGTATGCATGCATTATAATCGGGTTATAAAATTGCAAAGTTTAAAACAGCTCAACAACTTTTTTAAGAATAGCACCATACTGTCATGCCTGGAAAATTTTACTACTTAATATACTCTTTATTTTTTTATTGAGTGAAGGCCTCCAGGTCTCAGGATGGCAAACAACTCCTGCATGATGCATAAAATTCAGAGGCAGCCATGACATACACTTGAATTTTAAGTAAAAAAAAAAACATTGCCTTGAAGTTTTATAGGACAGAAATATAAATAAACATGTTAAACCTATTTGAGGTCAAACACAATACATTTCAGTACATTATCATACAGAGAATGATAAAACATACATTAATGTATAAATTGTACAGATTGATATATATATATATATATATATATATACACACACACACACACACACACACAACTCTTACTTACTCTAGAAAAACTGGAGAAGTATGATTAACATTAGCTTTCACTAAAT
>JAOUQZ010000008.1:5828768-5840211 GCA_028564935.1 Neosilurus hyrtlii | reverse complement strand
CACACACACACACACACACACACACACACACACACACACACACACACACACACACACACACACACACACACTAAACTTTCACGCAAACACCCACACACACACTCACACAAACACAAATATGTACAGTTAAGCTCAGAGGATTTTTCAGTCTATAGAAACATGACAGCTTCATCTCCATAACAAGTCTGTGCAACATTTTAAATTCTACTAAAACCATCACATACTTGTTCCTGAGTCCACAGAAAACATACACTAGCTCACTTTTCCCAGTTTGACGTGTACTGTACGCTGCATATGTGAATGTGATGTAGAAGTGTTTGTGAGATATAGGATCTTGCACAGTGTACTAGACACAGGCCTGTGCTTTTTTCCCCACCTCTTCTCTCTTATCTAGGATGCTGGAATTGAGTGTTTATGTATTTGAGCAGAGGTGCTATTATGTAAAAGGGTGGGTTTGCAATAATTACTCCTCTCTACTCCAATGTATTTCTCATGGCTGTGGGTTTCTATGTGAATGTTTAAAATGATAACACAATGTCTTTCCTGTTGTGTGATGAATGCTATAAAACAACCATTTAAGGGAATTCTTGATGTTGATCCAGCAGATTCATTTGCCTCAAACTATATGAATGAATATTGCACTGCCCTCTGGTGGTGAGTTTGTGCTGTTTACTGTATATGTCCAGTTTTTATTAGAGAATGTAAATCAAAAATGTGGGGAAGAAATCTTTCTTAGTGTACCCAGTAATTAAATATTATTCAGAACAGATTATGTATACATTAATTATTATTATTATTATTATTACCTAGACTAGAGATTTGGCATCGGTCCTGATGACTTACTGTATATCAAAAAGTAATGTGAGCAGAATATTTTTTTACCTAAAATTGTCTTAAATTCATCAAGAAGGTGTTGGGTTCATGTCCCAGCCTCAGGCGTTTCTGTGTGGAGTTTGCATGGGTTACCTCTGGGAACTGCCACAGTCCAAAGACATGCACATTAGGATAATTGGCTGTTCCAAATTTCACTGTTAGTGTGAATCGTTGTGTGTGTGTGTGTGTGTGTGTGTGTGTGTGTGTGTGTGTGTGTGTGTGTTGCCCTGTGATGTTCTGGCAAGCTGTTCAGGGTGTTCCTCACCTTCACCCACTGTGGCTCCAGCATCCCTGTGACCCTGGTACTATTAAGTGGTTTGGCAAGTAAATAAGACAGTAAGTAATAATTGGTCAGATTTAGAGCTTTAAAGAACATACAGTACACATAAATACAGACCTTGAATTTCTTTGTCCCACATCCACACACCCAATATTTATGGTAATCACTGTATGTGCCATATCTCATATTTATTAATATTTATTATATTGTTGTTGTTTTTTCACGGCAGTCACTTCAGCTTGATATTGCACAACTTTAGAATACATTTACATTTATGGCATTTGGCAGGCACCCTTATCCAGAGCAAATTACATTTACTTTTATTTATAAAACTGAGTATTTGAGGGTTAATAACCCTTGCTCACTGGGGCGAATGTGATGGCGAACGTCACGAATGTGATTTTTCGCTGTTTGCAGATGTACATGTTTCAAATGCAAAATTGGGGTGAATTGTTTGTCAAGTTCCCACTGGTTCGTCTCGAGCGCACTTACTGCCCGGAAATTTCAAATGTTTGAAAAGGTCTGGTGAAGCAGTGCGTTTGACCTGTTAAGTAAACACTAGCGTGTCATGAACGCCAAAATGTGTCTTTTGTATGCCATTTTTGTGTTTTATTTGCCACGTGCGTCTTCCTTGTGTCTTCCCACGAAGCAGAGCTCACTTTTACGCCCGTCCGTCCCCTTGCTCACCCTCTTTTGTGGTGGTGAAGGGGGCATTTCCCACACACAGCTAGTGCGATGATGGTGAAGGAAACGTGATGGTGGCGAATGCAACCCAGTCCCAACGCACTGTTGATGCGATGATTTCACAGAAATCGGCTGCAAATGTGGAAAAAATCCTGTTGAGGTTGTGGATTTCTATTTGCCCTCATTCGTCGCCTTCACCATCATTTGCCGCGCAGTGCTCACCCAGTGAGGAAGGGGTTTAAAGGCCTTTCTCAAAAGCCCAACAGTCGTCCTTGGTAGGTACAAACGCTTGAACTCCCAACCTTCTGATCAGTAAGCAAGTGCCGTAACCACTGAGCTAACGATACCCCTATCGTATATGCATACAACTGGACATATCTGAATTTTATTACACATACAGTTCATGCTTTATTGTGATGTATTTATATTATATTTATCTTTGTTTATGTAAGTACCTTCTCTTTTTATGTTTAATGATTTTTTTGCTTTGCACCCCTGCAACATGATTGGTTATATCTTTGGATAGTTGCATGACTGATCAGGTGTGTGGGTGTTCCTAGTAAAGTAAGCATATAATGTGTGGCGGTGGTGGAGTGAGCTGCACCTTCCCCTCCTCCACCTTCATGGCTAAAGTGCCCTTGAGCAAGGCACCTAACCCCCAACTGCACTCCAGGTGCCCCAATGTGTGTGGAAGCCCACTGCTCCAAGTGTGTTCTCACTGTTTGCGTGTGTCTGTGTGTGTGTTCACTTTGGATGAGTTAAATGCCGAGGTAATAATTTCCCCTGCAGGATTAATACAGTATAGCAAATTTTTTAAAAAATTATCATTTTCAATTGGACACAAGTATTTCTTTAAGAATAAAATTGAGCATTATATATTGTATGCGATTTTCGTCAAGAGTAGGCTGCATAGCCGTCAGCGGGTTTCTGCCCTGCGATGGCCTGGTGAGCTGTCCAGGGTGTATTCTGCCCTTGCCCAGAGTTAGCTCAGATGGCCGCCAGCCTCCCCGTGACCCTAATTACGATAAAGCAGTTGAGAAAATGAATGGTTGAATGAATGAATATACTGTGACTCATTGTGATATAAAATGTGACTCTTATAAGGCATTTGATGATGAATTCTTGCAGGGAAATTAGTTTGAAGATAAATTAATCCATTAAATGGTGTAACTGAGTATTAATTAACAGGGTGCTGAATTGTAATTGATTAATTCATTTGTAATTACAAAATGTATCAGAGGCAATAGAAGGAATCCAATTGTATCCCATGCAAATAAAATATTGGTTTACAATGGGAAAAGGGGCGGGGCATATATGCTGGTGGTTAATGCTTGGTTTACACTGGGGGCACAATCCACAATTTGCACAATTCAAAAAAGCCTGGAGCTTCATGATTCATTTCCTATTTCTGCTCTTTCATACACTTTCCTACACTCTCAGTAACGATCTGTAACATTCTGTTACAAAGCCAACATGATTCTGGTCGAGGTCTGCCATGATTTTCAACACGTTCTCTTAAGTTCTTTAAAGTTCTCTTACAATCACCACAGTATGCTCTCACATTCTGTTAGGTTGTGTTTAGATCTCTCAAATTCATCAATCATCCCAAATCCACAGTTTCCTCAAGATCATTACGATTCAATGTTTCATCACAATTCAATCCAAAGAGCATCACGAATCAATCCCATGATCCCCTATTTTCATCACGATTCTCTCAAACATGTCGTGACCGTGGACATCATGGCCCCAGTGGAAACCCTGCATAACTCCTGCATCAATAAATATTTAAATAATATAAAGTAAAAATTTCGGTTCAGGTTAATCAAATGATACAATCAAGTAAAAATTACTTGAGCCATATTGTGGGCTGAGTATTTACTGGAGTGATCTCAAATTCTGTTCAAATATAATAGCTTTTTAAATAGCTTTTTTAGGGGTGTGTGATATTCAGGCTGTCTCAGGTGGCAGGCTATCTCACAGTGCTGATTTTGGTCCTCAGGATGTGTATGTGTGTGAGGCACTGTAGGCAGTGATGGAGATCAGGCCAAACTGCAGCACTGACTGTGACTCTGCGTCCTGCTTCATCCATCCTGCAGTCAACAAGCAGCAGAGCTGGGACCTCCTGCTGAAACTCTGCACTCTAAATATGGTACACACACACACACACACACACATACAGTATATACACAAACAGTCAAATAGTCAATAGCAGTTGGGTTCGATTTAAAGTTACTGATTTTACCCCAGAGAGAACCACAGGTAAAGGTTTCCCTCTAATGCTGATTAAAGTTTCCCTCATCAAGACTTAATTTACAAAATACAATTGGCTTGAGGCCAGCAATCCAGGGGCTTGATTACATTACAAAACATCATGTTCTTTACACACATACACATGTACACACATACACACACACACACACTCATATACACACACAAAGGGCTGTGAAGAACATTAGAATTCAGAGGTAGCAGCGCCACAAAACCCATAAGGCCCAGGTGAGAGAGTGGCAGCACTGCTGAGAGAGCAATCGATGCCTGAGGCTGAGACTTCGCCTGCTGACTGCACAAGGCACTGACTACATTAATGAAAGCCACAAGAGATACTGCTTCAATCACAGACAAAGAGAGAGAGGGATGGAGGTGGAGAGGGAGAGGACAGTACAGCAACACAGCGGGAAATTAATTAAGAGCTTCTGTTGCATCGATGTGGTCTGATGAAGACACATGCACCCACACACCTCACCGTTTAAAAAGTGTTATGCACACACAAAAGAAAGCCTTACATCTCACTGAAACAGTGCTGTACTGGGTGCTTTAGATGAGCCATGACATATAGCAATTATGTGTTTCATTGCACATCACTATGTTATGAAGCAACACGAGGATGCAGTACAGCTGCTGGTAATTGAAGCAGTACCTCAACAAACGGCAATTTTGTTCAAGCAGGAAAAAAGAAGCCTCATAAAGCTCTGACAAGCCAAAATCATGTATCATGTCTCCATGGGACCAATAAGACAGACATACCCAATGACAAGCCTCTGCTAAATTTTGCCGCTATATCAAGACTAGAATTATCATCCTGTGAGCTGAACCCGTGCCTTTGGGAGAGCGTGTGTGCAGTGGAAAGTCTGCTGGACAACACACCGGGAAAAAGTCAAATTCATGTCGATAGAAGTTTCATGGAGATCTTGGAATTAAGTTCAACAGTTTATAGTTTGAGAAGATTTGCATGACTGAGTCTATAGAACCTACGTAATTCAGAATTAACACTTTACATGGAGGTGACAGAAAACACATATATAACGCTTCATCACGACAGAGGTATGTAAGCTATGACTTACTCCATTGCTCTGATTGTCACAGTGGCCGACTTTAAAGTTAGGCAATCCTTGAGGTGAAAATTTAAATCGTGCCAAGTGGAATAAACTGTATTCAGAATCAACCACATGTAAGTCAGAATCTTTAGAGTAAACCACCATCTTTGGATGTAATCAACAGTCTAGCTCACTAGAGAGATCATTCTAGTGTTAAACACAATTCTTTTCTTCCATCCATCATGGATGATGACTAAAACTAGATGTGTGTATTCAAGGGTTTTGGAAGATGATACAGTGTTCAGTGTAGAGAAAGGGCACAGACTATTGGAAAAGTGTGTGCATGTCTGATTAGATGCAGAGTGGTTAAACCACAGCAAATACTCAGAGAGAGGTTTAAACACTCTGTGAACAATTTCCCCAGAGTTTACAAGAGCGAGCAAATCAGGGCAGAGCTCCCTGTTTAAAACCTGCTTATTGTGTATAAGTGGTTATTTCTATGGAACTGTTTTGGGATATTTTGTCTTTTGCGAAATGTGCGAAAGCACTTTATGGATACCCCCTTCATTTTCCCAGTGAATGCACAAACTAGCTACAAATTTCATAATAGAGCTCTGTGGGTGCAATGACTAATCATTACCAAAACTCACCTCTGTTCCTGCTTAAGGGAATTTCACAAAAAAAAAAAAATCTGTATGACTATACTTAGTTAAACCAGTAAGTGGTTGTAATAGCCCTGTATTTTTGCTAGGTTTACTTCACTAACGGAGATAAAGGAAATTTGATTCAGTTATGTCTCGTGATTCCTTGGTGTGGTGCTTTCAGTATCTCCACACTGGCACCACAAACAATTTTTCCATGGATTTATAATTTATATGTCTGAATTCAAGGTTAGTGGTTAACATGTCCACCTTACAGCAAGAAGGTGCTGGGTTCAAGTCTTCGACTCAACAAGGGCGTTTCTGTGTGGAGTTTGCATGTTCTTCCTGGCCTTGCGTGGGGACTCTGGTTTTCTCCCACAGTACAAAAACTTGCACATTAGGCTAATTGGCTGTTTCAAATTGCCCCTGTGTGTAAGTGTGAGTGTAAATGGTTGTGTTCTGCCCTGCGATGGACTAGCAAGCTGTTCAGGGTGTACCCCGCCTTTGCTCAGAGTCCACATAACACTTGTACTATTAACGTTTGAAATCAAGGCGGTGAAACATTGTCATTCCTCTATAGTCCTACAGGTGGTGCACTACTGTAAACTAAACTGTTCATTCATTATCCCAACAAACAACTACTTTGTCTAGAAATTACTAACATTGTTTCACATGGTCCAAAGTTTTAAAATGATAAAAATATGAATATTTTTACAAAATTTAAATATTGAATTGGGATATTTGTACAGTCACTATACTAAAAGAATTGCAATACAAACTAAGGCACCTCGCTATCGGGCACCTAGCCATCGGGATCTCAAGGTCCCTGGTGATTCCCATCCCTGTTAGCTAAATTTAAAGAAGGGAATCAAAATCCCATTCCTGGAGTTTTACCAACTTTACAAAGGTTAGTAACACACTTTTCAGGTTAGTAGGGGCTAGATGGGTGTATTGAGCAGGGTTGGGAAACCCCAAGCACTCCCAGTCACAATCCAGCCTAAAATCTGTTGCCAAAGAATAGTGCTTCTGATTAAACATATTTTAATATGTTGATAGAGTTTATACCTCTATAATTGAGCAGCTGTGCTTGGATAGTGATCAACAAGCCTGGTACATGGTATACACCCAGCCACATTGAACCAAATCAATCCGATTACAAGACAAGATTTCCTAATACCAGCTTCAAATAGGGATTAAAAGTTGTTCGGTTAATGATGTTAAATGCATTTCGGGTGACTCAAGCCCAAACTGCAGCTGCAGCTCTTGTTCTAGGTTACTGCACTTAATAATTCAGGCCAGAGGGATTCTATACATAGAGCTAACAGCCTCAATAATACAGTCACTATGGTAGAGCCCAGCAGTAACACAAGCAAAGCACACAGAATGAGCGAACATGGTTAACTACAAGCTGATTAAAGATTGGACAGGGTCTCTTGAGGTGTGCAGTCATTCAAACATCACCTCCAAGGCCACTTTTAATCAGCACTCAACCCTCAAACCACCATCCTGGATTCCCTGACCAGCGCCATACATCACTCAGAGACTCATTGTGATTCTAAACATACAGTAGCCTTGCAGCATGAAATTTAAACGGCTTTCATGTCATCATAATCACGGCAAGTATTGACATCAATTAGCTGGGTTCATCTACATAAAGTCTTTTGGGGTTTAAGCACTGAAAGATCGGATAGAAAATTCCGAGGGAAAGCAAGGATGATGTAACTGAACATGATCACAGGAACAGGCACGTGAGATATGTGTGCTTGGAACAAGTATACCTCTCTCAGTGTAAACGGACGGAGGCGAGAGCACAACATGGAGGTTAGAGAACGCACCCAAACACTGCTGTTACAGCATAAAACAACACAAACACACTCATGGTATACACCATGATCACACCCAATCATGAGCCAGTCATTCACTTAAAGTCTTAAAGGGGCAATTTGTCTTCTGGCTCTCTCTCTCTCTCTCTTGCTCCATTGTCTATTACTGCTCTTCCACACCTACATCTCAGTTAAATTTATATTATTTATAAAGTCATATTTATTTTTCTTTACATCACCTGTTAAGAAAAAGTAACAAAGCTGCAAAAGCTATACATCCTCCGGGGGTGGGGATCAGTTCTGAGACAGAAAATGTAAACAGATTACCGATCCAGAACGACTGACAACATTACTGCAAATCCTACTTTTTGCTAAGGTAGCATCAATCATTTTTAATAATTAAATCTCACTCACTTACTCACTCACTCACTCACTAATTTTCCTAGTTGCTCAATCCTCTATTAGGGTTGCACGGAGGCTGGAGCCCATCTCAGCCGACACTGGGTGAAGGCGAGGCACACCCTGAACAGCTCTGCAGACCATTGCAGGGCCAACACACACAGAAAACCATTCACACTCACACCTAGAGGCAGCCAATTAGCCTAAAGTGCATGTCTTTGGACCGTGAGAGGAAACTGGAGTACCCAGAGGAAACCCACTCGAGCACGAGGAGAGCATGCAAACTCCACACAGTAACGCCCGAGCCTGGGAATCTAATCCAGGACCTTCTTGCTGTGAGGCGGACGTGCTAACCACTAAGCCACAGTGCCACCCATAATTAAATCTTGATATCTTAAATAAGATTATTACAATGTTTTTACAGTAGTATTACAATATGCATCTTTACAGTATGTTACAAACAGCACCTTTAAATTCCACAAACCTAAGAAACAGTTCAGTACATGTCATAGTGCATATTATACACACATTTAGAGAGATGTACAGTTCTATAGTTTAAAGAGGATATTTTGTATTATTGGGATGTGGCCAGAAAGATAGACAGAGACAAATGGCAAACTTAATACCAAGTTCTTAGAATTAATGTGCAAGAAGTCCCACACAACACAACACAACACAACATTACACAACATGCTACTGTCTACAAGATTCCCAGCCCAGTGCACACTTCTCTGGCACTCAGACAACTCCTCCTTTTCTTTCTTCCCCTTCTCTCTTCCTCCATCCCCTCTTTTTTATTCTAACCTACATCCAATGTCCTTTCACACACCCCATTCCCAACTTCTTTTATATCTTCTTCTTTACCTGGTACGATTCACGCCAGCCGTGCTGGACACAGTTGCACTCAGACCACAGGTCACAGCTGCCCCCTTTGGTACGCAGCATCATGTTTCTGCTCGGGCTCCTCCAGGAGCCGTCAGACCGTGATGCTGTGAGCCTGGCACGCTGCCGTGGCATGGTGGGAACAGCCGGGGCAGGCGACGCAGGGTATCCGCATCCACAAGAAGCGTCGCCCCCTCTGGCATGCATCTCCAAACAACAGCTCTGCTGCTCGGCCAGGTGGGCAGTCATTGTGTCCACACTGTCTTCCCCCCTTTCTCTTTTTGTCTGTCTCTTCCAGTCTTTGTAGTCGTTTGTATTCAGGAAGCAACAGCAGCTGAGGACACACAGCTGCAGCGAGTGCCTTTCCTCTGAGCTGTGCTTGCTTTCTCTCTGAGCTGAGTGAGAATGTGTGTGTGTGTGTGTGTGTGTGTGTGTGTGTGTGGGCCAGTGATCAGGAGAAAGAAGGGGGGAGAAAGGGAGAGAGGGAGAAGGAGAGAGAGAGAGAGAGAGAGAGAGAGAGAGAGAGAGAGAGAGAGCGAGAGGAGAGATTTTTAAAGCATCTTTATCATAAAAATGTTCAGTGTACAGCAGGAAGAAAAACATTCAAGATATGTAGACATGTGGGAAAATTCATTCAGGTTTCCTACAAGGCAATAGAACCTAAAATCCACTTTTATCCTGGACTTGACGAGAAGCTCTTTGCTCAGAGCCTCTCTTACCAGTACTGGTCTCTCCTGCTCTCGTATATTGACAGTTTTGCTTGGAAGGTTAAAAGCTGCCATTTGTTGATGTATTCTCTCTTGTATCCTGCACCAAATATAAAAGCTTTCTCCTGCCACGCCACCACAGCTTAAAAACAGAGTAAGAGACAGAGAGAAAGAAAATGAGTGAGTGTCAGAGAGAAAGAGAGAAAGAGAGAGAGAGAGAGAAAAAATGAGTAGGGGAGAGAAAAGAGAAAATAAGTGAGTATGAGAGAGATAGAGAGAAAATGAACAAGTGTGTATGAGAAAGAGAGAATGAGTAAGTATTAGACAGAGTAAGAGAAAATGAGTGTGAGAGAGAGAAAATGAGCGAGTGTGAGAGAGAGAGAGAGAAAGTTGTCTCTATTCCGCCTCACTGTGGTGTGTAACACATACAAATACGGCATGGAGAGATAATTTCATTCTGCTTCTGAGCCGAAACTACTGGTAGTCAGGGTCAGGGAACTGCCTGGGTTTAAGACCAATTCCTAACAAGGGCATTTCTGTGTGGAGTTTGCTTGTTTTCTCCGGGTACTCTGGTTTCCTCCCACATCAAGCTAATTGGTCATTCATGATTGCCCCTAGGTGTGTGTGTGAATGATTGTGTGTGTGTTGGCCCTTCGATGGTCTAGCAAGCTGTTCAGGATGTATCCCAGCTTGGCCCAGAGTGGCAGAGTTGGCTCCAGCCTCCCCACTACCCTGTAATATAATACAGGATAAAGTGGTTCTTAAAATAAAAAAATAAAATAAATAAAAAAAACCCATCTACAAGGTACAAATAATTTTACTGCTTATGTGCTGGCATTTATCACCATAACTATCCAAATTACTGCTTGTTCCATCAATAATTCTCTCTATTCCAGCTAAAGACTCATCTCTGGATTAGGATCATTTAAAAACACGACGCATCTGAGGGCTGCGATTTCACTTTTAAGGATTGCGAGCCAAGGGCAAATTAGCATGAAAGTAGCAGTTAGGGGCTTACAGTGCCAAGGGCGATATCCCTCACGTCTTTCTTCTCCTTTGTTACTCCTCTTTATCTTTTCCCAGGTGCTCCATGTCCAAGCAAGAGAACCTTCTCGAGGACAAACAAATGCAAGAAAGCTGCAAAGTCATCAAGTTTGATTGGCGATGACACTTGCGACATTCACTTGTTGTTTTTTAATATATTATATAAGTATTTTAACAAATTCAATAAATCCATTAAAAAAGCTAATGCATATATCTCCGGTCATACGACTGCTATAAGAACCAGGAAGGTGAATGCTAACATGTTCTTTCTCTCCTGCTCCTGCTGCATAACAGGGCAATGTAACACACTTGGGAGGGGGGGGAGCACAATCTGCCCTCTTCAGCATAAATGAACTCGGACATCCAAGATTGGCTAGTGTTACTGTGAATGACGGAGGGGAGAGACAGAGAGAATTGCTATCCCTTTTGCTTTCTTAATGTCATTGGGATTCCTGGGATGTAGCATTTCAGGAACGAGATTGCATGTTTTTCCCGTACTTGCATAGATTTCCTCTGAGTACTCCGGTTTCCCCCGACAGTCCAAAAGATATGCACATTGGGTTAATTAGCTGTTCCAAATTACCCCTAGGTGTTAGTATGAATGGTTGTGTGTGTTGCCCTGCAATAGTCTGGCAAGCTGTTCAGGGTGTACCCCACCTTCAGCCAATGTTGTCCAGGCTCCCTGTGACCCTAATAGAATTAAGCAGTTCAGCAAATGATTTTAATTTTATTTTATATGATGTAATGCCACAGAAGCATGTCATTTTAAGACTCGGTGTCTCATAACAACCTAAAT
>JAOUQZ010000008.1:5816737-5828668 GCA_028564935.1 Neosilurus hyrtlii | reverse complement strand
AATTGGCTGTTCCAAATCACCCCTAGGTGTGAGTGTGAATGGTTGTGTGACTGATGGCCCTGCAATGGCCTGGCGAGTTGTCCAGGGTGTACCCCGCCCTCGCCCAGAGGCGGCTGAGATAGGCGCCAGCCTCCCCGCGACCCTAAGTAGGAATAAGCGGTTCAGAAGATAAATGAATATGTCTTTTTATATTAAAAAGAATAAAGATAGGGGTAGTGGTGGCCCGGTGGTAGGGTGCTTGGGATCAGTTATTCAGCACTCTACCACCGGGACAACCGCAAAAGTCAGCAATGGTTCTTTTTCATGCCAAGCTATCAAGGGAGTCGGCTGAGATGGGCGCCAGCCTCCCCGCGACCCTAGGATTAAGCGGTTCATGAAACAAAGACCTGATCTCTTGTCCGCACTATTTGCCCACAAAATCCTCTTTATTCAGATGTATTTGATATACAGTAATCCTAACAAGGTGCCATGTTATTATGGAATTATAGGAAGAGGTAGGAGATGTTGCCAGGAATAACTCGATAAATCTATAGTCCCTCACACCACCAAATCCTCTCGAGTGATTTTAAAATTGCAACAAATGAGCCGCTGCACTTTAAAGTTCATTTTATTCTCCATTTGTTTTAAAGTGTAGGAGGTTTCGGCTGATCTACTGTCACTCGATGCTTTGTGTTCCATTTTCACATTCTTAATATTGATTTTCACTTCTAGTGCAGGAGCTGGATTTATTCATGCCCCACCCCACCCCTAAAACACTATCGGCACTTTCTCACTTAATGTAGTGCTAGTGCTGTGTAAAAAGGCTACACTAAAGGACAGAGAACAGGTTTAAAACCCCAGGCACGTCTGAGAAACAACACCTGAGAGGCAGAGGTCAAGGAGAAGAGCAAGAGAAAGGCAGAAGTTCCCTTATCTTCTTAGCATTAATTACACTAGTCAGAGGTCACTGGCTTCATATGAGCAGTTTTTAAACCACTGATCCAAAAGAGGTGCATTCAACTATCTAAATAATCCCAACTAAGTGGGAGTTAAAGCCAGTAACGAAGAAAGGTCAGTAAAAAAGAGTCCCATTAAGAAGTGGTAATGAAAATAATAATGTGAATTTCTTGCATAGCAGTAAACCTTTTAATAATAAACTATTTTAATTTTGCTCCCTCGAGAGGCAATTGACATATGAGGAAAATGACTGAGGTGGCATTTCTGATAATACAATAAAGAAAAGAGCGTGAAACCAGAACCACAGCCGTGACTAACAGAGCCCGAGCCATGCTATACTACAATTTACTCTGTCCACAAACTGTGGTAGGATGGAAAAGACTTGCTGGTCTATGACAAGCAAGCGTTCCACCCAAGACCCATCTCGAGCCTCACACCAAATTTGCCTAAACACAGACATACACACATGGGGTGGCTTTGTGCCAGGGCCTAATCAAAGAGCAGCCATTACCGACAATCTGTCTCCATTCGAGACAAAGAGTCTCCTCCCCAGTAATCACATACAGGATGGGTCAGCACAGCTCTGGGGCAGAACACACACTAGACAAAGCTTTAGAAGCTTCTGCATTTGGCTGTGAACATTCTGCATGTAAAAAAAATCAAGTGCAATTAAGTATTTCATAGCAAAGATAGATAGATAGATAGATGATTGATAGATAGATAGATAGATAGATAGATAGATAGATGCATACAGAGACACTGATATGTCTTCCTGTTTTACTTCAAGATTAAATTCAAATTAAAATTTTTTATGATTGTAGTATATGATTCCCCTATATGAAACCCATGGGACCCTTTAATACATCCAAGTGTATCATACTGCATTTTTACATATGACACTCGGGACATACATCATGTAATGTACATACAGCGGTCACACATCAATCAAGTATCATAGAAATAAGATAGACAGATACATGCATACAGAGACACTGACATGTCCTGGTTTACTTCAAGATTAAATCCAAATTTAAATTTTTTGTGATTGTACACACACACACAGACACACACACACACTCGCTCGCTTTCTCTCTCACACACACACACACACACACACACACACACACACACACACACACCAGTAAATATGACCTCTACATTTAGACTATTCTTACTCATCAGTAATGAAGCACAGGAGCAGTGGGCAGCAAACCTTTACCCATAGAGCAGAGGGTTAAGTGCCTTGCCCCAGAATGCTTCAGCCATGGATGTTTTCCTACTATTCATGGGAATCAAACCCTTTTGTTAACAACCCCATTTCTTTAACCTTTAGGTCATGTCTGCTTGTGATGATTGATGATAGTATTAGGAATCATCAGACAATTCATTAC
Source organism: Neosilurus hyrtlii (assembly GCA_028564935.1). Classification (NCBI taxonomy): domain Eukaryota; kingdom Metazoa; phylum Chordata; class Actinopteri; order Siluriformes; family Plotosidae; genus Neosilurus; species Neosilurus hyrtlii. Next base: position 5,826,341 of record JAOUQZ010000008.1, on the reverse strand, counting down.
TATTGTGATGGGTATCAATATGAACAAATCAAATGTCTGTCATAAAACATGGCATCTGCAGCTTTAAGACTGAATCGATAAATCATGCTGTCTCCAGTAATATGTGTTTTATTTTTTTTATATAATCCAAACCATAATGGCCTGTGGTCTGTCTCTGCAGCAGAACAACAAAATATCTTCCTCTCTGATGCATCTCAGCATCCCTGGTACGTGTTTGCCGAACAGAGAGATGTGAGTGTTTTCACTTACAAAAAGGAACAGGGGATTCAATTAAGAAAGTGAAACAAAATGTTTTCTTTAAGCAAACAATAAATATCTTCACTGCTGTCCAACACATCAATTACATTTTAAATGTAGCTGATTTAGAGTTAATCATTTTTATTTACAGGCTTGATTTAAGTTTTGCAAGCATGTAAACACAAAGGTTATGGCTATTGACTAGCAGGTACAGTTGACCACAGAGCTCTATACAACTGGAGGGTTGCACAGCTCAATAGGGTTAAGCCATAAACTTATATCAAGGAGACTGGACACAGTCAGATTTCGGTATGCTAATTTGGCCGCCATTTTGCCTCGGAGTAGTAGAGCAAAACGCCGTACAGGTGCACTGCGTTTGGGTGCAACAACGAGAGAAACAAAACAACGAGAGAACATTTCACCATAATTTTAGGAGATTGATAATTTTGAAAATAGATCATTTTTAATCAATAGATCAATATAAGCTGAGAATCGGAGAACTGGAGCTGTACCTATCAGCGGTTATGCTTGACTATGATTCCTGCTTCATGTTCATAACCGATGTGTATCTGGATATTACTATATCAGAAATCCCAAAGTGTATTCATATTTTATTGAAGTTATGCCAATTTCCACACATGAATTTCTATTAAAATGTACACGTATTACAGATGCTACTTACTTTGATTCATGTTTTCACTACTTCAAATTATTCCTTTATAAATTCCTGTTTATAAATGGTCATATCAATAATAATAAAATCTGTCCTGTGTTTCATCGCTGAACTTCATGCACTTGTTCATCTGTGAATTGCTGTATAATTTTATAATATAATATCATATTATATTACATTATGTTATGTAGCTCAGCAACATTTTTAGTATGGATGTTGGGAGTGTGTAGCTACCCAAGTCTATCAGTGTTTTCACAGTGTGATTTCAATATGGCCACAGTAGCTGTCATCTTAAATGTGTGTTCTGCACATCAACTCAAAAATGCCATCACCACTCATCACCATTTATGGTGTCCATCTTGGGATTGGGCATACCTTTTTACAATGTGGCGCATAGTTTGAGGGACATTACCCGCTTTACAAGGTTATTTTATAACTACAATCCGGGGAATTTCAAAATTTCTAACCTAATTAAGCCTGTATGTAAATGAAGTCTAAATACAAAAACCTGTCTGTATAAAAATATTGATACAAATTTTTCAAGTTAATGTCCCATCACATACGTCACACAACAGGTATACAATAGGTCCATGACAGAAAATTGCAAAAACTCCTAGGTGAGTTGTGGGCTCCTAGGACACCAATTGTGCGAGAGAAAATGCATCTGTTGGCCTATGTCATCAAATTTTTTAACATGTTCTGAATTTTTATTGTCTTAATAAGTATATAAGTTTTCACATTAGGTGCATTTCCTAGATCTGTTGCGTGATGCCCTACAAGGTCCTACAGCTGTGTTATAATAGACAAGAATTTCATATGCTCTTTGGATCATCTGACCCTCAGTATTGTTACTTTTTTTTACAATAAACGTATGATTCCCCTATATGAAACCCATGGGACCCTTTAATACATCCAAGTGTATCATACTGCATTTTTACATATGACACTCGGTACATACATCATGTAATGTACATACAGCGGTCATACATCAAGTATCATAGAAATACACCGTTATTTTTTCTCTTATGAACATCACACTATTTGACTTACAGACCTGACCTCTTTCACCCCACAATAGATGTACAAGACATATTTTATATGTGAACACAATAACACAGCTTTTAAATCCACCTCATCCAAACCTACATTAGTCCCTTCGGTTGTGGCTCTGCTAAATTAGTAAGACAAAAAATGTAAAAAATTAAAAATAAAATTGCAGGTTTGTGGCTTTAGTCAACTTTGAATGTGGTGAGTAAAGTATTAATAAAACGACAACAGACCATGATATAACCACAGTTTGAAACTGGGAAGATCAGTGGGGTTGTGCACACACAAAAGCATGGCTATTTTTTGTAAATATTTAGATTAACACTGCAAACAGAGGAGGTTCCCCCCAAGACCATTACTCACTATATGCCACATTTTACAAAACCCTTCTGAGCACTGAGTTGTAAACATTCTCATTTACAGAACCAGCTGTAATGTGAAGCAGAGAAAACAAAAGGGACATCCTGGGGCTCTGCAAACATGTGAAAGTGAAAAGACACATCTAAAAAAGATAAAGTGCGTTCTGTATCCTGAAGAGCTTCAAGTATGAAGTGCGAATCTTCATTAACATGAAGTCTAGGGGATATACTCTTGAGAGTCCAATCAATAGCTCTCTTCTTCATGTGGTGTGTGTATGGGGAAGACTGACACTGAGTGGGTGTGTATGAGTGAAAAGAAGAGAAAGAATAACAAAAAGACTACTGATTATTCGATGAAAAATTGTAAGTTGCTAGGCAGCAACAAGCATGGTGTTTCTTAAAGAAGAAATACTGAAGGGCAAGTAGATACACGAGGATGAAACTTCCTTTAAGATAAAGGTATTGGTGAGAGAAGAGGGAAGTGAAGCATGGGGTTGGAAATCTGAATCCTGTTGCTGGAAGAAGTGATAAGGCAAGCAGGACCTCTCAGCCGCAGTAGGCCAGTGACATGCGTTCAATCTCACTCACACACACACACACACACACACACACACACACACACGCGCACACGCGCACACACACACACACACACACACACACACACACACACACACACACACACACACACACAGAATGCCTAATCAAGGATCCATTTAGTCCAAGCACACTGATATTTCCATTTTCAGACTCTGTTTAACCAAAGAGCAAAATCACAGATTTGTGGTAAGATCTACTACATAATCTGCCATATCGACTAAATGGAAATAAGAAATAGTGAGCAATATCACATTCACACAATAACCTGCAAATGAAATACACAATAAAAAAACACTGGTAAAAAAAGGTTCTACGGTTCAGATACAGCTACAAATATTAAGATGTTGGAAGGCATTTTAGATACTGTGGTGCATATCCTCACTCAGTTTGTCCTTTTCTTACTTTTTGATAAGTAAAATCAGACGGAGATCTTCTAATAAACAGCGTGAGCTATGTGTTCACATTATTGTGAAGAGATCAGGGGTTTCAGACCTGACAGTGCCACAACCAATCACAGCCAGGAGTCTCAAAATGCAATAAACAAGATTCAGTCCAGCCAATCAGATTTAAAGTCATTGAAACCTTCACAAGGGTGTGTACTCACTCATGTCAGTCATTTGCTGAACCACTTAACCCTACTCTTAGGGTCACAGGGAGGGTCTCAGCTGGTCTGAACTGCTCACCATACCATCGCATTGCAACACAGACACAGCCATTCACACTCACACAGGGGCAATTTGGAACAGCCAGTCAGCATGAAGTGTTTGGACTGTGGAAGGAAACCAGAGTACCAGAGGAAACCCACACAAGCACGCGAAAACCATAGGGGCATCCAAGGCTAATAATACATTTAAATGCTGCAAAATATAATTTCATAAAAATATGAAATAACTACAGGACAACTGAACTTACACCATTCACACCGACAAAATAATAAATAAACAATATATTAACAAACATTTATAATAATTATTAGGTAAATAAAAAAAAAGGCCTAGGTGAATATAGAGGCTTTGCATCTTGCAACTCTTCAAATATATGATTTTTTTTTTTATAAATATATGTATGAAATGTCTAAATTATTACACACACACACACACACACACACACACACACACACACACACACACACACACAATGCTTCACCTCAAGCTGAGTGGATATCCACCAGGCCTGAAGCGAATAATTGTTTTAGCATATTCTACACAGGAATATAAGTGAATCAAGCTAAATGAGATTTGTATGGTATATTTTTACATTTTAATTGATTTTTTTTATCTTACTAATAAACTATATATAAATACACTGTTTATAAACATATTAAATACAGTCAAAAAGTTGCACAATTATTCCTTTTCATTTGCAAGTTTACTAGGGACCCTGGAAAAGTGAGACCACTGAAATGCTTCACCATGCCTACGGCAATGAAACCATGAGCAGGACAAGGTCCTGTAAGTGGCGCTTACGTATCAGGAGGGGCAGAACATCATCCTCCAGTAAAATCCTGGAAACACTCAAAACAGCTCGCCAGGCTCAGTGCTTCATTTCCATAGCTGTGCCGAAGCATTTTAAGTGTGTTCTTTTTCAATAATTTTTTAAGCTTGCTTGTGTATTGCGCACATGAACATTACGCAACACAGGTCTCGATGTTGAAAGCATGGCAGGCGATAAATGTTCATTCACTATAGGAACAGCCTCAGAACGGATTTGGGCAAGTATGATGTTCTGGATGCAGTACAGAAGGTGAACCTTACTGCAAAGAACTTGGGGTTTAATATTTGTAGAAACTCTAAACTGTCAGCTTCCTTGCAATGGTCAGAGAGTGTCTTACCATGGGAGAGTCAGTAGGTCAGAAAACTTTGGGTTTTCAGGTTTCACAGTAAGATTACAAGCTGCATTTTTTAAATTATTATTATTTTGTTAAAGACAGTGAACACATAACATATCATAAAACATATGCGGCAGTGGTGGCTCATTGGCTGAGGCTCTGGATTACTGATCCAAAGTACAGGGGTTCAAGCCCCAGTACCATCAAGATGCCACTGTTGGGCCCTTGAGTAAGGCCCTTATTCCTCAATTGCTCTGCCGTATAAAAAATTAAAATGGTGAAATGTAAGTCACTTTGGATAAGGGTGTCTGTCAAATGCAGAAAATGTAATGCAAACATGATTCTTTATAGCTGCTATAACATTAAATAATTACATAACAGGATCCAACTTTCTTCTTCACACTTATGTATTCACTCATTTGCTGAACCACTTATTATTATTAGGGTCGCGGGGAGGCTGGAGCCTATGTCAGCCGACTATGGGCAAAGGCAGGGTACACCCTGAACAGCTCACCAGTCCATCACAGGGCCAACACACATACAACCATTCACAGTCACATTCACCCCAGGGACAATTTGGAACAGCGAATTAGCCCAATGTGCATGTCTTTGGATTAATAACTAATTAGAAACCAGAGTAAACCCATGCAAGCACAGGGAGAACATGCAAATCCGACACAGAGATGACCTCACCGAGCCCAAAACTCCAACCCAAGACCTTCTTGCTGTGAGGGAGACACCACCGTACCCCCCTGCAACTCTTTATATTTAAATCATAAATGTATCGTATCAGAAATCATCATAATAAAAAAATTGTAACAGGTAGCAAACTGCTGTTCGAGGAATAAAACACTTAGGACATATCAAACCACTTAGGACATTATCATCGATTATGTTCCTATAACAGCATGCCATGTAGTGTTTTATTTCTTACTTTTAGACCGAGTCACATGCACAGAATGTATCTGAACCTTATTAATCCTGATGCATGCTGAACAGCATTGCCCCTTTCTCCAAAATCTAAGATGGTATATGTGTAGTAGTTTGAGAAGATTGGGCTGGGGTGGTAGTCAAGCTATGTGGAGATCTACGTGGGGGGTGTTGGGGGTGTTGAATAACTGATATATTTAGCACATTGAGGGAGAGACCTCAGGTAGCAGCATGAATATATTAATTCTAATCATCTTGTTAACACCGCCGAAAGGACTTTTTGAAAGAGATGGAGATTCTTTGTTGGATCACAAATCTTCTTGTGCGACAAGATTCAAGGTACTAAACCCATACACACTTAGTATATGACTTTAAAAATCTTTGCAAAGATTAGTGAACTTTTTAAGACAGAAAGAGAGCTCCAGAGAAAGATAAAGATCCTTATAAACCCTTTCACAAGCACTGAGGTCATGAGGCTCGGATTACCTCTTGTTCTTCAGCCTCGCTCAATAAGATGGGAAGCCATTCACACACGAGACTAAAAACAAGTCTCACTAAGCCCTCACAATCCCTCTACAATCCATAAAAGACAGTAAAACCAACTTAAACTAGATTTAAGATTACAGCCTCATAGTCACTGCCTGTCCTTTACTACCGTTGGTTAAAACAACCATGAAATCACACATGAAACAGCAGTCTATCACAATCAGCACTGGCATTCAAACAGTTCCCAAGCAGCAGCATAAATAAAGTCATATCAACATCCAGAGTTTGCAACAGCTTGTGTAAACTTATAGCATCAACCCCTCATCCCTACCTTCTGCATTCTGGCTTTTCTGGCGTTCTGCACAAGCCTGCGTCCCAGCTTCTTAGCGTACCAGATGGAGGCGAGCATAGTGGATCAGGGAAGAATTCCTCCGTATGAATTATTAGTAAACAGCCTGGTGCAGTCGCCAGCATCAGCAGCAGCCAGTGCGGGCGAACAAGAGTGAGAGAGTGAGAGAGAGAAAGAGAAAGAGAGAGAGAGAGGATCTGCTCACACTGCCCTATCCTCACTAATATGATATACACACACACAGCAGGTGCGCCGTGTGTGTGTGTGTGTGTGAGAGAGAGAGAGAGAGAGAGAGAAAGAGAGAGAGAGAAAGAGAGAGAGAGAGAATATGTAGGAGTAGGACTTGAGGGTAAGACACTAGAAGTATCTCCAGAGTCCCCTGCACACACTCACACACACTCTACTGATCTTAGTTTTCAAAAAGGAATATAGTAATATAGTAAAATGTTTCAGGAAAAATTACCAATAATGATTGTAAATGTAGCATTAACTACTGCCTTCATTGTTCGGTGTATGGTGTCTGTAAGACATTATTTTCATGTGACAGTTGGTATTTTAGCCGACTCAGAAGCTCTATTTGGAGTGCAATGAAGCTCATTATCTTTCATTCGGTCATTTCATGGGTCAGATTCTTTGTTTATTCAATAATAGATCTGGGGAAAATTTATGCAAGTACATGTATATGGTAATTTTTAAAATATGGTGAACATTTTGTTCAAATGTTGTTTATAGTATGAAACCTCATATGCAGACAAAGATATAAATCATGAATTATGTTGTGCTCCTTATAATATGGTAATAAAAATGTTTTTGTTTAGTCATAATGTTTCTTGATTAAAATTTTTGTGGAATTTTCAGAACTGAATCCTGAATTTTGTATCATAAACTAAAACGAAGAATCTCAGAATGCATTGTTACACCCCAAGTAAACACCTATGACATATGGTATATAAATAACAGCTTTACATTATTATTATTATTATTATTATTATTATTATTATTATTACTATTATTATTATTATCATTATTATTATTATTATTATTGTCATCTTGATGTGTTTCAGAGCTACACAGTCAGTACAGTGTGCTAAGAGTAAAGCATGTGTAGTTTACTTAGCAAATATAATGCTTTAAAAAAATTAAGTGGCAAACAAATAAAGCATGGGATGAAGTTCATAGTTTATGAAATGTTTGCAACTTTAATTTTTTTGTTTCTGTTTCTGTCTTTAATTTGTCTACAGTACATCATAAAATTAATATTGATATGCTAGCATATTAGTGTGGCAGTGGTGGATCAGAGGGTAAGGCTCTGGATTACTAATCAGAAGATCAGGGTTCAAGCCCAAGAACCACCAATCTGTTGGGCCCCTGAGTAAAGACCTTAACCTCCATCTGCTCAGTTGTATAAATAATATAAATCATTCCCTTTGGATAAAAGTGTCTGCCAAATGCCATTAATGTAATATGTGAATATGTAATGCAAAAGGCTAGGTATAATAAGCTGAAGCTTCAGCCAATACCTATTTAGTCAAACTATACAAATGTTTTGTTCTTTTTTAATTTATTCACTACTTATGTACTTATTTATGTGCACCAATTTTGACAAACTTTTAGAAAGAACTGACATGAAAATGACTACTATTAGTACCACTATTAATTTTACTAGATTTTTTGTTTTGTGTTTTGTTCATTTTATAACATGGCAATTTGTCATCGTTAAAATTCCTTGTCTTATTTTAATAATAAAACAGCATCCTTTTTATACTTTTATAGTTACATTTACTGTTGTGGAACATCCATCAGTTAATTTCTGATATCACCATATACCAAAACCTATAAACAGTCATTTTCTCATTGGAAACACAGCTTGTTATGTGACTAAGAGGGGCAAAGCTTTCTGCCCTGACGACTTCTATGCAAAAAAATTTAATTAAACGAAACTTAAAAAGTAAAAGAAATGGTGTGTTGCGTATTAAGAAGTATAAATAATTTCTCAGTACATAAAACTGTACCATATTAATGACTGGAATTTTTTCTGTGTAGAATAAATATATAATAAATATTAAATATTTGAAGATTTAGTTTATGGTAATGCATTCAGCATACAGGTTCATGTGAGTCGGTTGTTAGTATAAAATGATCATGTACTAGAACAAGTGCATTTATAAAAACTGCTTTGCCTTTCAGCTAACACAGCTGTTGCCTTTCATCAGATGTTGCCTTTGATAAACATCTGCTGAACAATCAAAAAAGACCACATAGAGGCTATGAATTAAGGTGTTTTAAAGCACAAACAAAATATACATAAGAACCAAGATGAACTTGTGTTAATTGGAAGAGTAACAGCTGGAAGGAGGTGCTTAACCCAGTTGGCAAATGATTTATTAAAGCTGATATATTGAATTTACATGGATATACTAAAACTCAAACAAGATGGTTGAATCTGCGTTACTCTAAGTGCCCTGAACTGGGGTCTTGTCATAGGGCTGCTGCTTCTCTTCCAGATTGCTACATGCAGACAAAACGAATGCACATCAGAGCACAACGCATTATTCCCAACACTTTAGTGCCCTATAATTATCTTAACACATGCTAATGTGCCTTTAAATGTTTATGATTTCACTTCTTGCTGTGACTCAGACATGCTAAGAATTCAGTCACTCTAAATCAGTAATGTATTCAATCACATGCTTACTGTGATATGACCTGAAACATGGTGAATGACATAAAATTTTAGAAAAATATCTAAGCAGAACAAATCAACCAGAATATACTGTATGTCTAAAAGCCTCTGGGGAAATGTTTGACAGCTGGATGAAATACAGAATTTAATAAAATGCACTGAGACCCATGGAGAACTCCTGAGCATCGCAGTATACATCAGTCAGCAAGTAGTCAGCAATTCAAATCAATAATAGGTGCACCATTAACTTAAAGAAAAAGTGGCTTAATAAAGATAATAAAAAGGGCCTGGTAATAACACCTCGTCAGTGGATCCTCATTAAAAGTGTTTTTTCATATAGTATACACACACACACACACACACACACACACACACACACACACACACACACACACACACACACACACACACACAC
>JAOUQZ010000008.1:5793877-5814376 GCA_028564935.1 Neosilurus hyrtlii | reverse complement strand
CACACATATATATATATGTATATATATATACATATATATATATATATATATATATATATATATATATATATATATATATGCATGGATGTATATAGTGGTAGGGTACTGGCTTACTGATCCGAAGTTCGGGGGTTGGAGCCCCACTATTACTAAGTCACTGCTGTCCACCCATTGAAGCTAATTGGATTATCAAAGGCAACCATGTCTCTGTCTGTGGTGAGAGGCATGTAAAAGAAAACATGCTGTTTTTTGAAAAGGGTAGCCCATGGGGTTGAAATATATATATATATTATTAATTTTTTTTTCTTCTTAATGCATTTTTATCAGAAAATATGGGCCATAAACCATTATTTCAGCTAAAGTTAATTAAGGAGCTGCTGTAAATATTTCCTGCTGCCTCCCTCCACCTCTCACTCTGCTGCCTAAGGGCCACTCTCATTTGCATTCAGTGTGCTGTTTAAATAGCCTCCACTTTAATTTATCAGACATGCTTTGTTTTAAAAGACCCAATTAGACACAAGCACTTTAGCACCAAGCATAACTAATACTCTCTGTCATATAACCATTATCATGATTTTTTTTAAGAGCTCTCATATTTATATAGATTATTCCTCTAAATGACTTATTTCATGCTAGCCTATGTACAGCAACAACAACACTAAAGACTGATGCATGAAGGGATTCATTATGCTGGTGGAGATGATGTGACCTACAGTTTATTGATAAATAGACTGTGACTTTCGGCTGGGCTGTATTGATTCTGAAACAGTGCAAGCACAGTGAAATTTCCTCCTCATAATCATGTCAGCATAATGAACGAAGAAGGTGCTGGAATTGACTACCAGTCCACTGGGTATTACTGACAAGTTGCTAATAGCTATGTGCCATAATTACCCAGAATCCTCTACAGTAACATCCATACAGCTGTTCTGCAACACATATTCCTTCCGTGCCAGCTCACTGGAAAGACTTCACACAGTCACTACTCATTACAGAAATGTGTTAACACACAGGACACACTTTCTACAGTCCAATATTTTTCAGAGATAAATTATAAAAAAAAATAAAATAAAATGAAAAAACTCAAAAGTGCTTGCTCAAAGTGTATGTGTTATCAATTGGAAAGCAAGATTTCAGCTGAGTGCTGTTTCAGGGACAGACTGAATACCAGGTGATAGAAATGAGCTGTTTTACATAAGCAGCAAAGAATTGTACTACTATGCAAGTGCCCTTGGACTTTCCGCCTACTACAGGTCAGATGTTTATATTCACACCACAATGCTGTCAAACTCTCAAATCTGCTCAGTTAGCAGGCATTGACTGGTTTTGTATAGCTGGGATTGTGATAAAAAGTTTAATTATTACATTTGTTCTCAAATGGGGTGGCATGGTGGCGTAGTGATTAGCACTTCCATTTCACAGAAAGAAGGTCCAGGGTTAAGAGTCCCGGTCTTGACAAGGGTGTTTCTGTGTGGAGTTTCATATTCTTCCCATGCTTGCACTGTGCCTGGGGATCGAACCCAGTACCATCTTGATGTGATGTAGACGTGTTAACCACTACACCACTGTGGCGCCCTTATACTATACTATACTATAATATACTATACTACTATCGCCATTGTACTATACTATATTATGCTATACTATACCACTATACTACTGTCGCCATAATACTATACTATATTATGCTATACTATACTTCTATACTACTGCCGCCGTTATACTATACTATATTATGCTATACTATACTATGGCCACCACCAAACTATACTACATTGTGCTATATTATACAACTGCCACCCTTATACTATACTATATTATGCTATACTATACTACTGCTATCCTCATACAATACTGTATTGTGATATACTATACTACTGATGCCCTTATACTATACTATATCATGCTATACTTTACTGCTAAACTACTGCCAACCTTTATACTCTACTATATTATGCAATACTATACCACTATACTACTTTCGCCCCTATACAAATCTATATTATACTATACTATACTACTGCTGCCCTTATACTATACTGCACTACTACTGCCACTCTTATACTATACTATGTTATACTACTGTCACGCTTATCCTATACTATGCTATACTATACTACTGCCGCTCTTATACTATACTATATTATGCTACTACACTGTCTACTACTACTATAGTACTATACTATTGCCGCCCTTATACTATATTGTACATTGACAATGAAAGACCCAAAGCTTTCTGTAAAGAGACACTGTGATGTGTGCACTGTGAGATAAAGTAGTTTCTTTAAGTTTTCCACCATGGGGAGAATCTTCAGGGCAGATTTGTACTTTGCAGGTTCACAGCTACACGACAAGTGAGAGAAAAGAGAGGTGAGGGAACATAATGTGTATGATAGCAGGATGGTCTCCCACATCAAATGTAACTATAAAGTGTTTTTCTTTTAAATAAGTGTGTGTTATTCTTTACTGAATAAAATCATACATATTTTTACATTGTGTGGTAAAAGAGTAATAACTTCAGGATATGCAGCGAACCAAATAAAATGTAAATAAATTAAAAATAAATTAAATATAAATAGCTATATCCCATATTTAAAACATGTGCATATAATAATATATGTATATAAGAAAAACAAATTCTTCATTAAAAAATAATCTTTATCACCAAAAGTACATTCCTGAATAGAAATACAGAAATCATAATGACTTTGATGTAATTGAAGCATGCTTCCCATTTTAATTCTACATTTTTTTAGTTTATTGGGCAAACTTGCCTAGAAGGGCAAGGATTTTTGGTTCAGGTACAGTGAAGGGGATGGCAAAGAAGCAGAAAAAACACATAGGATCACTGGTGGTGAATTACAAAAAAAAGTAAAATAATTTCTCAAAAAACACCATCAGACACGAAGAAAATGTATTTGTGCCAGTTAACCACAAATGAAGCGAAATGCGAAAGGCTACTACAACTTTGACTGAGGTTGTGTTATATGGTCTAAACACTTAAAGTCGGTTTGGCATATAAAGAATAGCTAGGATAAAAAGAACAGAATCACAACTGAAATGGTTAAATGGTAGAAATGGTGGGGGTTTTGTAATGTTGTGTGGCTGTTTTTTCTCCAAAGGCCCTGGAAACCTTATAATAGTACATGGCATCATAAAATGAGTACATGGCTGCATGAAATATTAGTACATTTTAAATTTAATTACAATTAAATTGTCTGGCTCTGCCATAAAACCAAAATTGAATCAGTGCTGCATTTTTTGCAGTACAATCACCCAAAGCATATGTTCATTCAACACAAAAATGGTTAGCTAATAAGAGATTCAAGCTTGTGCTATGGCCCCTGACCTGTACTCCAGGAAAAACCTGGGTGGCCCTGGGACCCTGGATGATCTTGAAAGATCCTGTCAAGTTAAATGGTCTCAGGTGCTAGGGTATGTATTCTCCAACCTTAATAAATGTTATGGAAGATCTCGTTTTGTTGGCAAAGAGAGGTTGTACAAAGTCCTAAATTCAGAGGTGCCAATATTCATGGACAGAAACTAGTTTTTAGATTTTCACATTAATCCGGCAAACTGACAACATTGCTAGAACCTAGATGGAGATGGTTTAATGTAAAATAATATTTTTTTGATACTAGGTTGATTATAGACTTTGGACTCTACTTAATTTAATAAATAATTTCATTTTATTCATTCATTTATTCAATCGATGAACCTCTTGATCCTATATTAGGGTTGTGGCGCTCTGTGTGAAGGCAGAGTACACCCTGAACAGCTCATCAGTCCATCCCAGGGCCAACACACATAGAACCATTAACACTCACACCTAGGGCCAATCAAGAATATTCAATCAGCCTTATGTGCAGGTCTTTGGACTGTAGGAGGAAACCGGAGCACCCAGAGGAAATTCATGAAAGCACAAAAAGAACAAGCGAACTCCACACAGTTACACCCTCGCTGGGAATGGGGCTTGAACCCAGGACCTTCTTGCTGTAAGGCAGATGGGCTAACCACTGTACAACTGTACCACCCATTAATCATTTAATAGACTTTTTTATTATTATATAATTTTATTATTCTATTATACATTGTTTTGTATTTTATGCCTCAAAATAATTCTTTTAGACGTGTATAATCAGGATGATAACATTATTTCACTCATACAAATGACATAACCTGAGCTGATGTGTGAAAATGACTTGAGGTGACTGTTGCTGAGATCAGTGGTTAGGTCGGCAATCAGTCTCAGGGCAATCATTTAGTCTCACCATCACACATTCAGGCAGTTTTGTAGTTTTAGTGCACCGAACCTTTTTTCCTGTATTCATGGGTAATCTTTAAAAGTATGTAGAGCTAAATACTCCCCTGGAGCTGAAAATGTTCTGAAGAATACAGGAGTAGGAGTAGGAAATGACAAACAAATACACATTCAAAGACTCACAGTAGCTAAGGGATAGAATCGGGAAGACGGCCCACATCAAAGTAACCAGACAGGTAGTTTCACTGCTTGCAATTACCCTTTGCACTTTAGCTTTCTGTTCCTGTTCTGTTTCCTCTTTGCTACAAAAGCAGTGTACATACATTGAGATGCCAAAAAGCAATTTGAAAGATTCATAAAAGAAACAGAAAAAAAAATTACTTAGTGCAGCACGGTGGGGTAGTGGTTAACATGCCTGCCTCACAACACGAAGGTCCTTGGTTTAGGTCCCTGGTATGGTGAGGCTGTTTCTGTCTAGTTTGCATGTTCTCCCCGTGCCTGTGTGGGTTTCCTTCATGTAGTCCAGTTTTCTCCAACAGTCCAAAGGCATACACATCAGGCTAACTGTCAGTTCCAAATTGCCCCTAGGTGAGTGTGCGTGTGAATGGTTGTGTGTGTTGCACTATGGTCGTCTGGCAAGCTGTTCAGGGTGTGTCCCACCTTTGCCCAGTGTTGGCTGAGGCAGGCTCCAGCCTCCCTGCGACACTAGTAAGATTAGGTGTTTTGGCTCAATTTGGATTAATTTCTGTGGAGGAAATGTGATAATATGAACAGGCTACTCTACAGTGCAAATGCATGCAAACAGACTCCAGTTTTGCTGAGGCATTTGGTAACAAGGTCACAACTACAAGCTTACTGGCTTTCATTTTAATGTTCTTTATAATGTGTCGTTCTGGTGATTACTTCTCTTTTACTCACTTTTAGTGTCCACTTCATTCTTATCAGGGTTATAATGGAACAGAGTCTGGGAGCACCATCCCAGAGTACCATGCACACACACACAGTCATGCAGTTATTCAAACTTGAGGGCAATTTATCTTAACCATTCCACATATGGGCAGGTTTTAGGGAAGACAATCACCCGAGCTAAGGATTGAACCAGGGCGGCAAAGAAGCAGTGCTATATTCATTATGCAGCTCTCTGGTAATTACTGTGTTGAAAAATGTAAAAATGAACTTTACTAGGACAACAACAGAGAACAACTATCACGGATTCTGGCAGGAAGTCTGAATTCAGAACAATGTTGGAATTGGCAATTGCAAAAATAGATTGAATGAAACAACCAATATATTCACGAAATCGACCAATATGAATGGGTAAAATGTGTTCAACAACAATTTTAGTCTTCTAAAACAGTTGAAATTGGCTGATGAAAACATCAGTTTAAAAAAATAACATGTTACATATAACTTGCTGACAACTGCCATTTTGTCATTAACCCCAAAGGCTAAAAGAAGGGGGATGTGTAGGCCTATACATATGTTTTAACCTAGAGAGTCCAGCTATAGACTTTATTGAAAGGCTAAGAACCAGAGTGGTCTAACCAACAGAAAGCTGTTTTTGATAAAAATGACATGAAAGTTTTTGAATATAAAATGCTTACAATATGATTCAAGGATGTAAGGAAGACGAAAGAACCATTATGACACGCATAGACCTTATCCACATCTTAATCACAACAAAATCTCATTTGTGGGGTTAGACCACTGTGGCTCTCAGTCTGAACATGAAAAAAACATATGAATAAAGACTATTCATGCATCTATCTAAACATTGTTTTCTCTGACTGAGCTATCTCCCAACAATAACACATGATCCATGTTTATCACTTGCAAATATTCTACAGCCTCCAGTGCAGCTAACTGGGTTATCAAAGTCCAGCCACTCACTGTCTGTGGGGAGAGGCATGTAAAAAAACCAATGCTGACTTTCGTAAAGAGTAGGCTGCATTGCCGTCAGCATGTTTCTGCCCTGCGATGGCCTGGTGAGCTGCCAGAGTGTACTCTGCCCTCGCCCAGAGTCAGCTGAGACGGGCGCCAGCCTCCCTGTGACCCTAAGTAGGATTAAGCGGTTCAGAAAATAAATGAATGGATGAATGAAATATTCTACTGACATCCAATATTGATTGGTAGCACCAACTAATTCATATGGGTTACTTCGAGGTTCTGGCAACCAAAATATTGGTTACTACAATCAGTACTTTATTTCAGTTCATTTTCCAAACTGCTTTTTCCTTTCTTAGGGTGGGTAAAGTATTCTGATAACCAATGACACTGTTTAAATTTTTGACCTGTTTCCCTAAATGTTACCTCCGCCAAGGAGGCTATGCTTTCACTGGTATTAATTTGTTTGTTTGTTTGTTTCTCTGACTGTTAGCAACATTACTCAAAAATAGTTGTTCAATAGAACATCATTGGGCAAACTTTAAATGTTCAAGGACACTGTGCCAAAGTCAAAGGTCACGTATGCAAATTAGCTACCCTAAACTAGTCGTAAGACATCATCAAAGTCACATTTTGACCTTTTTGCTGCTATGCAATTTATCTAAGAGTACTAATTGGTACAGGGGAAAAAAGGATTTAATCACTTTCTAATAATGGTTAATATTAGAATGATGTGTAAACTGTTAGGGCAACATGGAGGCGTAGTGGTTGGCACATCACAGCAAGAAGGTCCTGGGTTCAAGTTCTGACCTGGGTGTTTCTGTGTGGAGTTTGCATGTTCTCCCTTAGCGTATTCTTCCTTCTACATATCAAATACATGCCCAGTAGGCTGTTCCAAATTGCCTCTAGGTGTGTAGTGAGTGTGAATGGTTGTGTGTGTTGTCTTGTGATGGTCTGGCAAGCTGTTCAATGTGTACCCTGCCTTTACCTAGTGTTATCTGAAAAAGGCAGCAGTCCACCGCGACCTTAATTGTAGGATTAAGCTGTACAGCAAATGAGTGAATGATGAGTGAGAGTATAAAATGTTAGATCTGACAATAAGATTTGGGCCAATACAATGAATATACAAAAAAAAAATGTTTTTTTCTTCACATTATATCTGGTGCTAATCCTACCTTAGATGAATATACAGTGCTAGCTTTTACTTCATATTAATATTTAATTTTATGTTGCATTGACAGAAAGTGAGATACAGAAAACAAGGAACTCTGGATCTAAAGGAAAGCATGTGGCATGAGAGGAAAGGGGTGGGGCCATCATATGCCACTGGCCATTTTATCGGAAAGAGAAAGACTGCTATTAGCCATAATTTTGGGTGACAACTCATACAATTCTGATGGGATATTAAGTTGAAAAGCTTCTACACAAAAGGTCTGATAATAGAATATAATCAGTGCAAATATCACTGGATATCATGGCAGTGCAATACCGTGTGGAGCCAATTAAATTATTATATCATGCAGTCCTAATGGCAAGTAATAACCCTAAAAGTCTTGCTTTAGAGCCTCCTTTCATCCATTCTACACAGATAAATGAACACAGAATAATAAAGACCTTTTTTTTAATAAACATGTTTACTATTAGTAAAGAAAATGCACCAAATGAGTTATGAATTATAACAGATAAAGGAACTCGTGATTTTTTTTTCCGTTCTGATTGACAGTTTGGGTGCAATTTTGCTATGTACTATTACATGGTAACAGGTTGATAAATAGATGAACAGTTGGTAGCCCACTCTCTGAGTCCGAACTCACACACACACACACACACACACACACACACACACACACACACACACACAGAGGGAGAGAGGAAGAGAGGGAGGGAGGAAGAGAGGGAGGGAGGGAAGGAGGGAGAGAGAGAGAGAGAGAGAGAGAGAGAGAGGAAAATGGAGGTGGTTAACAGTGCTCTCCATGGTTCTGAAATATCTAAAGCTTGCATTTCAAACACATTTTCAGCTGCGAAACATCATTTTATGTGTTATTTTGCTACAGAATTATCAACATCCTTGTTTTTTTTAAAAATAGGAGGAAAAAAAGAGAAGACTATTAAGTGCCTTGTTAGATAATTAGTTTAATCTTACAAAAAATAATCTAATTTATTCGAAGAAAATAACTCTTTGCAATACATTGCACGACAGAGCAAGGTGGCGGAACTCACCCAGAATGTGCTGGGAGAAAAAAATACAGCGCTTAAAAATAATTATGGAAGAGACCACAAGGGGGCACCATAATTCTATATCATCTGCCACTATAATTCATGTAAAGACAAGATTGCGCTACCTTGGTGGAGGTCTGCACTCTCAAAGTGCATTTCCAGAATGCACAGGCACAGAACAAGACTTAAAACAAAGCCTGTGAGCCAGGGTGGTCTTGCTGTAAACCTTTGTAATCAGCCAAAATAAACTAATTATAGAAGATAAAACACGTGAGCTATTCACTGGTGAATAAGCACCTTTAAGAAAACATATGCACCTATGAATGAAATAAACACAGAGCAAGGACAGAAGGCTTAGTCCATATCTGTATTGAACGTTCGGCCTGGTACATTTTGGTTTATTATTACCTGTTTCCTCGTCATGATTCAGTTAAGCCTTATTTTCCCTGCACTTGCATTTTTACCAGCCTCAGTGACACATATTTATATTACAGTGCAAAATAAGTATTCATGGCTTATCACTTAAGTAAACTTAACTTAAGTTTATCAGGTTAACTTTAAGGTGTCCAAACTTTTTGCCACACTTCA
Organism: Neosilurus hyrtlii; assembly: GCA_028564935.1. Lineage (NCBI taxonomy): Eukaryota > Metazoa > Chordata > Actinopteri > Siluriformes > Plotosidae > Neosilurus > Neosilurus hyrtlii. Next base: position 5,805,426 of record JAOUQZ010000008.1, on the reverse strand, counting down.
AAGACCATGGAACACATAACCTTTATTAAAGAAGGCATCATCAATGCTTGTTATTTTTAAACCCTATTTATTCTCACAGATATTTGGGCCTTTCAAGGTCTGTTGATTCAAGTCTTCTGTTGTGTCTAATATTTTCATTTGTGGTTTTGTCTTAATGTTTTTTAATGGTTTCATTGTTCCATTTCACTTTGTTTGTACTTTATTTCATTGCTGTTTGGATTAACCTGTCGTTACCATGAAGCACTTTGACTGATACATGCTGTCTTGAAACATGCTATATAAATACATTTGATTTGTATATTCGAATACTAATGCTGCACACTCTATTTTGTTGGACCGCCTTTAGTTTCGATTACAGCATGCATTCAGTGTGGCATTGTTTTGATGAACTTATGCAATGTCACAACTTTTATTTCAGTCCAGAGTTTTAGGAATTTTCCCCTAAGATATTGTGTTGATGACCTAAGAGTCAAACCACTATATAAAGTCTTCTCTGGCATGTCCCAAATACTTATATTGGGGTTAACATTAGGACTCAGTGGTGCCAGTTCATGTGTGAAAATGATTCTTCATGCTCCCTGAACCACTGTTTCACTATTTAAGCACAAATGTTATATCAGTGCTATCAGGAAAGAAAAAGTCCATTAATGAGTTTACCTGGTCACTCGGTACATTCAGGTCATTAGCTATCTTCATTTTCTCCAATTATGGTCAGTCAAGCTCTTTTCCTCCAACCACATTTCTGGCATGAAGTTCAGCACTATCCTTGCAGGTGTTAATAATGCACTCATCGTCATCTCTTCTACTGTTTACGCATATGAATCTGGAACGAGGACTGGGGGCCAGGGCGTACCAATAATGTACTGGACAGTTCTTAACCCTATTCCAATAATTTTAACAAATGACATCTTTTCCATTGTGACAGGATATTTCTTCCAACATGGTTGTTTAAGAAATTAGAAGGTACTCACTTCACTCACTGGTCAGTTATGGTAAAATGATGTTGCCTGCTATAATGCTAAAGTAATTAATCAATCAATGGATACTGCCCACTTTTTTTAATGAAACACCTATGGATTCCAATAATTGTGTGTAATATAACTGTTTTTCTAAAGTATACCTTTACTTCTAGTAAATATTATAATTCTTTCATTCTTCATTAATATAATTTACCACAAAAACGGTTTATGCCTATTTTCCTTGCATTCAGTAATCTTCACCAAGGGTACCAATATTTCTGGAGCAGACTGGAATTAAGCTTGTAGTAATTGTTGAAGTGTAATTGTTATAGCTGTGTTATTTTGTAGCAAAGTACAGCTTTGCACTGCATTGTGTCGCTTGCATTAACTGGAGCCTTATTGGTAGATGTGGAGAATGAATGCCAGGTCTGTGGTTTCATTCCCCAGGTGTTTTCTGTAAGATAAAATGATGAAGGAACAAATCACAGCCCAAGAGAGCGATAAACCGGTGAAAAACAGGTGATACTGGTGCTTCTGTCAGAAAGCATGACAGGAAGGGAGATAAGTGATGGCACATGTTACGTCTACACAAGAGATACTGTTTGTACACAGTCCTCATTGCACTGGTGCATGTCATAGGAGTATTCCTGTCATCTGTTATGATTTAATATGTACTGAACTGCATAAAGTCAGGTCTATACATATTTGACTATTGAAAAATTTATTGTATATTTAGCCGTTTTGCCCTCAGCAAATGAAATGCATGCTCAATTGGATTCAGGTGGTTACGTTTATCATTGCAGAACAATGTCTTCATTGTTCATTGTACATCTGCAATAAAGCACCAAGAGATTCAAAGCATCTGGCAGATAATACACTGATCAGCCAAAACAGTAAAACCATGATGACCACTGTCAACTGACATGAATACCTCATTGAATGTCTTGGAAGATGATCATCTCATTACGGCATTACCTGGCAAAAAGTGGGACGTATAGAGCAGAAAGTGAACAGTCAGTTCTCAACGTTGATATGTTAAAAGCAGGAAAAATGAGCAAGCGTAACGATCTGAGTGACTTTGACGAGAGATGACAACTGGAACTATTCATACAACCAATGAACTGACAAAAGTGTCAGAGGTGCCCAGGGATTATTATATCACATGTCACGGGTGCCCGGCTAACTGTACTGTAACTCTTAATGCTGGATAGAAAGGTCACATTAGTCAGAACACTGTCATGGACATTTTATAAAATTACTCTCCGACACTGCTCTCGCAGCAAACGAGTATTATTACAAAATACAAACCAGAGCAACAAGGTCGGGTTTGGAGAGATCTCTACCCTTCCTCTCTCCGCCTGGCCTTTTTATAACCCATCAAGACAGACCACCATCTCGCTATAACAACAATACATTATTATTAGTTAGAAGAGGTGAAGGGAGGTGCTGTATATCTTTAGGGAGCCTTTAGTCGAGGCTGCAGCCTTTCTTTCTCCACTTAATAGTCGTAACATATCCTGTGGTTGTTTTGGGACTACCTGCTCTTAACATTTCCATGTTACTCGTTACGCACACACTGAAGTTAAACAAATAACATGGTCAAAGAAAACACAGCATAGAAAGTAAATGATGTGCAGCCTGGGACTTCCCAGTGGTCAGTGTCTAAGTGAATATATAAATGTTTCATATGGTTATGAGAGGAAACATTTCCCCGTCAACACACGTCGCAGCTTCCCTCGTAGGGACTGCCTAGCTACAGACTAATCCGGTGGTCTTAATGCCCACGGCTTGAGATCAAGTGGTATGCTTTGGATCATGAGCGGTTCCCTTTTTCATACTTTTCTTTTCGCACCAGTCTTGTACATGTTTGTCTTTATCTTTTCAGGCAAAAGGTCAAAAGAGGGGTACAGGATTGACTGATTGATGAATTGGTTGATTTATTGATTTTTGCAACCTGTAATCTGCCAAACTGTTATGAATGGGTTTTTATTCATAAACTGTTCTGTCATTAAACAGGGTTCTTTGTCATGGTTTTTAGAAGTCACCAGTTCCTTTATTCTTTTAAGAATATAGTTGATTTGGCCCCATGTCATGATTGTTTTCTTTCTCTCTCTCTCTCTTGTGGGCTTGTTTAGATTTTTTTTCAGTGATATTCGGCTTCACGAGCAGTAATGGCTCAAAACAGAAACAAAAACAGATTTAAAATGCAAATGCCAGATTTGACACCAACCCAATACCTTACATAGTAAAATAATGAGGGAATAATATGAAACCATGGAACACCTGAGCTGCCAACGGTCCAGTTGTTTATTGTCACTTAAAAAGGGAGAGAGGGAGACTACATATAAAACATGCTGTAATTCCTACACTGTTAACTTAAAGTGGGAATCACTGATTTGGAAGAATGACTTGATATTTAATCATAACAGCCAAACAAATATACACCTCTCTTCAGCACTTCTTTAAAAGATCCATCCAAATTTATGGACGCACATTTTCAAAGCAACGGCACTAACAAGACAATCCCATCTTCCCTCCAGCAAATCAGCAACAGGGTGTCTGTGCTGTCCATGAGTACAAATGTCCCTTGATGCTGATCGGTTGAAATAGTGCTGCGTTTGGCACAGCACAAATCTAACACATTTCCCCTATCTACAGGGCTGTGTATAAACACCGGATTTGTTTTTCCAATATTAATACAGCATGGACAGCTAGTGGACCGGCAGGAATTCAACCAAAACTCATTGGATAAAAACTGATTTAAATTTAGGATGAAGGTCTTTACTGCTATTCAATAAATTTCACTCCAGTATAAAATGGTTAGTGGTTAATATATCCACCTCACAGAAAGAAGGACCTAAGTTAGGGTCCCCGACTCAGGCACTTCTGTGTGGGGTTTGCATGTACTCCCCGTGCTTGCATGGGTTTCCTCCGGGTACTCCGGTTTCCTTCCACAGTCCAAAGACATTCACATTAGACTAACTGGCTGTTGCCCCTTGGTGTGGATGTGAGTGTGAGTGGTTGTGTGTGTTGCCCCTGCGATGGACTGGCAAGATCTTCACAGTGTATCCCGCCTTCGTCCCCTGTCGGCTGAGTAGGCACCAGTCTTCCCGCGACCCAAGTAGGCTTAAGCATCTCAGCAGATTACTAAGTGAGTGAATGTAAAATAACTTTTTCAGTGTCAAATGTCAAAAATGCAGTAGTCTGTGATTTGAATGTTAGATTTGATAAATGGAGCTGACCTGGACACATCCTAATCAGATGCCCAAACCACCTGATCTGACTCCTTTCAGTGCAGAGGAGAAACGGCTCTACCCCGAACTCCCCCAAATATCCGAACTCCTTAACCAATCTCTAAGGCTGAGCCTAGACACCCTCCGAAGGACTGAATTTCATATAGTAATTTATGTAATGTACTATGCAAAGACTTCTCTCATCTTTTTGATAATGAATAAACCAAAATGTCTAAAAGAGAAGATAAGCGGAAAAGTAACAGAGAAAAATACAACCTAAATCTTTCCTTCCTTCTAGAAAAAAATATGAGCTCAGCACACTGTCACACCAACACCTTGATCACCTGAACCTGCCAGAACACAGAGACCCTGTCATACCTTCTCAAAATCACTACCATTAGCACAATGCAGGGTAAAGACAGCCACAAATAAGATACACGCACACACACATTGGTAGCGTTGTTGAAATAACAAGGTCACACCAAAGTATAGCCTTGATTATTAAAATCCTTTCACCAGGATGCACCTGTTACTAAGTAACGACTGCTAGGGGTTGCAAAGGCAGGAGGAAGCGCAAGAAAATCACATAAATTAATGACTATTATCATTATTGTTCACATTTTATCCTTCCATCTACTCAGATAAAGGCGTGAAGATCTGAGCGCAGAGGGTCTTTTTTAAAGGGAGAAACAGGAAAAGGTAACAAAACAATCAGGCAAAATAAGACTTTAAACTGACACGAATGATTCAACAGAGTTGTTACTCGATGGATAATCACACAAAATTAGGTCAATGATGAGTGCGCACACTAAATATCCTGTTTGGCTTCCTCCTACCATTTATGGTATTTCCACTCTCTGTGCCTACTCTCCTCTGATTGGTTGCATTTCGACAACTGAAAGCCTTATTCTCAGCATCCTGGGAGGCAGAACGGGATGGGCAGAGATACCACTGTGCATGGGGTGGCGGTGGGGAAGGCCAGCTAATCAAAAAGCCCAGTACACTGAGACACCTAGTTGAGGCACTATTGTGCGACCAAAAAACAATTTATAAAATAAATGTTAAAAGTAAATAAATACATAAAAAAAACCAGATGAAAAAATAAATAAATATTTGTTTTTAAAAAATCGACAAAGACCTTGTGTTTACAGCCAGCTCAAATAGCCCAGAGGGAGAATCTAAACATGCACTAACCTTGTTATTTGACATTCTGGCATCATCCAACATGGCTATTCAAAACTGTAACAACATTTTTGGGTCAAAAAGTGGAAAACGCATAAAATCTTCCCTTTAAGAGGTTTAGGCTTGAATTTTTATTTACAGGCATACTGGAAGACCTTTTTTATATTTGCGTTTTATACCCAGTATTTACTTCTACACTCAATTTGTACCCCTGCATAAAGGACAATCCATTTACTCTTTAATATACAGTGCTATTTTAGAAAAATTTATATGAGATGCAATTTTAAGTAATAATGAATTCAGATATGATTTTAAACAATTTATGCTCAGAAGGATTAAGATCTTTAAATGCAATGAAAGAACCATTTTCTTGTTTTTCTTTTCCATCTCTATTGACTGATGGACTCTATTTTTGTTGGTGCCAGAGCCGGGAAAATAGACTTTGCTCATTATAATCCATTATGTGGACAAATCTTTGTGATGAAAAACAATTTTGTTTGTTGTGGAAAGAGCAACTGGTTCTAAAATGGACCAAATCATTCTTTAGGGAACAAAAGTGTGTGATTTTTTTCAGCAATTACAAAAATATTCTAAAAGCAAGATGGAAAACTGCAGAAACTTCAGAAAAGCTTTACAAAATAATGCAAGCTTTGCTGAAGGGTTGTTTCTGCTAGAAAAAAACTTTTACAAAAAAATGAATCTAAAATTTCTTTTCATGGTTATAGAAGCACAAAGTCTATGAGTTTGTATTTAAGATGCATCACAGTGCCTACTTCTGTTAACTGTGACCTTCTCAGCATCTGCTGTGTGATCACATACACACACACACACACACACACACAGAGGAGGGGGGAGAGGGAGAGAGAGAGAGAGAGAGAGAGAGAGAGAGAGAGAGAGAGAGAGAGAGGAGATGTACACAGCATTAGCAAGCACTGTAGGAAGAGCATATTTCACTTGACTTCTATTTATTTCCATACAAATAAGACACAGTACAACACTGCATATTTTATAGCAATGGATGATAAATGTTTCTGTCACTTTTCATAGAAACTGGATAATAACACATAGCTCTGGGTGCCTCCTCGTGAAGCTGGCAGCAAACTTCCACTCCGAAGAAAGAATTTAGCAGGTCGGTCTATGCCCACCCATGTACATCCAATCCAAAAGAGCTGAGACCTGTTAACACTATTACTATGGCAACAACCATCAATCTGTGAAAGAAGCCTTTTCAAATGTTTCTCACCTCATCCCACTGCAGTTCTCTTTTCACCACGACACTCATGTCTCTACAGAAATACGCCTAGGTTGCAAAAGTGTAAAGAAGCCACAGACATTTGTGTTTGCTAAGCACGCTGCGCTCGGGTCCCTGTGCAGATCAAGAAGAAGGAGAGCTCTGAAGAATTCTGACTTCCTTTGTGGTTATATGTTATAAGAGGTCTTGAAAAGGTTTGATAAGTTTAACTGTACATCTTATGAGCGAGAGCCATCATATCGTCACCACTTAACGAAGACGGCTTGTCTTTGAATGACAGATTTTAAGATGTGAGTGTTTCAACTGATGATAAACAAGCAATGCATGTGTGCAGGAGTAATTATTAATCAGTTAGCACTCATATCAGCTTTCAGTAGAGAGCGGGGGTGTGATGATATTTTGACAAAATAAATAATTCAACATTAAGGCCAGGCAAACCATTTTCACCCCCATTTAGGTAGTTTTCACATTATGACAGTGTAAATGTATCATGTCCTCATTTTTGAACTGCTGTATCCTACTATGGTCATGGGTAGGCTGCAGCCTATCTCAGCCAACTCTGGGTGAAGGCGAGTTATAACCTAAATAGCTCACCAGACCATCGCAGTGCCAACACAAACACAAACAATCACACCCGGAGCGATCCGTAATCACCAATTAGCCTAATGTGCATGTCTTTGGACTGTGGAAGGAAACCAGAGTACCCGGAAGAAACTCACACAAGCACTGGAAGAACAAGCAAACTCCATACAGAAATACATGAACCCACGGTTGAACTCAGGACCTTCTTGCAGTGCGACGGATGTACTAACCACTATGAGCAGACCTCAACGTGAAGATGTTTCTTATTTTAACAGTTCATTACTATATACAACAATAGAGGTTTTTAATGGTGATTAAATCTAGGTTTTCTCACGCACTCACTCACTCATTTGCCGAACTGCTTAATCCTACAAGGGTCTCGGCGAGGCTGGAGCCTATCTCAGCCGACACTGGGCGGAGGCAGGGTACACCCTGAACAGCTCATAAGACCATTGCTGGACTTGAATCTACTGTGTTGTTTTGGTGTGATTTGGACGCGTTGGGGGGCTGATGACATCACACGTAAAATAAATAAAACGTTAATAACTTTAAAATCATAATTGCAAAATAATTTCTTTCAACAGCACAAACCAGCACAAACGTGGCACAAACGATTGAGACCACTTTTTGGCGTGGTGGGCGAGCTGAGTGACGCCACAGGCCAAAAAATGCATTTTATAATTATTTGAACACCTTAATAGCGCAAACAAAAATGGCAGTGCTATTTTGAAATTTTCAGAAAGTGGGGGGGCCCAACTTCACACAGCTCAGTGAGTGTGTATACTGGGAGGTGGGGTTCAAGCAGCCATGTCAGTAGTCTGTAGGAAATAGAGTTCAAGGTAGCCATGTCAGAAGCAGCAAAGCTGCCCAGGAGTGGTTTGCTAATTCATATGTATGCATGATACGCAGAGACTGCACATGATATGCATGTTATTGTATGAACGATGATGTAGATAAGAGACTTGAGTCTTGGTTGTACACGTTTCCTAACAGTCACGATGTTCCGCAACATCCCACTGCATGAGAAAGACTTAATTTTCATCTGTAAAATGACAGGCTTAGAGGAGAGAAAGCGAGTGCGCGCGTGAGAGAGAGGGAGAGAGAGAAATTGTACATTTATTTATCATGTCAATATAATTATATCATGGGAATAAACTTATATTACAGATTCAGAACAATAAAACTTAACTGTAAACCTATAAAATGTGTACTTATTACATTATATATGGCTTTATACAATATATTATATGGATAGTGAGTGGCACAATGGTGTAGCGTGTCCGCATCAAAGCAAGCAGGTCCTGGGTTTGAGTCATGGGCTCTGTGAGGGCGTTCCTGTGTAGCGTTCTATGTTTTAGCTGTGCTTGCATGAATTTCCTCTGGGTACTCCAGGTATATCAGGTGTGTGTGTGTGTGTGTGTGTGTGTGTGTGTGTGTGTGTGTGTGTGTGTTGGTCTTGCGATGTACTGGCGAGCTGTTAGGCTCAGATAGGCTAAGATAGCTTCCAAGACCCTCGTAGTATTAAGAGGTTCAGCGAATGAATGAAGGAATGAATGATATTTGTAGCTGTGGTATACGTATTCTGGGTGGTAACATCATTACACATCACAGGCGAGTGTAGAGAGCACTCTTCATCATTATCTTCATGGTTGTCATCATCATCATCAAAACATTAACCAAGGAAATATCTTTTAGACATGTTCATGTTCATTTCTACAGTACTACAAACCAGTGGAATTTACACCAAAACAGTCTGAAGCGAATGTGGTGGGTTCTTGGTGGCACATTACCAAACCTCGCTAATTATTTGAAATCCCAATCAAAGGAAAGCACTACGCCAAACAACCCATATTGCGAATTCAGGGAAATCATTGTATGTTAAAGTAGTTCTGTTTTTACTTGTGACTTTCAAAGAAAATGAATTACACTTTTACTCTGAGGTGAAACTCATCCCTTGTACCTCATATACCTTTCATGAAAGCTGTTTGAAGTCTTATACAATACACTTTCCTACTTATATATAAATGACTCTCAATATTGGTAGATAAAAGCCTAAAGAAACTGTCTGCATTAGTCAGAATGAATACAAGCTTCACTTCCAAGCCTTTCTATTCGGACAAGATCAAAGAACTGAATTTCTTTCACATTTTTTTTTTCATGTCAGATCATATTATGTGTGTTTGTACCAAAGGTCTTGTTGCTCATCAGGTTCTTTCATGCAGTGTTTTAAAGGAGTAATGAGTTGAGTGGTATTGGAGACCTGAGGGGCACGTTCATTAAACCCGGGCTGCAAGGCTGTGCTACGCAGGTTCCGATTAATACCCTAAAATGAGACGAGCAAGAAACAATTAGTATGCTAATGGGACGAATTCAAACAGCTTCACCTTGTAATACATGCACTAATATAATAAAATTGCAGGCTCCATCAACTAAATATAACCTTCACCTTCACAGATGCTGGAGCATCCATTTGAATTATACATAATATAAGTTAAAGCAACAGGGGACAACTTAAAGAGGAAAAAAAGTGCATTTAATAAAAAGTTATGGAATGACTTTAGAAAATATTAAGCATGAAAAGGCACAGAGGAACAATACAGTGATTCAATGTTAGGCTTAATGGTTATTTTCATTCCTGATAATTAAGCATGCTATTAATAGCATTCATTTTTAAGTGCACTTTACCCCTCTCCTCCTTTCCTCTTCCCTTGGAAGATGCATGGCATTTGATTTCTAATTCCAGCCCACTTTTCATTTCCCATACAATCAGTGCATGGCTTGATCCACACTGAGCTTGAACATGTCTCTGATTCTATAGCAATTATTTCACCAGGGTGCAGTTAACGAAACAATCACCATTAACCCTGAGCCTGACTACAGCAAACACTCTCTCTCTCTCTTTCTCTCTCTCTCTCTCTCTCTCTCTCACACACACACACACACACACACACACACACACACACACACACACACACACACAGGACGAGAGCCCTCCAATCACTCTGACTCATCTGATAAACATCACTCACCCCTCCTACTGCGCTCTCCATTAGTCTTTAAAACAGGCATTATTAATGTCGAATTGCGTGGCGCCTCGCTGATGAAAGGCTGATGGATGATGGAACAAAATGGCCACATCTTTTTAGTGCATATTTATTCAGAAGTTAAAGGTGAAAAATGATAATGTGTGGGGCAACACTGTCATAAGTACCTGGAAGTCAGTGCCTCAGAAAATCATTGACTATTGAATGAATCTAAGTATTGTTGTTAAATCAGGCACTCAGAGTGAAGGAAAAGCGCTGATTCATGCCCAGCGGTGGTGTGTGTGCTACTCTCAAACAGCTCATCAAAGGAGAAGCAGGAATGTTCACTTATTGCCCCCACCCTCTCTCTTTCCCTTCTGGCCTTTCTCTCGCCACAATGAGGCAGCGAGGCTGATGATTTAGGTTGGAGGATGTCGATAGTAATCAGCAAACAGAATATACTGAGGTTTTGCCAACTTCTGTCTGCAGCGCATGTAACACCTGTCTGACAGCTACATTAAATAATGGTGGGAGGAGAGAAGAGGGGAGTGGAGGGGAAGGGAGGGGAGAAGAATTGAGTGGAGGGCAAGGGAGAGGAGAGGTGGGGAGAGGAGTTGAGAGGAGGGGAGGGCAGGGGAGGTAAGATGAAGGGAGAGGAAAGGAGATGAGGGGAGAAAAGAGAAGAGAGGAGAGGAGAGAGGAGATGAGGAGATGAGGAGAGAGGGGAGATGAGAAGAGAGGGGGTTAGGAGGGGAGAGAAGATGAAGGGAGATCAGGGGAGAAAAGAGAAGAAGGCAGAAGAGGAGGGGAGAAGAGAGGAGGGGAGGGAGAGGAACAGGAAGAGGAGAGGAGGGGAGAGGAGATGAAGAGAGAGGACAGGAGATGAGGTGAGAAAAGAGAAGAAAAACAGAGTACAGAGAGATAAGGAGAAGAGAGGGGAATGCAGTAAGGTGGGGAAGAGGACAGAGGAGAGGTGAATAGAAGAAGAGAAAGAGCAGAGAAGAATGGAGATGCGAGGAAAAGAGGAGGAGAGAAAACAAAGAGGTAAGAAAGAAGCAGAGCTGAAGAAAGATGGGAATAGAGGAGAGGAGAGTAGGAATGAGAGGAAAGGATGTGGAAGACAGAATATTGGAAGAAACTAAAAGAGATATAAAAGAGATGGAAAAGTGTGGAGAACAGAAAGAGAAGCACAGACAAATCTCCATCTGCCAGAAAAAAGACTAGTCAACATAATAAGCATAACACACACACACACACACACACATATATATATATGTGTGTGTGTGTGTGTGTGTGTGTGTGTGTGTGTGTGTGTGTG
>JAOUQZ010000008.1:5767870-5782599 GCA_028564935.1 Neosilurus hyrtlii | reverse complement strand
TGTTCCAGGCGTGTCTCACCGGGAGGAGACCCCGGGGAAGACCTAGGACATGCTGGAGAGACTATGTCTCTCGGCTGGCCTGGGAACGCCTCGGGGTCCTCCCGGAAGAGCTGGAGGAAGTGTCTGGGGTGAGGGAAGTCTGGGCATCCCTTCTTAGACTGCTGCCTCCGCGACCCGGCCCCGGATAAGCGGAAGAAGATGAGATGAGATGAGATGGGATTAAGCAGTTCGGCAGATGAATGAACGAATGAATAATGTTACCTTAATCTGACCAACTGAAGCAACAATGCCATGGTGATTACACGCTGTAATCAAGGCTAAAGGCGGTTCAAAAGAATAAATGCAAAACTTTTTTAGCTCGGCAGTGTATATTTGTTTGTTAAATTCTTAACTAGATAGGTGTGACTAGCTTTAATAGTCCATAAAAATGCAACTATATTGCCAAAAAAAAGTCCTCCAAGTGCTTCGAGGAAGTAGTAAAAGTCAGGGCCCATGCAAGTCCAAATACTTTACTTCTTTGTCTATTAAGTAGCCTTTCATACTTCTTTACTTTTTAGATCTGCAGTGAAAATGTGTTTGATTGTGTAATATAGAAACAAAAAGCCCAAAACAAACGTTTCACGGAATTGATCATCTTCATTAAGGATAACATCCAAAGAAGATATGTCACTGTCTGAATGTGAGAAAGTGACTATATGCATCTTGGGACATATGAGAACCTGATAAAGCCTTAAATGGAGTTTTTAGACTTATAATCATTATTATGAGTGATTGTTTATTCCCAGAGATAACCAGTTAAAGGGAAAACAATCAATATATAATATAGTGACTGGCTTATTCCAGGATACATTATTGGTTAAGAGAAAAAGAGCAAATATCTAGTATAAGTACATCTTCTGTACGGAAATATTTAGAAAGAAGCTGAAGTGATTTTGTTAGCAATACATGGGAATAAATGAGACTTCAGAAAAATTAAATGAAAAAAGACATTCTGGAACATCTTCTGGAAAAGACAGTAAGAACAAAATGGCTGCTTTTAGTAGAAATTGATTGAAATAGATTCAGATTTAAGGAGCACTAAGTGCAGAGTTGATTAGTCATGGAAAGTTGTGGTTAGCATTTATACAAAATGCTGGGTACACTGTGAACTCAGAGACTTGGAAACCAGAAAATCTCACTCAACACGTCTAAGGGCTTTTACCACAAAACCACTGAATCAGCTCATGCTTCCAGCTCACAGTATAGTGGGTTCATACTGTTCCCTTATCCCTGTAATTTTATTTCGATCATAATTAACACTACTGTTTCTGGTGGAGATTTTCCACAAGACTGTACATGTAGCATCATCACAGGACATGAACACTAAAGCATTAACACACACACAATCCCAGTGTTTAAAGGACTTTGGCATGTTTGCATTACCAGTTCTTTTCCCCCAAACCATAATGAGGGCCCTTTTTTTAATTGCAAAACACACGCAGCACCATTTAAACATCGACTTTACAAATGAGCTCATGTTTCCTATTTGAGAGCATACAGTGTTGTAATACAGTGAATTATTTACAGAATATAACAGAAACATATCCAGAATGTTTCTAAATCAGCAGTCCAACCTTTACCTTTACCATTAGTCTTTATAAAGACCATTTTAATTGGCATTACACTGATTATAAACCTAATCATTATAAAAATGTCCTTGGCATGATCAAATATCTGTACTATAATACCCTCAGCATGTGGACTGACTGCCACCTGGTGGCTAAGCTGAGAACTAGCACCTCCCAGCACATCATGATGTTCCTGATTATGTAACAGTCTCCAAGAGCATGCTGGGTAGGAAAGCTTGTAAGCCCTGATCAAGCTCACAGTTCCTTTCAGGCTCAGGTTTCTGTCTGGATCTAATGGCATGTATGCAAGGATGAGTGGATGACATATGGAAGATCATGGTAGCAGTCTCTCATGGTGTTTCTGATAGTAACAGGACTGACCTTTAATGGTGAGATGTGTGAGTGAGAGACGTAACCATGCACATTCTCAATCTCCGACAGGTTCCGTTCAGATACATGCACCAGCTCTGGTGCTCGCACCTCGCCCGTCAACCGAGGATAACTGTGCTCTGGTGGTGACTCATCATCCTGATAATGATACTAAGAGGAAGAAAAGGGACGATAAAAGGAGAGGAGAAGAGGAGGACATAGATAAGCCAATCAGAATGATGCATTAAAGTCACAGAACGTAGCAAGAGATATGAGACATGAGATATAAGACAGTGTGAGCATGTTGCCATGTCAACATCAATTCTACTCTGTGGCTATATGTTAAAAAAAATAAAAAATAAGGTACACCAGCATGGGATGATGTCATTTTTAAAAGAAGAATCAACCATCCAACTGAGAATCAAAGAAAACTTTATTTTTATATTCTTTGTAAGTGACCAACAAATAATAATCTAAACAATTATTTTAAAAGCAGCTGTTCCAGCCAAATTCTTTAACAGGAATTCTTCAACATACTTGCTTCTATAACATACATTTACTGTCCATATTATTATAAACACCTATACACCTGCACTTTCATACAGTTATTCCCGGTATCATGTGCCAGCAGTGCGGCCGAATAATATTGTACCTATACAGGTCAAGCGCTAGTAATAGTTCACATCAAACAACACAATGGAAGAGAATCATGTGATTCTCAGTGACTTTGTTTGTGGCATGATTTTTGGTGCCAGAAGACCTGCTTTGGATATTCTGGACTCTGGTGATCTCCTGGAATTTTCAGGCACAAAACTTTCTAGAATTTATATAGAATGGTGCAAAACTTAAATTACCCCTCTTGAATACGGTTTCAGCAGAATTTAAAACTAATCCAACCTTAAAGTGGGATTCATCAAGGTTGGAGAAAAATTACTGATATTTAAACTTAACAACCAAGAACTAAAAAAAAAAACACTTCCCATCAGTATTCCTTCAAAAACTCTTTCCCCAAATTCATGGACGCACATTGCCAGCAAAGGACACTAACAACACCCCTATTTTCCCTTTAGCCAATGAGCAACAGGTTGTGGGGAAGCTGGTGCCCATCTCAGCTGACTTGGGCGTGGGCGGGGTACATCCTGGACAGCTCGCCAGGCTATTGTAGGCAACAGGGTGCTTTGTGTTGTAAATGAGAACTGTAATTGTAAATGTTGCTGATTGGCTGGAATAGTGTTGTGGAGCTACAAAACACTCTGAGAGACTCTCTGAAGCCACTTCGTTTCCTAAATAACCAGAGCTATAAACAACCACCAGACATTTTTTATTTTTATTTTCTTTCAGTAATTGGCTGGAAAATCATAAGTAGATATTCATAGTATTTGGTAAAAAAAAAATTAATGACTGAACCTTTAATGCTGATAGGCGGCACCAGCACAAGACCATACTGCGCGCCTGTCAGCTAAGAATGGAAATCAGAAGCGACAGACACAGGCCTACTAAAACCAGACTGTTGAAGACAGAAAAAAGAACAGGAAATATTTTTCCAAACTTCATCTTCCAGTTTCAGTAAGCCTGATTTGTTTCTGCCTTATTGGATGCTTTTTGTTTGTTTATCGCACCACTCTGAGTAACCTTTACAGCCCTACAGAAACATCAGGAAATCAGCAATTCAAAAACATCTGGCACCAAAAAACTTAATACTTCTCTGCTTGACTTTATGCATTTCACTGCTGCCACGTGATTGGTTGAATAGATATATGGATTGAGTTATGTAAATACTGGATAATTGAATTTATTGAGCAAGTATACAGGTGTGTATACGAACAATTGTGTGTCAAATTTTCAAAAAAGGACAGCAAACCCTTTTAGTTAAAAGACAGTACAATGAAGGTCTCAGGACAGTCATTAAAGTAAGAGTCTTACATGGGACACAAGCATGCTTAAATATGCTGAATTTTACTTGCTAGGCATGTTTTAATCATTAGAACAAGAAAGTATGTAGATAACAAGGAAATAAATCCAGTTTTTTTGAATGAGCTGCATTAGCGCTCCAGGAGGCTCCAGGAGGGCATGACGTGGTCACATGATCTGCTACATCAGAGGCGCAAAAGGTTTGATTTATTAAGTCACCATGAACTATTAGCAACTAAAACATGACTAAATATTTTACGTAAGACTCATACTTTTAAATCTTTCTGCAAAAATGTACTGTATAATGCAGACATTTCTATATTAAAAGATACAGTATATGTGACCTGATCTTGGAAAACCTGGCCACAGCCAGAAATTTCACTTTTTATGTCTTCTGGATTTTTAAGAGGCCTGTAGTCCAATGAACTTCAGCTCCAAATTTCATCTAATTATCTCCAAAATTCTCTGAGATATTGAAATTTTAAGTTTTCAGAATTCTAGGACTAAAGTCACAAGGTGACGTTATCTATCAAAAATATCATACGCCATACATCAATATAACATGTCTTTATTCCAGAGAAATCAACAATGTAAGATGATTGTGGTATAAGATGCACTGATTGCAGGGGGCGGGGGGGAGGAGGGGATGTATAGCGGGTAGCACGTCTGCTTCACAGCAATAAGGTCCTGAGTTTGATTCCCGGGATTGGCTGCTTCTGTATGGAGTTTGTATGTTCTCCCCGTGCTTGAGTGGGTGTCCTCTGGGTAGTCTGGGTTCCTCCCACAGTCCAAAGACATGAAAAATTAGGCAAATTGGCTGGACCATTTTGACCCTAGATGTGAGTGTGAGTGTAAGTGTTGCCCTGCGATGATCTGGCGAGCTGTTCAGGGTGTACCCAGCCTTCACATAGTGTGGGCTGAGATAGGCTCCCTGCGACACTATTGGGATTAGGTGGTTTGGCAAATGAGTGAGTGAATGAGTGAGTGAGTGGTTGCAGTATTCTCAGGAATCTGACCTGGTTACACTGTGTGGATGGACATAACATCCAACAGAAGTAAGGGTACATTTCAGGTTGAGTTTCGGCTAAGAAGGCAGTTTTCAGTGCATTGTCTCACAGTTTCTTGCTTTAATCAAGTCATCATTTGGCCAAGTCTGAAGGTTATATGGGAAATATAAGCCTTATATGCTATAGTTGAATGATATTTCCTGAATGATAATAAGATCATGAATCACAGATTATGCCTCTCATTACATAGCTCATTAAGTGAATTTCCTACCTTACCGGGTGTTCCCAGCACAGGTCACATATTTGTAAACCATGGAGCCGTAAATGCACATTATTACTCTCAAAACCAAGGTACTGGGTTGTTACAGTTATCATACCATGACTTTTTCACGCAGCACCACTCATAATGAGACATATGAACCAATCATGATAAGCCACAGCTGTGCTAGACATCTGGAAGCAAGCTGTATTTAGCATTATGAACAAGGTTTTGTGAGTAAACTCATGGTGCTGGGTGGAGAAAGTGCAGCCAATGAAGCATTTGCGAAATAGAGAAGTTCCCCTGCCGGCAAGGCATGCATGTGGAATCTGCAAAGCAGTTCAGGTTTGCTAAAAGCCATAAAAGCCATGGACAGAGCCTTGCCAAGCAAAAAAAAACATCATGATGCAAAAAAGCGAGCAGCATGGGTGCAGCATGTGGATGAAGTGAGAGTTTTATGATGACGGCACTCCGGCTGTCTGTCTCACCCAGGGCGAGTTCATCAGGGCCGGGTTCGGGCTGGGGTTCAAACAGGCCTGAGTGTGGGTCTGCTGCTGGGAGCCCTGAACTGCCGGTGGCCTGTTCTGGAAATACACACATAGGAATCCAACCATGAGTAATCAAAAACAATTAAAATGCCTCTTTCACCTGTCATACATCACACAAATCAGACATTCCGCAAGCACAAGCGGACAAGCATTAATTGGTGACCAGCAGATATCTGACATAAATGATTATTTAAATTGAAACACATTTCCTCATTTAGCTATGGTGATTTCAAAATTCCTCTGAACTACTGGCTAGAAAAAGCATGTGTGGGTGTTATCACTGTAAACCAAAGCAGTGTGTGATCAGTCGTGGTCATGGTTTTTATTCATGATCCCTGTGTTGGAGTGTTAGGAGAGTACAAACATGCAGACATTCAGAATGTGTATAAATTGGAAATATTATTCTCCAGAATTCTTCTGAAAACTCCAAAACATATTACATGAATAGTGACAAGGCCAACAGAAGCTCAGAGCCATAGGAATGACCACTGCATTACTCAGTAACACACCGGTGTATCTCATCATTGCCACCTAACATCCTTAAATTTGAATGATATAACAGATCGGTGATCGGTTCACCATTTTACCCCACTTCACACCAGATATCGGGGGGATTGGCTCCATTTTCCTGTCACGACCCTGACAGACATGGAGTATAGATAATTGATGGGTGTTATACACTAATCCATGAATCAGAATTTTTAAAAATCGAGTATACATTCTTTTCTCTGTAGTGATTGTTTAAAGAGCAGCACGTGGCGCCCTTTAAACAATCCATCTGCGTCACAACAAGAAGGGTTCGAGTCGCAGGCTCGGCAAAAGCGATTTTTTCATTCGGGTACTCTTGCTTCCGTCCCCAGTCCAACAACATGCACATTAGCCTAATTTCAAATTGCCCCTAGGTGTGACAAGGGTGAATGTCTGTGTGTGCTGCCCTGTAATGGTCTGGCAAGCTGTCTTCGCCTAGTGTCAGCTCAGATAGGCTCCAGCCTCCCTGCGACCCTAGTAGGATTAAACCGTTCAACACATGAGTAAGCGATTGTTTAAAGATCAAGTATTCAAAAGGTGACATTAATATAAGCTACATACAAACTAATAATTACAAACAATAAATTTAGCTACAGAGTGGAGAAATTATTGCAGAGGCATCTAATGCCCCTATTGGACCAGCAATTATCTAACAAAAATAAACAGTAACAGAACCCCTTAAACATTCTGTCCTAGGGGGGATAACAATGCACCACAATGCTCAGTCTCATGATATATAGTTTTATACTATAAGAATTATTAGCAGACTGTAAGGTGGAAATCATTGACTTCATCCCCGAGATGCGATGATTCCATTTCCTTTAACCACAAATATTATATTCCACATACACACTACAGATCACATACTTTAGCACTGTCTCTGGGAGAAACGGTCGTAGCTTCTCATCACAGCTAGCAAGCAGATTAGCTCACAGACACCTGTAATTAAATACCAGAACACTCACTGTGACCTACTTGTTCAAAGCTTGGTAATAAGTACAATAAGAACCTGCTGTGTAATAAGAACTTGAAATATGTATAAGAATATAAAGTCAATGCTAAGTTATTATACTGCACACTTATGGAAACAGAGCTGAATGGAGTGAATAGAAAGTAATTAATAAGAGAGGAAGAGAACTTTCTTTGGGGGTTTTAATAAGAGTCAGACAGTGCGGTGGGATCTGCCCTTTATAAAGGCTCTATTATCTCCTCCTGTGAATAAACCAGCCTTCTCTCGGTCTCCCAGTTCAAACAAGTTTTAATCAGACCAGATTCAGGTATTATATTGCCACATAAGATACACTCATACAGGAACATGCATCACGAAATATATATTAAAGCATCCAGTATTGTGGGTCTTCTTTGTAACTTACTCATTGTATAAGCTGGCGCTTTGCTAATGTATTTCACTGAGCCACAGTGTGTGTGTGTGTGTGTGTGTGTGTGTGTGTGTGTGTGTGTGTGTGTGTGTGTGTGTGTGTGTGTGTGTTCGCTCGCTCGCTCGCTCGCTCGCTCACTCACTCACTCTCTTACACGCCGTACAGCTTAATCCTACTTGGGACGCAGGGAGGCTGGCGCCTATCTCAGTCGCTACTGGGAAAAGGCGGGGTACACCTTGAATAGCTCGCCAAACCATTGCAAGGCCAACACAACCATTCACCTTCACATTCACACCTAGTGGCAATTTGGAACAGACAATTTGCCTAATGTGCATATCTATGGACTGTGGGAGGAAACCAGAGTACCCGGAGAAAACCCACGCAACCATGGAGAGAACATGCAAACTCCACACAGAAATGCCCTCGCCAAGCCCAGGACTCAACACAGGACCTTAGTGCTGTGCTGTTTAGTATGTATGTATGTATGTGTGTGTGTGTGTGTGTGTGTGTGTGTGTGTGTGTGTGTGTGTGTGTGTGTGTGTGTGTGTGATACAAAGGGTGTTTGCAGACATAATGTAATATACAATAATAATGTACCTGACAATTTGCAGTGAGCTTATAGTGATGAGTTTAATTAATGTTTTTATTTTATGTTCTCTCTCTCTCTCTCTCTCTCTCTCTCTCTCTCTCACTCACGTGGAGGCTTGTGCTCGTCTCAGCTGACACTGGGCAAAGGACAGGTACATCCTGAACATCCCATCAGTCCATCACACAGCCAACACATACATACCCATTCAACCCACCTACTCATCACTCTTTATACAATTTAAGGAAACAAGGAAACCCTAAAAAGCTTCAGTCGAGGCAATTGGACTTCTTTTCAACAAAAACTCAAGCTTTCTAGGATTAACATGACCTGAATGATTGAGACGCTTAAACGTATGAAACGTATAAAACAAAGAAACATTTCCTACTTCCACATCTGGAAAATAAGTCACCCAAATTCTAATTTAAAGATGTTTGTAAAACTGAATAATAAACTGCTTTGAGCAGTTCCACCAAAAATTTAACATTTACAATTACAACATTCGAATTAAAAATCCACATTTATAAATATGCAAGTAAGGTAATACCCCTAACTCTACTGGCACGCACCCACTTCCAGAGTTAAATCAGTGCAATAACAAGGTTTCATACTTCTGATAATTACACTAGCTATATTTTCTTACTAAAAGTCAGTATTTTATATTTTATTATACACAAGCCTTTTGAAGGCTGAGTTTCCCTTCAGCAAAAAATGCTGCACTTACGGTGTTTTAATAATTTTCCTGAAAGAAATGAATCATAAAAATATATGTTTAAGTGTAGGAAGGCTTCAGGCTCTAAACTTGAGCCAGCACTATCACTAACCAAATACTAGTGTTGTAAAGATAAATCACAGTACATAAGAATGTGACTTGCATTGTGGAAATGTGTAATATCAACATCCTCGTAATCATGCCTCTCATGAAATTGCACTCTCTGAGCACCAGAGGTCCCAACTGGAACAACCCTGTTAAAATATACACTCAATCATGCATTTTTATAGGAACAGCTATACACCTTCTCATCAGTCAGCCAAACACGTGGCAGTAGCACAGTGAATACAATTGTGCAGATACAGGTCAAAACCTTTAGTTAATGATTTTATGATTCAAATATAGAGAGAAGGGGGAAGTGTGTGGTACCAGATAGGCTGGTTTAAGAATTTCAGAATCTGATGAGCTTCTTGGATATCCCTCCACAACACTGTTGTTCACTGGATGTGATTTTTTATTTAATGCATAATTCTTAATTAAATTCTGAAGAACACTTTGGGTGAAAATAACAGGGAATCAACATTTTATGAAATACACAAACTATTACCTGAAGTTCATGACCCTAACTTCTTGTTCCTGACTGACTTTATACATTGTGCCAACATATGATTGGCTAATTAGATAACTGCATAAATCATCAGGTGTACAGGTGTCCCTATTAAAGTTACTCCTTTTACAAAACCTGCACTGCAGCAGTTGAAACTAGAGCTTCTGCACTTTTTACCATTTCTTGTTAAGGTACCACAAAATTACCACTTTAACAATACTTAACCTCTCTCCGTAGCCATTTCTTAAAGTGCAATAAAAGGCAAGCCTTCCAAACTCTGTTACTTTTCTTACACATGAATGTATGTATATTTTCATTATCAGGTGGTTTTTACTTACATTTTTAAAGTTGCGATCTGCTAAAATCCATTTGAAAGCATTAGCCAGTTTGAAAAGACTGCTGTTTCGCTCTCAGAGATTGTAAGAATAGGGCGTGAATCCTCCAGTTCATATAAGGCAAGATAATGGCAAAAATAATTTCATTCCATTTCCTTCAGTTATAAGTTACAAAAATATAGAAAAGGGAAGTGGGTGGTGCTGAGAGGATAGCATGAAGTAAAAATGATTCAAAAGCTAGCATTCATACCAAGAGAGAAATACAAAAATATGAAATTTCAGACAGTTCAGTGTTGCGCTTGTACAACACAGTCATCACCATTTACAGTTTTTACTCACTCGCTTGTTTAGCACATATACACATACTATGTGCAAAGTCAAAGATTCACTTGTCAAAATCCATACACTAGTGATCAAGAGAAAACAAAAAGTGCCAGACAGGATGCTTTTTAATGTGGAAACATGAGCGACAAGACGCTAAATTTTATCAAGCTGCATGAAGTGGGTGGGCAGAGTTTAAAAATACCATTGATTGACAGATGTCAAACACCGAGTTCCCCAAAACCTTTGTAAAATTGGCGACTGCATGCAGTTCAGTGGCAAAGCGACTCGCTTAAGTTTATCAAATCCTGTTTGAATGTGGCTTTAGAGCTGCTCTCATGATTGATGAGTAAACTCGGCTGATGATCGTACAAGAGGAAAGCCCATCTGACAGCTGTATGAGATGCCCTTTTCAAATAAGGGGCAACAAACACAAGAATTCCTAATGAGGAAAACTCATTACAAGTACACCTCCTAATGCTCCTGATTTCAATGCATTAGTGTCACTCTTGCACTGTGGAGTAGAACATGCTTTATCCCATAGAATTTCAATTAAAATGCTTTAAACACAAGGGTTGCACAGGTCATTGTTGAGTATGGTGTAAAGTCTAAATCTGAGCAGGAAAGTGGTTTTGATATGGAAAGAGGAAATGGTGCATGTGTTGGAGTGGTGATAACATTATCATTGATAGAAAAGCAAAAGCTGTGTGTGCGTGTGTGTGTGTGTGTGTGTGTGTGTGTGTGTGTGTGTGCGCACGCACGCATGTGTGTGTGGTGTGGGGCTTGAAATATGCCATGTGCTTCTGAAAACAGCAGGCTTCTAACGCAGTACAGTGTGACTCATGATTCTAGATGGTCATCTATGAGTAGACCATGGGGTAGATTTTCATAAGATTGCTGATAGCGAATACTAAAAACACTCTCTCTCTCAATATAGAAGCTGAAATAGAAAACTATGTACTCTGAAACCCTAAAGATGAATTCATATAATGAGAGCCACATATTCCTCCTCCTCCTCTTCTTCCTCTCTACTCTCATAAATTGAAAGGAGATGGGAATGTGACATTGCCTCTAGGCTCCCTGTGGATTTGTATGGAATCTCCATGCAACTGAATCCACTGACCCCTTTTCTGTAGCCTAGTATACTCTCAAAATCATCATCCTTCACAAGTGACTCCATTTAGTGACTCTGCTAAGGACCTGGAGGGCCAAAGTTTAGAGTAATACAATCATGGCCAGTCCTGTCGTAGTGTTCCTGCTTTTCATAACCTCACTGTATACAAAGCACCCAATAATAGATTTACTGGAGCAGCAGAGAAAACCAAAGAAATTTAATTTAACTGTATTTCTTAGTGGCGGCACAGTTAGCACATCCACCTCACAGCAAGAAGCTCCTGGGTTTGAGACCTGGGCTCAGCGAGGATGTTTCTGTGTGGAGTTTGCATGTTCTTGGCTTTGATTGCGTGGGTTTCTTCCGAGTATTCCAATTTTCTCTGACAGTCCAAAGACATGCACATTAGGGTAACTGACTGTTCCAAACTGCCCCAGGTGTGAGTGTGAGTGTAAATGGCTGTGCCTGTGTTGGCCCTGCAGTGGTTTGAGCTCTTCAGAGTGTACCGCCCAGGGTCAGCTAAAATTGGCTCCGGCCTCCCTGTTACCCTAGTAGGATTATGCGGTTTGGAAATGAGTGACTTAATGTATTTTTTAGTGCTTTTAACAACAGAACCTGTTAGAGAGCAATGTAGATTGCGAGTTAGGGTGTAGATTTAGATTAGTATGAGCTCATGCTGATTAAGGGGCACATGGATCCATTCACATGGGTCCTAAAGATTACAGCACCAATTCCCACAAAGATTTAGGGAAATGCAGAAAGCTCTGAATTAGGAAGCAGCAGTAGCAGAAGAGAAGCTAGAGAAGGATGAATCAGGCAGGTCCAATGGACAAGTCATATCAATGACGCTATGATAACAGGTAGAAAAATTATTATTGTGGACTCTACTTATATATTTACTCACTCATTTACCAAGCTACTTAATCCTATTATTCGGGTCGCGGGGAGAGTGGAGCCTATCTCAGCCGACACTGGGTGTAGGTGGGGGTACACCCACATACAACCATTCACACTCACATCCACACCTAGGGGCAATTTGGAACAAGCAATTAGCTAATTTGCATGTCTTTGGACTGTGGGAGGAAACCAGAGTAACCGAAGGAAGCCCTGGGAGAACATGCAAACCCCACATAGAAATGCCAGAGCCTGAGACTCCAACTCAAGATGTGGGTTGTGCCAACCACTACACCACCATGCCACCATGTGTATAACTTTATCAATACAAAATCAATATTTTTATGTAAATTACTGAAATTCACTCAAATAAAATGCGTGATCAGGCAATCAATCAATCAGGTTTTTTACCAAAACACAATTATCACAACGAGTGATGTTCTGCAGTTAAAGCTCAGAATGCTCCTCTTATTCCAGTCATTTTAAATAAACATGGCAACATATACCCAAAAGCTGATACGTGTGATTATTGTCATGTCATGTGACTTATGTTATGTTTTTTCATTTCAATGAAGCAAAATATCTACCTAATCATCTGAACACCACCTTATGCAAGCATATAGATGTTTTTGCAATAGTTATTTTCCCCAAAATTCAACGTTCAGTTTTTATTTTCCAATTTTGAATTATGCTAGATGCAACTTAATGTTGGCTTCCAAGTGTCCGTGACAATCAACCCGGAGATCACAAGTTCAAATCTGGGTTGATGCCACAGCCATCGTGACCGGGTGTCCATGAGAGATAATTGGCTGAGCTCTCATGGGCATACACATAATCTCACTTGCCTGTCATTCACAGCGATCACCAGCCAATCATGGGCATCTGTGACCTCATTCATATGAGGGGACGGACAGCGATTTCCCTCTGAGTGTGTTAAGCCACCCCAAAATACGAATGCGCAGCAATTAGAAAGGAGCCAGGTGACAGCAGTAACGCATGTCACAGAAAAGGCATGTGCATGCTTACGCCCCTCCCTAGTTGGTGGTGGTAGTCTATAGACAAGGCAATACCTGATGGGTGGGAATTTGCCTGTAGTGTAAATTTATTCAAATGGCTCTCTGGCAGAGCTCCACTTCTCCAGCTGCCCAAACAGTTGGCAGGAAAATCTGGAAGCCCAGAGGATCAGTAGATGAAATGGACATTAAAATCTCTGCCTCATGCGTAGTTACAGAGTCCTGACTGAAAGCTCAACGAGTCAAATGAGGTATTAACTACTAAAGGCTGTGGAGCCGAAATCCTTACTTGCAGTTCACATCTATAAGGAAATGTAACCTTCTGCACAGAGTCAACTCCTTCAGCAACATGATTTCTTCATGTAAGGGAGAATACATTTACTCACTCACTCACTGACATACCGAACCACTTAACCTGGGTGAAGGTGGGGTACATCAACACACACACACAACCATTTACACTCACAATTTAGAACAGCCAATTAGCCAACTGGGTATGTCTTTGGATTGTGGGAGGAAACCTATGCAAGCATGGGGAGAACAGAACCTACGTGCTGTGAGGCAGACATGCTATCCCCCATGCCACCATGCCACCAAGGAAAACACAACACAGGATTATAAATATCTAAGAAAGAAAGTTTGATAAAAAGGGTGACTGTAGAAGAGACGATGCTTCATATTTTGATCTGATCTTATAAAAGTGGTGCTTAAACATCACCTAAATATACAGTAAGTGCTTTTGTAATGCTTCTTCAGGAAAGTCTGTCGGGGGAAAGTATAATGTAAATAAGGTAAAATTGAAAAGAATTTTTTTTTTTTTTTTTTTTTTTTTTGGATAAAATGATCCTTGGTAAAATCAAACGTACACATGATGTGGTGCATAACGCTGCCTACGCTCAAATAACTCCTGGCCATTCCTGCCCAATCATTTTGACACTTCTGACAAATCCGGCCCACTCTTGCGGAAAGTCTAACCATTCCCACCTGCTTGCACATTTATTTGTACTTTCACTGCTGCTTGTATGAGCCCACAATATTATACTTAAATTCTACATTT
The DNA here is from genome assembly GCA_028564935.1 of Neosilurus hyrtlii. NCBI lineage: Eukaryota > Metazoa > Chordata > Actinopteri > Siluriformes > Plotosidae > Neosilurus > Neosilurus hyrtlii. The sequence continues at coordinate 5,768,355 of JAOUQZ010000008.1, read as the reverse complement.
TAATGAACTGACTCATCACTCAAGTCCTCAGCGGCATAATCCTCCTAGGATTGCAGGGAGGCTGGAGCCTATCTCAGCCAACACTAAGCGAAGGCAGGGTACACCCTGGACCACAAGCTTGACGATTTATGACCACACTTGAAAAATGATTGGGAACTTGAAACCTGAAGGAACCACAATTCCAAGTCCACAAAGATCCCCTACGATGGCACATCAAGGTCTGTTAAGCTCCACTATGATCCCCATATTCTTTTATGGTTGGTGTCAATTCGTAATAAATCTATAAATAAATTATATCGAAATCTTGAGTTCCTTCAAGATAATAGCGATTCCACCAAGTTCCCTCAAGATCATAACGATTCCACCAAGTTCCCTGAAGATCATAACGATTCCAACAAGTTTCCTGAAGATCTTCACGTTTCCACCAAGTTCCCTCAAGATCTTCACGATTCCACCAAGTTCCCTCATGATCATCACAATTCCAC
>JAOUQZ010000008.1:5744930-5767770 GCA_028564935.1 Neosilurus hyrtlii | reverse complement strand
CAAGTTCCCTCTAGATCTTCACGATTCCACCAAGTTCCCTCTAGATCTTCACGATTCCACCAAGTTCCCTCTAGATCTTCACGATTCCACCAAGTTCCCTCTAGATCATAACGATTTCACCAAGTTCCCTGAAGATTATAACGATTCCACCAAGTTCCATCAAGATCTTCACGATTCCACCAAGTTCCCTCTAGACCTTCACGATTCCACCAAGTTCCCTCTAGATCATCACGATTCCACCAAGTTCCCTCTAGATCATCACGATTCCACCAAGTTCCCTCTAGATGATCACAATTTCACAAATATCCGTCAAGAACATCACGATTCCACCAAGTTCCTTCAAGATCATCATGATTCGATCCCACGAGGTTTTTTTTTTTTTACAAATTTTACCAATACCATAACATCCATTGAAGAGGTCATTGACATTTGTGTACAGGAGTAAGCAAATGGTCTCAGAATGCCATTGTGGCCGATTCGATTTTATTTCCAAGAAATAACACTGCATGTCATGTTTATTAAATATGTTTGGGAAGTGAATGGGCCTCTTTAAATCGGTACAAGAATTCATCTTCATATCCTGTATATATCCTATGCGGTCCAAAGCACACAGCAATCTCTAGCATGATTCAGAGTTTACAGTGATGAATCACTCGCAGCTTGTTTCTGTGATGTGCACATAATCAGGCAAACAATATATGAGGAAAACAAATACATACCTACATTTGCAAGATGAAGCAGATGGACAAATAAACTAGTTATACATAATTCAGTATGATATAAGAATTTCTTCGCCAAAAAATAAATAAATACTACCTTTATTATAATGCAGCATTGAAAAAAATATATACAGACAATAAAAACAATATTTTGTTTCCTAAATTTGTTTGGCTGGGTCGGATTCAAAGCCAGCATAAAACTCTTAAGGAACACACTGTGAGTACAGTTTGTATAAATACATTAATGCACTAGGTTTAAAAACTATTAAAAACATTACTAGCCATTGCTGTGCACAGGAAAATCCTGTCATGTTCCTTAGTAATAAAAGGTAACTGGCAACAGACTGCACTGCATTGTGGAAGAATTGTATACTATGAATATTTTAATATTATATTTTATATTATTGAACACTGGATTTTACCATATTACTGTCACTATCTTACAAAAGCAATAGCCCATTCAAGGTGTGATTTACAGTGATATTATAACTTTGCTATAGATCATGTGTAAGAACGCCCTTATTCATGAAAAACTCGCTGTAATACTTGCTCCTTACGGATTCCTGCTTTAATATAGTACGGTGAGGCAGAATGCTTCATAACACGAAGGTATAAGAGTACAGGTTGTTGTGGTTGTAATATGAACTTATAGATAATATTACTGTGTGCATTTTAAAATACTGTTTCTATGCTTACAGCTCATAAAGAGGCATATCAAATAGAGCAAGTTGAAGTTTTTATGAGGAGACTTTAATTTAACATTTACAGAAGACGTATTGGTTATACGTGCTCTCAGTCAAGAGTCAGAGAAAGACAGAGAAAGATAGAATGATGGACAAAGAGAGCAAGAGCGAGAGAAAGTCAGACAGACAGGCAGACATAAAGATAGGACACATGGGTGTTTTTTGGGGGGGTGTTGTGGGGGCTGGTGAAACCTATTCCTCACAGCTATATCATTATTGTGAAGAGAAAGTACTATGTCTCTTGGACATTCCACACCAACAGATCTAACTATATTACCATTAAAAGATCTAACTATATTACCATTAATTACCATTAATTATGTGTCTTTCATTAATAGATTAAACTTTAATCTATTTGCTGATGATAAAAAATCATCAGCAAATAGTGGTGGCATAAGTGGGATAATGCACTCTGTATGTTCATTTATATGAAAATAATGCACTTCAGTAGTAAAAGCAGTCATCTTGCACCTCATGCCGCATCACAAGGCCCCCAGGGGGTATTATTTCCGTAGAACAGGGAGCATGGTCTGTCGTATGTTATATTTTTACATAAAAACCATATCAAGTGTATTCTTTTAATACAAAAGGACTCAGTCTTTTGGGTACTAGTGTAGTAACACTAAGCTTTGGATGGAGTAGCACACCGTGACAACATGACAAAACCAAACAAATTTATATCCTCTTTCATTTACATCAACAAGCCATGCAAGTCTTTTAACTTTTTTATTAAATAATAACAATGAATAATAATAAGAAGAATGACAATAAAACATCAACTGTTTTGACGATAACAAGATTACATACCTCAAAAAAAAAAAATGACAGGTTTGACAAACGCCTAGTAGGAATCAATATACCCTTTGCAAGCTTGCACAGATAAGCAGAAGCGTACCTGACATCCAAACATCAGGGACAGCATTTTATCACGGCAGGTAACTTTGCAGTGACAGAGCATTGGAGTGAAGAATTCCGGCTTTTTCACAATAGGAGACATTCCAGTTAGTGCAAGAGTGCCTAAAGCTCCAGGACCACTGATGTACAGAATGAATAGTGTACATACACACACACACCCAGCAAGACATGTTTCACTCCTGACTGAACAAGAGTCTGCTTCACACACACACATAATGATATAAGGCACCCACTGCTCAGTTCCTATCTAGTCCCAAACCCTAAAACCCTCACTGTCTGTTATTTTACTGTTGGCCATATCACAGCTGGCATCTTGTTGTGGGTGAGAAATCAATAGGGCTACATTTTTAAAGATCTGAAAACACAACAAGAATGTTTCCTGCTGGAATTCTCTCCTTTTTGTAGACATGAAACGGTGTTGTATTAAATTTAGTACAGTTATACTGGAATAAACAAAAATTAAAAAAATTTAAATAATAAAAATGTGTACATATATATTATGGTAAAATAATATTATTTGTACCAAAGTTGAAATGAAAGGCAAGCCTTCCAAACTCTCCTATTACATATAAACATATGTATATTTTCATTATCAGGTGTTTTTTACTTACATTCTCAAAGTTGCAAATTGCTAAAACCTGTTTTACAGTCTGCATTAGCCAGTTTAAAAAGACTGTTGTGTCACTCTTAGGAGTGTGCAGAAGCATGAGAATAGGACACAAATGGCTTAGTTCATATAAGGCAAGCTAATGGCAGAAATAACAGTGTACAGATATTAAACTAACAAATCAGATGTAAACTAGTGAACTTCTGAATAAAATAAAACAAGGCACAAATACATCTAACAAAAGCTTACGTTCAGACAAACATCAGCTTGTTTATACAAACGAATGGTATAACTCGCCACTATTCATATGCAAATTACTTTTGTATTTACTATCGTATACATTATGAATCATGTGCAGCATTTCGCAGTACAATGCCACCCACCTGTGTGCAGATTTATTACTTGTTTTTTTTTATACAAAGAAACTTAACAATAGCACATTTTTATGTGCAAAGAAATATGCAAGCTTTTATTAAGTTTGGATTTAATTTCCCGTTAAAAAATAGCCATTTTGTTTGCCCAAATGGCTTAAAATTATGGCAACAAAAATAGTATCAATAAAGACAAACAAGACAAGATAAAAAAATAAATTGTTGTATTTTTAGCTGGATTATACGAAGAGTAATTTTTCATTACGTTTCTACCAGACGTGGGACTTTGGACAGGGAAGGATCAGATTCTGAATACAGGAATTTAAAAGAAAAAAATTAACATTGTTAGATAGGTTGGTAGGATGATTTCTGACATTTGGGTTCATATGGGGAGTTCTGGGCTTCCTCAAGGCTTTCCGAGTGCTCTTGCTTTGTTTGTATTACAATGGACATGGTTAGCTTTTCCCCTTCATTGTATTAAATTCTGGACATACTTTATAACTTCAGAATGGATGAACTGACTTTATAGCTGTTGAGGTGTTGTTGAGTTTTCTATAACAGCAGCTCTAAAAGAAATTTTGGCTGTAATTCAAATCGTTACTTATATTAAAGCCCTTGTTCTGACACACCATCACCTCCAGAAAAAAACTGATTCATAGGGATTTTTTATGGCATAATTTAAAGCCCTCATCACATATGTCGCACAAGTATACAACAGGTCCTCGACAGAAAATTGGGATCAACTGTTGTGTGATGGATAATGCCGTCATAGAGATAGAGAGACTTGTCATGGAGATACTATTTTTTTCCATGTAGTAGGTAATTTACAACTTCAGGTCTATTTCCTAGATATGAAGTGTAATGCCCTACGAATTTCATACTATTTTGGGTCATCGGATGCACTCAGAATCGTACAGTTTTCTTTCAGTTGTCCTATGATTGCCCTACGCTAAACTTTCTTATACCGACACCCTCATGACCCGCATCTCCAGTAGAATTGTACATAAAAAAATAACATTAATAATAGTTGATTGTGTAAGGGGTTTTCAGAAGGCACAAATAAACCGCAAATAACTCTAACGTGCCTGCTGTGTTTTAAAATGCCTTTTCATGACTCTAAAGAGTGTGTAACATTTTAATCTTTAATGCTGGCTGTTTAAGCACTCTTTCATCAGTGTCATCCATTTATACTCATTTCACACATCACTGGCTCCTTTACTAAAACCACATCTTCATTTGCTTCTCTAAAAAACCAGAACGTCTCTATGATATTAATGCCATATAATAAAGCATCACGTTGGTGTAGACCGTAGTTTGTGCTGCAAAGTCACGGAGCAAGGGGTTGTTGGGCTAGCACAAAGGTGTCCCGCAGGTGAAAATTAAAAACTTGTGCTTCTGTAAGCAGAAAAGATGGAGTACAACCCCCCCACCCCACCCTCTCTGTGGTGATGCCACCAAAGAGGTTGGTGTGTTGTGTGGGTGAGTGCTGTAAGCCAGTAAACGAGTTCTAGGGATAAACAGATTGCAGGTAATATTTGTACAGTGTATTGAACATGCACGGAGGATAAACCGGGTTACGTTTCAGCCTGCTATGAAATCTCAAAGCCCAAAAATAAAGAAAAAAAAATAATTTAAGAAACACATTTCTTAAATTTTACCTAAAAGTTTTGGAAACTACATCTAAAAAATCTGTACTACATAACCAACCCACTGTATAAAAGCAGAGCAGTGCTTGAGGCTTCCATCAATCTGTTTCATCTGTTTGCTTCATGTGTATTAGTGGGGAGTGATAAGGCATCAGTACAATATGATTAGATAGAGGAGCTGCTGCTTGGGATAGAGAGTAATAATTTACATACCCATGAGCCACTGTGGCTGAACATTAATGCAATGCTTAATAGTATTGTTCTGTTAAGCGTCGGTCTCACATGACTTACGGTAGGTAACGGTAGGCAAATATATTTTTTTGCCAATCAGCTTTCTCCTGGAAGTGTTCTGCGCAAAACCTACAGAATAAGAGAGCCGGGGTGCTACCTTGATATCCAGGAGGGTGTGGCTTTGATTGATGGAACGTTTGGTCATGTACACTGAGTCAAGCAGCTTATTATTATTCAACCACTGCAACCATGAAGGCATCCGTGAGGGACACATGACCTACCGGATATTAACAGATTTTTGTGATGGTAAAAATGTACATGGAACAACAATGCCACTTATGTGTCACAGTTACTGTCGTTTGACACAGTATGCATTGCAGATGCTCACTTTCCTTTGTCGTGGAATGCTCGTGGAATGTCGACCCTAATCCCACGTCTCATGGATCATCCAACTACATGAGACCTTAACATTATACTGTTAACTAAGGAATATTCTGTGCTGGTGTTAGCAATAAGTTACCTACAAGTTGTTTGAGTCCGCAGCCCGGCGGTTTCACTGGCCAATTTATTTCTGCGGCTACAATGCTTCCTGTTCAATCTTCTTCCAATTCCAGAATATCAAGATACTCCAAGACATTTTAAACACAATGCATATCATAATGTTCAGGTTTACTAAACAAACCGCATCTTATGGTCTCCCTGATAACTTTTAAAAGAAAATGAGTAATGCTGGAGTACAATCACAAGTTCCTGGCATCATTTGTCCATAAAGTATAATTGATTTTAGTTTCAGACTGAGACACAAACTTAAATCTACTACTCTACTGTTACTAATAGAACAGAAATAGAACCGTATTACTGTTATTGCATTTCCACAATTACCTCATTTGACTAGATATATCGTGGATGCTCCCCTGGCATGATCTCTGCCTGTGTTGACCAGTAGAGGGCATAACATGACAAAGGATCAGTCGCTCAAATACACAAGAAGTTCATATCACTTGTGGATCTTTTAAACACTCCTGCAACCCTTGAACAAAGACTATATAAAAACACATACATTTTAATTTATGCAGCCTATAATCACCATCATCATGAAGTGAATAACAGAAGCTACTGGCACGGGATAGCTGGCCACCTGCATAATTACCCTACAGCAGTAAAAGTTAATTACAATTAAGGATGCAAATTAGAACAGGGTCATGCAGTTCAAGCCAAGACATCAACTAATGACATAAAGCAATACGCTCTGCCAGTGGGATGTCCTAGGGTGGTAGTGTCCCTCTCTGTGACATCATCCTAAAATGTGTAAGCCAATCAGTAGGTGATGATGTCACAGAGTGTGTATGTAAAGTGACACACTGGGGAGACAGAGTAACACACGACAGAGTAACACAACATTGTGACAGAGGGACACGGAGTCTTGCTGCTGGAGGAGCACCGCTTGGTGGTCTGCCCATAAATAATAATATAAAGTGTAGGATCTGCCTAAAAGCAGAGCTCCAAAAAAACTTCTCCTGATGCAAGGTTTCAATGTGAATTCGTTTTGAGGACGCCATCAATGACGTTATATCATGTAAGCATCATGTTATGACTGCCCCCTCCTGAAAGTTTTGTTATTGTCTGAAAGTGTTATGCTATTTTAATGGAAACCCAATACCACCACAGGGTAGAGAGATGCCATAGACACGCACCAGAAACATCATGCGCTTCCTCAGTGTGATTGGATTAAAAGCCTTTTTATATAAATGACTAAAGCATTGCACGGCAGTAATGGTTTATTTCGCCAGCTAAAAAAATGAAGATACCTACTGCATATGGCACAAAGAAATCTGTTAACGTTGTTAAGTGTATTTTTATTTTACTTTAAAAGGGGTATTTTATTTTATGGCTTGAAACAAGTAACAGTTTGGAGGGGAGGATAGAGTAGAAGAAGTTACCATCACTCACTCAGATATTCATTCCCATTATGATGGTTATATTCTGGCATGAGAAATATCATCTATGTTCCCACATGTACACGTACGGACGAACGGACTGGCACAATGTTCACGACACAAAAATTCAGGTCGATGCTATACCAATTACAAAAAGTAAGGTTCTCCGCTAATAATAATTGATAATAATAATAATAATAACACTAATACGGTCCTAGTATGATGTCAGCATGCCTGCCAAAAGTCTGTGCTATATTTAAGTGTTTAAGTGTCTCATTGGGTCTCACATTCCCACAGTTCACTGAGACTGGATTTAACCATATGTCAACACATAGTAAGGGATTTTCCTAACCTAATGATTAGTCTTTTCAAGCTCACTCACACAGGAATGATTAAGATTTCCTCCAAAACACTGCATCTGGACCAGCGTCTCTTTTAGAGGCTTCAGGGAACAGAGGTCTGCTTATTATATTGAATTTGTGTGCCAGGTGTGTTCGTCTCAGGAAACTTTAGAAAACCCTAATACCTTTAGAACAGTTTTATGCAGCAATAAAGAAGGCCTGGAACTTACATTTTCAAAATCAAGAGTTTTACTGAAAGCATTTGACAGGAAAATTGACTGCTGTGACTGCTGTAGAAGCTCACCAAAGGGACACCCAACAAATTCTTAAAGGTTTGAAAATTGCATAACAGCTGCACTCAAAAATAAATGTGCCAGAAAAGGTTGGTTGAGTGATGCCATTAAAAACCTTTAGGGTAACACTGCAACTTTATACTTCCAGGTTCAACCCAAAGCTTATTTTACTGTCTGTGAGGTATTTCTCCCTATGTCCGGTCCGTGCATTTCCTCTAGTTTTTTCGACATTGCAACATAATAATAATAGTATAGTAGGTGGCCTGTCGATGTTAAATTGTGCCTGAGTGAAAAGGTGTGCTTCTAAATATCCTGCAATGGACATGATTCCGTATGTGTCCCTGTCTCATGACCAGGGTTACCAAAATAAGCCGCAGAGTCACCAGAACCTTGAGCTGGATAAAGCAGTAGAGATAGATCTATATCTATTTTTACCAAGAATTAAAATTGTATCATAATAAAATATGCCCAGACAGTAGACAATGACTACTTGGTTGATTAGTGCGAAACAATCACAGCCCAAATGGCAAGAGCTGGTAGTGAAGAAATGGTAATGAATCTTCAAGAAGCCAAAAATGGTTCCTTTACTCTCACTTTCTCACTCAGTCACCCTACTAGGGTCACGGGAAGGTTGGAGCCTATCTTAGCTGACACTGGGTGAAGGCGGTGTCCACCCTGAACAACTCACCAGACCTCTGCAGGGCCAACACACAAGCACACAACCATTCACACTCACATGTACAAATAGGGGTCATTTGGAACAGCCAGTTAGCCTAATCTTCATGTCTTTTGACTGTGGAAGGAAACCAGAATACCCAGAGAAAACCCACGCAAGCATGGGGAGAACATGCAAACTCCACACAGGATCACCCAAGCCCGGGACTTGAACCCAGGACCTTCATGCTGTGAGGCAGACATGCTAACCACTATGCCACCATGTTGCCCTGTTTCCTCTACAGCACTGCTCTTAAGAACCTTTCCTACTGCGTCAAGATTTAAGCTCTCAGTCCTAAATTCTCATATAGCAACATCCTATCTTAAGAATCCATCTGCACTGAGGTAAAGTGTCAAGCAACCATGCCTTTTCCTTCTGCTTCTCCATCAGAATGAAGCGTACCTAGGAGTGAAACCCCTCAGAGGCCATTAATATTTCAGCATGCCTTCAGCACTCATGAGAAGTCCGAGTGAAAGCACATCCGCTAATCTGAACTCAGCCAGGAAGCAATAATAACATTGCTGCAGTAAATCAACTCCAAAATGAAATTTACTGTAGACGACTAGCAAACAGGTAGACAGTAACTTTCAGCTCAGGGGAATGTTGGTTGGGGTTGAGTATGTATGTGCATGGTCTCTAAAGTGAAGGGGGAGGATCAACTTCCTCCACGCACATACAACCATTCACACTAACCCTCACACCCAGGGGCGATTTGGAACAGTCATTTAGCCTAATGTGGATGTTTTTTAGACTGTGGGAGGAAACCAGAGTACCTGGTGGAAACCCAGCTACATGCATGGAGGAGAACATGTAAACTCCACACAGAAACATGGGGCACAGAAACAGGGAATCGAACTCTGGCCTTCTTGCTGTGAGGCAGACATGTTAACCACTGCACCACCGTGCCGCCCAGGGTCAATACCAAGGTTTATAAAATGCTCGACTCCATCCACATCAAAATAGTTTTCGAGTTAGTTTAGGCTTCCGCTCATAAATAGGCTTCAAGATGAAAAGTTATGAATTTCTGCTTTATATTCACAGCTGTGAGAGATCATTACCACAGCTGTTTCTATTCTAGACACATTTTTTTCCCTAAATGAGTTTCATATATAACTGTGCTATACCAGGATATTTTTCAAGTATATAAAAAGCTTTATAGATTTTATGAGGCTTAGCAAACAGAGCTGAGATGCTGCATTAGGCCACTCCACAGACCCTGAGTACAGTGTGAATGGTCCCAAAGGAGACATGGGCTACACAGCCAGCATCCCTCCAAAGTAGAACGCTGTCTTAATTAATTAGTTTGGATTAGTTTTAGAGGTTGTTTAATTACAGCAGGAAATACCTTAGGAAAGAATTAAATGTTCAACTCTGGGACTCTGAAATTCAGCTAAAAAAAGCAATAAAGATATATCCTGAGTGCATGTATTTTTCATAAAGGTAATAAAATAAGTTATTTTTGCTCTTTTTTGGCTATTTTTCTGTTTGTGTCACTGCATGCTTCTCAGCCAAATATGTGAGAGTAAAGGAATACTTAACTTCATATCCACATCAGATATCCAAATCATGGAAAAATCTCCGTGACTTGGCAAACATTACATTTAAAATTACGGCATTTGGCAGACGCCCTTATTCAAAGCAACTTACATTTATACAACTGAGCACATATGGGTTAAGGACTTTTCTTTTCCAATTTACAGTAACTCACATGAGCACTCTTTCTAACTGTGATAAACAGAAAAGTTCAACACAATGCACCTTGAGGGCGATGAGATACTACCACAGAAAACCAAATTGGCTCCACTCCTGTTAGCCAAAAACAAAAATCTGAGGATTCAATCAAAACAGTTAAGATTGAAAAAATACCAAGTACAAAAAATGTATACAAGTTTGTCTGTGGATTGTCTATCTTTGCAGCATTCCTATATACAATTCCACTTTCTGCAACTACTTCTTGGGCTTCAGAGTGTCTGGTACGTTTTGTACACCTTTCTGGTGACAAGCTCAAGAATCTTGAAGCTTGTAATCTCATTGGCTCTGAGCACTTTGGTTTCAAAACTCTTCTGTGCACTGGTTTGTGTTGATAAAACAAAACATTAATTACTGTGACAAAATTAGCTTTTTAGAGCAAGATATTTGGGACTAAACCCTGGGTTTACACTGGGGCATGATGTCCACGATCTCCACGATATGAGAAAATCGTGAGGAGCATGGGTGGTCATGTGATCGAATCATTATGGTCTTGAGGGAACTTGCTGGATTTGTGATGATCACACTGATCATGTATTACAATTTGCCGCCAATCGTGATAGATCTTGGGAATCATAGTAGAGCACAGTAGAGCTTAACAGACCTTCACAGAGCGCAACAAACGGTGATCGTAGGGGATCTTGATGAACTTGGAAACATGATTCCTTCAAGTTTCATCTTTTGGATGCAGCCCACCTCATTTTATATCCAAATCGTGCTCCAAGTATGCTCCACGTTTTTTTTTACTTGGGAAGATCGGGGACATCATGCTTCAGTGTAAATGGCACTCAGAAAAGTGTTTGGCTTGTTGTCCAGGGTGGGACGGATGGGATACTCTGTCTTACCCTGCAAATCACAAGAGTTTAGAGTCATAAACATGTGGTTGGGTAGATTTGTGCCTCAGGAAACAACTGAAATAGTCCAGATGTTAGGTGATGTATGGCAAGCTGGCTGCTAGGTGGAAATGAAATGAAAAAGTAGTAATAATAGTGACAGTTTTGACAAAGTTGGCCTGAATGTTTAAAAGTTATTAAAGAATTTTGTTCAAAGTGGTTTGCATTGAGTAAATAAAATCACTTTGCTGCTTGATGACAGACTATGAATGATGTGGTTGGTCATCTGACATGTCAATTGACCACATTTATTGTCCCATGAAATGGACACACCACTTAGCAGTGCCCCAGTTGGAGGCCAGACTGTGTGTCCCTCACATGTCCCTCTGACGCGATGTCCGGGCAGTGTGTCACATGACTTACACACTCTCATTCATCATGATTTTCTTTTTTTGGGGGGCGCTTTGGGGTTCAGTCCGGGACATCCCACCCATGGAACTTTTCACACTGCTTCTAGTTTTAGTATAAATGAGCAAGTATCTTACAATAAATCTTGTGAATTTCACCCATAATCGGAACTGTTTCCAACATTACTCATTGAATGATGAGTCCCACATTTCAGAATTGGCTCCTCTTGTGGTTGTTTCCTTATACCATCTCAATGGAGTTTTTCTTTTCATTGTTGCCTCCGGGTTACTCATTAAGGGTCCGAATCCAGGTGTCTTTAAAGCTGCCTTGTAAGTATAACAACACAAATACCGGAGTTGTGATATACTAGAAACCTTTTTTTCAGTAGTTACCACAGCAGGATTTCTTAGCTGAATATGTCATTTTTAAGTGTTTAACCGGTGTGGTCCAAAAGAAAATTCTCCTCAAGACAGTTCAAGATCGTGTCCTTGTCTAGAGTAGAGAACAGTTTTTCATCAAAGCTTAATATAAATTCTACTGGTTTATGTAGCATATCTACAAACCTTTAACAAGTTTGTCTTGGCAACAATATATAGATTTAGGCAATGCCTAAAGGCGGAGCCCCTGACAGATATCTTTACTGATAGGTGTTTGAGACTGGCTTTACGGGCTGAATCAACTGTAGCCCTGGAGGAAATACATTCATTCATTAATTTTCTGAACCTCTTAATCCTAATTAGGGTCGTGGGGGGGCTGGCGCCCCTCTCACCTGGCTCTGGGCAAAGGCAGTACACCCTGGACAGCTCGCCAGGCCATTGCATAATAAATAAATACCCGAAGTAATAATATAATGAATAAATCTCCCCTGTGTTTCCCTGACTATGTTACGGAGTGAAACCAGGAGAGGTTAACATTAAGTTTTCTTGTCACTGACTTTCACTCGCTGATTTAAATGTTCATTTGTTTCACCTGTCCTGATAGTTTAATTATCCGTTTAATGAGTTCATGTTCCATGCTCCAGTTGATGTTTGGTGATTGCTTAGTGAAAGTTTGTCTGGCTACCGGAGTTAGACTGCATGCTTTTTTGTGTGCTTTGTGTAAGTCTGAGCGTGGTATAAGCCCCCCTTTTTTAACTGGTGACATGCCAGCTTTATAGGGTTTTCTGTGGGGGCATGAAGAAGAGATGACCATTCAAGTAATCGTCCATGCCTATGGGGCTCCACTCAGGAATTCCGCTATGTGCTGTTTGTGCTGGAAGATGAATCCCTAACTGAAAATAAAGTAACAGGATGGATTACAAATTGGCTTAGGATCTTAATTTTAAAAAGATGCTTTTAAATAAATGAATACTAAAAATAACGCTGCTGCTTTACAGATTTCTTAGTAGGCTCTTCAGCGTATGTTTCCTGCTTACCACTTAGGAGAAATCATTCATGTGCAAATACATACACACCTATCCGCTCACTATGACAATAAAACACACACATTCTTCTCTGTCTTTCTTTCCATGACACAAACATCATCCATGTCATGGACACAATTTTCTAAACACTCACACATCACCCCCCCCTCTCAAAATATGCACAAAGCAATGCAAACCCACATAAAGCATCTTTCACTGATCGCAGCACCAAACCTAGCACAAAACACCGTCACTAATCACAGACCGTTCCAGGCAATTATCTCCTCAAACACTGAGCTTGTGGAGGAGCGTCTGAGCTGTCACTCAGAGTGACTTGGCTGACAGCAAGCAAAGCTCGCAAGTTTTGTTCAGCACACAGGGCTCAGTGCCTAAGAAAGTTCCCTAACAGGCATGATGTGAATGCAAATGCCTAGCGAGCTCTGCAGTGGACCATTGCTCCAGTATCTGCAGGCTCTCTCTCTCTCACTGTCTCTCATACACACACAGTCACAAACACACACACTCTGAGGTGCTCAGCAAGAGAGAACAAAATAGAGCTTGATTCAAATAAACTTTTAGTAGCAATGCCAGAAAGTTGTGATTCAGTGACGTGTTACTGCAGAGCTCTGTGGAGGTTCTAATGTAGAACGCTGCAGGCTAAAGGACACACAGCAGGACAGAGAGACACAACCTTCCTCCTACTGTCATGTTGTGTCACTGAGTCTAAAATAGTACCATGTTTTCACAGAATTTAATTACATAAACAACACATACTCCGAGTTGTGAGTTTGTAGTAGGAGTTAAGAGTGAAGCCCAAATACTTGCCCCTGGATGCACTTACTGCTTTGCTGATGTGTTATTAAAATCCAAGATTAAAGCAGCGTCAGGTAAAACCCAGCTGCCTAGCAATAAATTGCTAATAGCACAGTTTCCACTTGAGGCTTCAATTGAGCCCCACACCATTCAGTATCTATATCAATTAGCCCCTGTGAGCAAAAGTCAATAACTTTTTTTAGCAAAAGGAAAATAATGGGCTAACAAAGAAAGAGGTAACCAAGGCAACAGTGGAAGTGCTTATTAAACTTGGCCCATAAGAGATCGCATGGACAAAAACACAGTTCTGTGTATTTGACAATTTGAACCCTGCTTTCGGATTGTGAAAAGGAGTTTGGGAGCGAGTAATAACATTGTTTTAGTACCAACAGCTTCACTGTGGAAACCTTGAGACGAATCACAACTTAAAAAAGAATCCATTCTCTTCTTGGAGACACTGGCTAGTGAGATTCGAACTCTTCTTTAACTGTGCATTATAACTTTAAACAGTAAGGTAAAGTCTGTTAGGCTTTTAACCCTGAGCTTATCCCGGTTTATCTCCTCTTCGATGGGACTCTAGGAGTTCATCGCTGGTCACCCTCCCAGTATTTGTACTGGTACCCATTATACTGCTGGGTGGACAGAGGCACACTTGTGGTTAAGACCTTGCCCAGGGGAACCTAATGGGAATTCAAACCCACAAGCTCTTGATCATGAACCCAGCACCCTAACCACTTCACAACCGGCTCCACTACTTTAAGCAGTACTAAGTGTGTTAAAGAGTGTGTTGTATGAGCATCTTGTGAATAAGTGTATTAGGATGAGCACAGGAAGATCAACTAAGGCTGCTGAACTTGGTATATGGACACCGGACCATCACACCCATGAGTTCTTCCCGAACTGCTACCACAAATTTGGAAGCACACATACTTGTGTAGTATGACTTTGTATACTGCAGCATTTAGATTTCTTGTCATTGGAACTAATCATTCATTCATCCACTTACCAAACTACTTAATCCTACAAGCCTATCTCTGACGACAGGGGTTGGCTTCAGTTTCCTTCATGATAATGGGTGGATGCATTGAGTTAGATCGATTTTAGAAAAGGCTCAGTTCTGTTTAAAGGTGTTGATTAATTTACTGTCAGCAGCTTTGACAATAATTGTCGAAAAATGTGCAAACCTTATATATACTAGTAAATAGACACCCAAAATTTCAGAATGAACATTTGCTGGTCAAAGAAGAGGTTTGTGTCTTGCTTGAGAGAAATCCTCATTCCAAGGCCGTAGACATTGCAGAAGACATCTAAAAAAAGCTGGAAAACTGTTACGTGCTATCTTCATCAAATAGACTATTATGGCTGAGAAGCAAGACACAAGCCTCTTCTTTAACCAGCAAATGATTATTCTGACATTTCAGGTGTCTATCTACTTATGTCCGGTCTCTGTATTTCTTCATTCATAAACTACTCAGTGATTTGAATCAAATGGTGCTCCACATACAAAGATTGAAATTATGTGTAGATAATAACTGTTAATATAATGAAGGTTTTGGCTAAAAAGTGTTTAATTACATTTTTGGAAGGAGTCTCCAGGTAGCAATATAAGGTTTTCCAACAAGGCAATGCTTTCATGACAGTGATTACCTTCAAAGGTAAAAGTGTAGAACACATGTTTAAAGCTGTTATAATATAAGTGGTAACGGAGCTACAATGTTTTGTGAATGTTTGTCTGAACCTGAACAATACTAAATGTAATTATACAATTTTAAAATATCAGATTTTAATGAACAAAAGTAATCCTTACCAAACTGCTGCTTTTCAGAACTTCAGATTCTCAGAATATTTTGATAATACTACATCCACTATATGATCAACTATTCAGTCTTTAGAATTTTACTCTGAGTCACATTATAATTGTTCCACAATTTATAGAAGCAGTTTTGTGCAGATTGGTGGACCTCTGCCCAGATGTTCTATTTATACCCAATTATGTTACTGATCTGTTACCAATTAATCAGATTAGTTGCAAAATATTCCTCTAGCTGTTTCTTTTAAGTACCACTTATTTTTCCAGCCTTTTGTAGCCCATCCCAACTGTTGCCATCAAATTCAAAATGATCAAATAGTAAAACGTCATTTTACATGGCAGGCTAGGTTTTTTTTTTTTTTGTGAAATCCCTCAATAAACAGGGATCTTTTTCTACATCCCAACACCCATTAATGTCTAAAATACAGAAACAGTCTATGAAGTCTAGGTGGAAAAAGTACCTGGTTAATCCTTGTACTAACAACTTCTCCTAAATATATATACAGATCTAAAGATTTATAGCTATCTATATTTAAATTATATGTTCATATCACATCACTCACATGCTTTACTGGTGTTGATGGTTTCAGGGTACTCTCATGATGGTTCTTTCTGTCATAACTAGACCTGTGGGAGTCCCTGTTTACACTAAAATCACCAAACACCCACTGTCTTGGGTATTGTACAGTGTGTATTGTATCGAACAATCTGCTATTTCTGTCTGGAGCTGTATGTTTGCTCCTACTGTCTGATGTGATACTGATGCAAGAGTCAGTGACACTGTAGTAAGATCCTAAAACACTAAGCCTGGTAGGGTTCTTCTTACCTTACTTAACAGACCTATATGATCCTGATGCACAATATATGAGAAACAATTAGATAGACAATACATGCTATAGAGAGATGAATTAATAAGTAGGTGTTGCTCTGATGATAAATGGGTGCAGTCTACCAAAAACCTTACATTTTCATATCAAGGCTTACTATTATCACAAGTTTAATATCCAAATCCTAGTATGCAATATTACCCAAAGGAAAATGGGTCCTGCATTAAAGTTTTTCCCAGGCTTATATTTAAGTTTTTGTCTTGGGAATTATTAGATAGAGTTACCTCTATATAATGTGCCTTGTTTAAAGGCACTAACGTGTGAGCTTATATAATCACAGCCTCTTAATTTAGTTATTTCTACTTAGTTTTATTGCTTGAAGTTTAATTACGTTTCACTGCATCACGAAACAATCCGATAAATAAATAATGTTTCTCATCTACTAGTAAATCAGTGTGCACAATGAGTTAAGACTAGGTTTTAGTCAAATATTGTAAACAGCTGGCAGCAAAGAAAAAAAAACCTGGCCTCTTTTTTAAACCTGAGGCTGTTTTGTTGTTACACTTAATGTCTGTGCTTCCAAAAATATGGTGCTAGTTGGATTAGCAATGTTAAAGTGCCATGGTGTGAAGATATGTGCGTTGTGAGCGAATAGGCACAGTATATTTGTATTCTGGCTTCATATCCAGTGTTCAAGAATGTTCTCTGGAACACCAGTCATGGTAAGAGTATTGAAAAGTAGTATTAGTAGCAGTATCAATGCCATCCAAATAATACCCACCCCTAGTAAGGACTATTAGGGAACAAACTGTACAGAAGTGTAGGACAAAGGTTTTTCTGGAATGGTGGGAACAGTACTGGACACTGGCCTACTTTCCATTCCTCTGCTGGAACGAGTTCATGTACACAGACAGTAATGTGATTTGCAGCAAAACAGTAAAGTGAAAGCTTTAAGCAAAGCTTAATAATTCAATTTAATTTCATACTGCAAGCCATGAAAAGAACACATTTGCACTGCACCTCTATAATGCAGAATAGCTACAAAATCAAATTAGAACCTTGTGCTCCAGTAAGTTAATGATTGTATGGGTTTTTGAAGACTGGAAAAGTAAAATTCTCAGAGTTTACTTTTTGCCATTCCCAAAAGTGTTAAAAGCATCATCATCATCATCATTATCATCTTCTTCTTCTTCCGCTTGTTCCTGGGTCGGGTCGCGAGGGCAGCAGCCTCAGCAGTGAGGTCCAGACGTCCCTCTCCCTAGCCACTTCCTTCAGCTCTTCCAGGGGGGCACAGAGGCGTTCCAAGTCCAGCCGAGAGACATGGTCCCTCCAGCATGTTCTGGGTCAACCCTGGGGTCTCTTCCTGGTTGGACATGCCTGAAATACCACACCAGGTAGATGTTCGGGAAGCATTCTAATCAGATGCCAGAGCCACATCAACTTCATAACGCGGAGGAGCAGCTGTTCTACTCCGGACACTACTCCGGACTGTACTCTTTTGGACACTACCCAGAGCTTGTGACCACAGGTGAGGGATGGAACGTAGATCGGCTGGTAAATTGAGAGCTTTTCCTTTCGGCTCAGCTCCCTTTTCACCACGACGGACTGTTACAAGCCCTGCTTTACTGCAGAGGCTTCACAGATCCGCCTGTCAATCTCCTGTTCCATTCTTCCCTCACTTGTAAACAAGACCCCGAGATACTTAAACTCTTCCACTTGGGGCAGGACTTCGTTCCAAACCCGGAGGGTGCATTCCACCCTTTTCCGGCTGAGAAACATGGCTTCGGACTTGTTCCTGCATGCAGTCAGCACTAATAAACTGTCTGTTATGAGCATACCTAACAATCTCTCATGCTTTCTCTCACTCTCTGTTTTTGCTGAGGTGCACATGCAACTTCTAAAACATCAATGATCCTGATCCTTCTGCTCTCTGAATCCTGTGATCCATCCTGATATGCCACCACTGGTTGGAGTTTTTATCTTAAAAGACCCTCGCCCCTGCTGATGATCAGCCAAATAGACCTAATTATACACTTAGAAACTGTGAAGATGACTTTTCACTGCTGGTGATATAAACTCTTTTACTAAAATGATTTAGAACTACAATTACCATTACAGTTATAAGATAGACTAGACCTGATGTTAAACTATAGTGAAGTTTCCGCTGCATGGTTTGTATTTGTATCTGATTTCACCCAAATGAGGATAGGTTTTCCTTTTGAGTTCATTGTTTCTTTTTCGTGTCGTCTGAGGGAGTTTTTTTGTCTTGCCACCATCATCATGAGCTTATTCATTGGCAATGTGAAGGGTTTATAGAGAAATTATTAAATTCTTCATCAAATTAGTTTTTTCTATATAAAGCAATAATGTTAATTAAAGTTTAAATAACCCTGAATTGAATGAAATTTAAATTAACCAAAAGGCGCATTTCACAGTCCTATACCATATATGGAAGGCAGGCTAATCTCAGTTGGGTCTATGGTTGGCACATGGAGAGCCTCAAATGTGCTCTGTGTGATTTCTATCGGACTTACATATGTACTTGGCTCTGGTAATTTTGCACTTGGCTCGACTTAGGCATAGTTTGAGGTGTTCAGCTCTCATGCAAGGTTAAGGTGACTGACTGCTTTTAAGTAAAGAGTACTTTTTAAATATAATTTACCATTAAAGGAATTAATTGTGCCACAAGAGTCAGTCCCATGAAGAAATGTTGGAGATTCAATTCTGGAAATTCAGTTATGAAACCACACTCTGGTGTAAAGCAGACTTAATTTTTAATTATATATAGAGTTATATAATCTCAGTATCTGAGTTTTATTATTAAAAGTTTAAACAGTGTTAAACAAACACTGCAAAGATTGGAACAAAATAAATACCAGCAGTACGTTAAACTCTGTCAGAGCTGATTTTACATCATAGAATTTGCTGTATAATGTTTATAAAAATACATGTCATCTGCATAAGCCCTTTGTTGAACCAGCATCAATCTACATTAACATTTCATTAAAATTTATTCTAGTTGTTTTAAGCGAATAATGTTTTTCATGGATGTTAACATCACGTTGCCATAACAACTCAGGTTTTAAAATTACACTGAGTTAAGACACGCCATTTAATTGCTATGACATTGCTATAATTAGAAAATTTCATCTGATTTTATTTCTTTTTCTGAACCACTTTATCCTTTATTAGTGTTGCAGGAAGCCTGGAGCCTATCCCATCTGACTGCTGCCAAAGGCGGGGTACACTTTGAACAGCTCACCAAATCACCACAGGTTATTGAAAAATACATTTATTAAGTTAAAACTTCTAAGAGAAGTATATATTTTACTTGCCACACAGTTTAACAATTGTGCAGTATAACAGGTTAAAGCATCTTTATAACATAGTTATGTATGCAATATATTGGAAATTGTACAGTAGTGTCAGATTTACATACTGAGTCAAGTGTGTTTCGTATTCATTCTTATAAAACTATTTGGAATAATTATGGTATATATGTTTTATATATAACATATGGTTTATGTTAATAATAAGGTAATTACAGTTATGTTTATAATGCTTAAGTAAAGCTAGGTTCATCCGTAATATTTCTGGGACCCTGTATCACATGATTATGACAGATTCAAGTATATAATGAATTTTAATGTCACTTTACTACAATCACATGGACCTGATTGCAGAGTTAGAAAATAATGCTCAAACATAATAAAAATATACATCAGCTCGACAAAAGCTGCCACTTGAGTGTTATTCTAAACAGACAAAATCAGCCTTTATGATTTCTGATTCTAGATGGAATACGTCTTTTTAATGTTTATGTACGTTATTAGCTGTCATATATTTCAGGTAGCCGTGTGTAGCCTTCCTACCATTATCTTACCATTATCTTCCTACCATTATCTTTAATCAAAGTGTCAAAGTGAACTAAAAGAGCTACTCAGTGCAGAAAATCTTTTTGCTAACAATATAATCAGGTTTTAAAGGAATCTGATCGGGGAATGAAAACTTCATATCGAAAATGAACCAATTGTTAACTAAATGAACTATACACCCGACAACAACAAAATACAATTTATATTTCTTGATGTTTTAAAAAAAAATAGTGAATTATTATGTAGATATTTATTTATAAAAGTATTGGTTGGATTTATGTTTCATACAACACTGCTGTTACATGGCAATTATTAAAAACACAATAAGCAGATTATTTATTTGCATATGAATGCAATCTACACACAATGGGATAATGTCATATGTTTCGTATTGTGTTGGAGTGTGCGTGAAGTGCCTGTCTATTATGTTTACTGGTTCAGTGAAGGAGTAACATGAACCTTCTCTTTCTCTCTCTCTCACTCACACACACACACACACACACACACACACACACAAACTAGCAGCCAATGGAAGCAGGTCGTAATTGGAGAAGCTGAGTGAACAAAGGAGATATTGTGCTGGGTTATGGAAAGATGGGCAATGGAATAAAGAATGCACTCAAAAGATATAGACTGGAACTGATCAATAGCAAGTGTGTGAACACAGACTGGGATGACACTTGGCTCGCACTTAATCTCCATCACTCCCTACGTTTCCAGTCCTAGTCTGTTCCCATTATTCAAATTTCTTTACTTTGTATGCATGTGTGTGTGTGTGTGTGTGTGAGTTGAGAGAGGTCGTTTGTGTGTGTGTGCGTATGTATGTCAAGAGTACAAAACAAGGCACAAGCCCTAACCACAAATACATAAACACACAACACATGCAATCCCTCAGACTGCACCGACTGCTCTAAAGTAGAAGTGTTCGACGAGCCACAAGTGTAAACTTCCACACGCCACCAGCTCCATCTGCTGCCTTCAGAAAAGGAGTCTCCTCATAGAGCCGCCACTCATCTGTAAAGCAGGATGAGTGTAAGTGTGAGAAATGAGGAGAGAAAAAATGACTAACAAGTGTGACAGGAAGGTGAAGAGAGTGATTATGAGATGATGACATATCCAGCTTTAGTGAGAGAAAAGAAAGACGTAGGAAAGGTTTTCAGAAAGAGAAAGAGCCAGAAAGAGAGCAGCAGTGCAGGGCGAGCCACTTTGCTGCAGTTTTGCTGGAGTTCAGAGAACCTCAAAAATGCCTGCGAGCTAAATCCCTCACCATCCACATCCCGTAAAAACCCATCCTCTAATCCTGTTCCAACACTCCACTAACTCAGCTGTTCTAATCCTGATTGTGTGTTCTTACCTCAAAGCTGCTCTGCCACTGCTCCTGCATGGCTGCGGGTTTGTGAGCAGAGGCTTCAGGCAGACAGTACAGTGTGTACAGGCACAACAGAACGGCTCCCCTCTCTCTAGCCAGTAAAGTGTGTGTGTGTGTGTGTCTGTGTGTGCGTTTGTGTTTGTGTGTGTGTGTGTGTGTGTGTGTGTGTGTGTGTGTGTGTGTGTGTGTGTGGGGCAGTCCTGAAGTGCTTTCCCATCGCTGCAATCAACGCTCTGCAGCACATAACAAAGTCCACTGCAGGGAACCGTGCCAAGTAGGAACCAATAAGATTAGGGCCAGAGTATACAACCGGAGCTGTTTTAGTGTAACACTAAAAATGCACTGTAAAAAATTAAACGATTATGATAGCACTTTTGACTTGGTACAAAATTTTAGTAATTGGTTACATACAAATTTTTGATTGGCAAGAGAAATCTTATTTTTTTTTATTATTTGCTCATCTGCTGTCATGAGCTTAGATATTTACAGATTTCATTCAGACATTTGTTGATGGAGTAGGTTGAATGAATGCATGGGGGGAAGCAAGAGAAGTGCAAAAGTGTGTGAATTTGGGTGTGTAACTGAGCGAAGAACCACAGGATTGAAGTCTATACCAGACAACATCGGATCACAGAAAAAAGGTTTATAATAGCAGACCTTCCAAGCAGAGCCCCATAGATATGAAAGATGACTGGGATGGTTGTCCTGTGTCCATGGCCCCACAGGAATCCGACTCAATCAGACAAACTCCTGCCCAGAACAACAACACCAAACATAAACGGGAGTACAGAATATGAACTTGTTAAACGGATAATTAAACTAACAAGAGAATTGATACTAATGAATGTGGAAATCACCTAGCAAAAGCAGCCATAGCCTAATGGTTAGTGACGCGGCTTTGGGACCGAAAGGATGCTGGTTCGATTCCCGATCCAGCAGGAAAAATGTGGCAGTGGGGGAGTGACCTGCACTTTCCCTTCCTCCACCTTCATGACTGCTCTCCAGGCATCCCCAATGTGTGTGGCAGACCACTGCTCTGAGTGTGTGTGCTCACTGTTTACGTGTGTGCTCACTTTGGATGAGTTAAATGCAGAGGCATTAATTTCCCTTGTGGGATTAATACAGTGGCAGCATGGTGATGCAGTGGTTAGCACGTCCCCCTCACAGCAAAAAGGTCCTGGGTTCGATTCCCAGCTCGGGCGTTTCTGTGTGGAGTTTGCATGTTCTCCCTGTGCT
>JAOUQZ010000008.1:5722363-5735384 GCA_028564935.1 Neosilurus hyrtlii | reverse complement strand
CTTTAATTCTATATTTTGTTGCTTTTCGTGGAACGAGCCTCAACTAAGGAAATAGGGTTTTTAGTAAAAGTCCTTGGACACCGGCATTAAGCCACAGTGAAAACTAAAGGCTTGTTCCTCTAAAAACTGCAAATAAATAAATAAATAAAATAAAATGCATTTAATGGGAAAACTGCATTTAATGCATTTAATGGGAAAACTGAAAAAGAAAAAGGAAAAAAGGAAAAAAAAAGGTTAACCATGCATACTTGCATACTTTCATACTTTCATGGTGGCGAGAACAGAGGATAGCATGTCCGCCTCACAGCATGAATGTCCTTGGTTCGATTCCCAACTCAGGGTGTTTCTGTGTGGAGTTCGCATGTTCTCTCCATGCTTGTGTGGGTTTCCTCTGCGTACAGCGGTTTCTTTCCACAGCCCAAAAACATGCACAGCCGGCTGATTGGTGGTTTCAAATTCCCCCTAGGTGTGAGAGTGAGTGTGAATGGTTGTATGTGTGTTGGCCCTGCAGTGGCCTGGCAAGCTGTTCAGGGTGTACCCCACCTGCACCCTGAGTCAGCTGAGATAGGCGCCAGACTCCCCGTGACCATAATTAGGATTTAGTGGCTTTGAAAATGAATGAATGAATGAATGAATATGAATACTGTTGTTAGTAAAAGATGGAGCTTTTTAATGGTTTTTATATTCTGAGAGTAAAAAGATGATGGCCTGAGCAGAAGCTGTTACCTGGGTCTCCCAATGTACTACCCCAGGAGTGACACCATGCTCATGCTCTCTCTATCTCTCTCTTTGTCTTTCTCTTTCTCTCTGTCTCTCTCTCTCTCTCTTTTTGTCTCTCTGTCTCTCTGCGAGTGATGTTGGCACAAGGTGACATAGAGCAGGAGGAATAAGAGATGCTTTATAGGATATATTTTTGGTGCCAGTCTTCTTGTTACCACGGTAACTAGTTCTACTGTGGACCCTGTGTTACACTATAGATAAGCAGACAAAGAAAGAGATAAGTCTGAAACAGAAAAATGGATTAGAAATGTACACTTAACGGATATAAAATATGTAGTATTCGGCAAGTTTAAAAGGGGATTAAGGGGATGCTGTAAGTATTCCGACATAAAGCAGTGTTCACCTAACATAAAAACTTACTAGCTAGCTGCCCTCCATTCATGCTGTGGAGGCCTGATCCCGCGTGATACTGGAAGCAAAGCAGATAAAACCTTGAAAATTTATGCTACAACACTGTTAAAATGTAAGGTTGTAGAATCTAAAGTCTTGGCAAAGAAAGAGTTCGGAGATGTCATGAATTAGGGCATTCAACCAAACTTTCAGCACATAGATTCAGCAGGGACGTGAGAACACACGCAAGTTCTGCTGAACAAGTGTGGGGGAGTGTTGACCTTTTAGTGGGGATGTTGTGGAGCAATAGATGAAGCACTACAAGGAGACATGCCTTCCCTTTCGGATGCACTACTGGAATATTCTGGTGTTTTTGTGCATTTTTGTGGCTGAAGTCACTATGGCGTTAGAAACCTTCATAGCAGCAAAGCTGCTGGGTTGCATAAGATTTGGAGACACTGCACAAGGTTGGCGTTTTATGGATAACACTTCGATGTTGCAAGGAAATCTTGGGCAGAGGGTTTGGATTGGAAAACTAGGATGATGAGTTCTGCAGCAAAACCTCTTTCTGAATGTTGAACTAAACATTCAGTCATAAAACAAGCTAACGATTAGTTCTTGGACATGTTGGTCTTGTTTGTGCTTTTAAAGACAAGATATCAGGATGCAGCCAAGGTTGGAGAGGAGTCAAGTAGGGTGGACTGCTCGAGGTAACACCGCCTTTTATTTACAGGTGATGTTCTTTTGGCACCATCCATAATAGACTTCCAACATACTCATTGCTGCCAAATTTCAGGCCATAATTTTCTCTCTTGAGAAAAGTGGTACGCTCTCTTCGGGTGAGTGGAGGAACCTTGCCCTGATAGAGAAATTTGAATACATTTGGAACTTATTCATGAAACAGGTAACAGGAATAAGGTTCCACCACAGGGTTGCTAGGCTTAAAGATGAAGTACACTTCCATGGATATGATGCAAAGTTTGCATTTGCATGTCCCGGTGGACTTGTGTATGCTCACTAAACACATGCAACAGAGTATGCAGTAATACTCCACTCCAGTAATAGTAGTGTGTCTGCACTGTGTACTTTAGGAATGACCCATCTGCAAAATTGAGTATACTTTAGACACCCATCCTTGCATCCATGGCCGCGTTGAACAAAGCCATGTCTGAGCGAGTATACTTCCTTTACGGCCTTACTCTTCATTATACAGCGCTACAATCTCTTTGAATCAAGAGGACACAGTTGTATCTGGGGACCCCAAAGACAATTTGACCTTCTCAGCCTAATTACATTGTGACCCTCATCAGTACAAGATGTTGGAAAAGTAAATGAACAATCAACATGCTAAATAAAAGGGAAAAAATGAAGAACACTTGCATGCAAACAAGTAAAAGCCGGTTTTAAACATGGTATAAAAGGTGAAAGTATTAGAACAGTATTAGCAGATTGGAATTAATAATAGTGTGATGCGAAGCGTGGAAGAGTAGTGTGGAATATGGACAGCTGTGCAGACTGGAAGTTTCGAAGAGTAGTGCATACATAGGAAGTATGGAAACATATGGAAGAGTATCATGCAGGGAGTATGGATAAATAGGGAGCATTAAAGGGTAACGCAGATAGTCAGTGGTGGCTGCACTAAGACTACAGGAAAAGCTCTTCTTTGTCTAAAATAATGTACTGTTGTATTTACATTACAATTACAAAGCGAGTGCAAACTTCATGGCTAGTTCATTCAGAATCAGAAATAACTTCTCTCAGGTCAGCGAACGTGATTTTTTTATTTTTCCCCTCACACATTCCCATGTCAGTGCGGCCCATTATAACTCACAGAAGCGCCACTTCACTGGAGTCCTACTGCACTCAGAATATGCTCTGTTTTTAGCACAGCAAAGTGAGACGTTTATTAGACAAATGCATGAAAAACGTCATGCCCATGAAAGCCAAGCTTCTCTGGGACTCTGTGAGGAGTAGGCGAGACAAGACGCTGGAGTGCTGCTCTTTTTGACTGAAAGTGACATAGAAGCCTTTCAAGTTATCACCACACAGATCCCCCCTCCCCTTTTCTCCCCTAATTTTAGTCATATCCAATTCCCACCTGTTAAGTATTGCCTTCCCTCTCACCTGCCCACTACCAGCCAGGGAGGGGTGTAAGCATGCACATGCCCCCTCCGTGACATCCAGTGCTGCAACCCACCTCACAGACAGACAGGACTGCCTGGTGATCACTGTGAGTTCAGGGAAGTGAGCGTGTACCATCCTTCCCTCCCATGAGAGCTGGGCCAATTAGCTCCCATGGACTCCCAGTCATGGATGACTGTGGCATCAACCCGGATTTAAACTGGAGATTTACAGGTTGATAGTCACACAACTTGTGGATGTGCCACTCGGGAACCCACACAGATATTTAGCAAGCAACTGCCACTCATAGTCCGTTTTTTCTAGCAATATAGCCTACTATTTTCATTTGTACGCATGTTAATGTTACTTAAAAACGTGAAAGTGAAGCATTCTTAAGTTTTATTTATTTAGTGAAGTTTGATAGCTTGCTGTGCATGATGGCAGACAGTGCGAGAGACTCTGAAGTGGTTCAGAAGTCAGGAAAAATAAGCAGGTCTATTCAACTCTTCTGGTATGACAGTGTGAACCAGCTGACTGGAAGGGTTGATGAAACCAGGGTGTTTGGTCAAATCTGGGTTTTGGGGATCTGGGAAACTTTCACAGGGCACACATAATAATTTACATATAAATAACATGGTGCAGTAATTTTAAATTTTAGTAATTTTATGATGAAGGTATTAAATGTGCTTCCCAGTTTGACAGCCTACCAGCTGCCACTGCAGATAATACTTTTTTTTTTTTTTTGGCAAATAATAAGCATGTAAGACCAAAAGTAGAGTTTGATACAAAAGGACTTTACATATCGTTCCTAAAATTAGAACAGATATGGCAGAAATACTTCAGATGCTTTCAAGCACACACTGATTTGAGTAGATGTGTGAGGCATTGGCTTCGTTTAGTCATCAGGTAAGTGTGTGTGGGTATGTAGCTTGTATTACCATAAGACATTCCCACACAATCCCATACAAAACTACTCTTAGTTAAATGTCACTGGCATTTTTACCCACACTGATGTTCTCTCCTGCCTATGACGCATTCAATGCTCAGAAACAGACAGAAATAGAAAGCGAGAGTGAGCATAAGTCCAAAAATGCTGCAAACAGGACAATGCTGCAAGCAAGCCAAATGATTTAACACATATAAATATAACTCCACCTAGAGGCAACTTGCACTGAGAGGGTGAGTCATTCGCACATGTACGCACAAAGGCTTCAAAGGTCAGCTGCACATATTTGTCATGACTAACCCTACAGCGATGGGTGTTTGCCCTACCATCTCTCCATCTATGATACCCCTCCCAAACCCACCCACACATGTGCTCTACATCATATTACTGGAGATCACAGATGAGTTGTAAGGCACACTTTGGTGGACATATACTATAAGTGTTAACCTCATTCCCAAAAACAAACCCCTTAGCCCATACTTAGATTGTCATTCCAGCTTCACACACTCCACAATCTTCAATCAAAAACACTTCACTTGAGGTAAAATGACACTCTTTAACCCATCCTCTCTGGTTGCACTTCATAAAAGAATGACTGCTGATTCAGTAAATTATGTACAGAAGCTTTGGTTTGTTATAAAACCCCGGATGAGTACAATAGCGCAGTTAAATGGTTCTTCCTTCCACAATCATCTTAATAAATGTCTAGCAAGCTTCTTCAGGACTTGTGCTTCATGCTATTTATTTGTTCACTTCTTCTGACCATGTGTGTATAAGAGTAAGGAGAGATCTATTTATTTTGAGGCTAAGTATTGGTTATATTGTGGCGGTGTTACTAAGTGCCACTGAGCGAATACGAGGTCACGCTCTGTGCCATTGCAAACAGACACAGCCATGCACAAAGCAAATTGTCAACACCCTCCACAAACAGGAGAGGAAAGGAGAGGAGAGAAGAAAAGAGAGGGAAAAAGCTCTGAAACTATCTCCAGAGACTAGGAGACCACAATTATTTAAAAAATTGACTTCAATGACATGGGATATCCTCTTATATGAATTGACATGCCTTAATCAGGGCGGCATGGAGGAGTAGTGGTTAGTACCTCTGCATCACAGCAAGAAGGTCCTGGGATCAAGTCTCAGCCTCTGCGAGGACGTTTCTGTGTGGAGTTTGCATGCTCTTTCTGTGCTTGCGTGAGTTTCTTCCAGGTACTCTGGTTTCCTCCTACAGTTCAATAACATGCATGCTAGACTAATTGGATGTTGAGATGTGAGCATATGTGTGAAGTGTTGACCCTGTGACAGCCTGGCAAGGTTTTTTAGGGGGTACGTTGTCTTTGCCCAGAGTCGGCTGAGACAGGCTCCAGCCTCCTCATGACCCTATCAAGCAGGTCGGCAAATGAACGAATAAATAAATGAATGTCTTTATTACTATAGAATCATGTGAGAATCTTTATCATTTGAAAGCATCTGCTGTTGGAACCCCAGTGGATTACTATTAGGTGAGCAGCATGCCAGTGGGCCTGTTGCAAATCACAACACTAAATGTTTTTCATTCACAAATGTTCTACTCGCTCTGCTGGTTTGAAACAGGAGGCACTGACCAGGCTTACGAAAACCAAAGGACATTTTCAAAAAAGGCTGCATTTAGACTTTGCAACTTACATTTCCATAACTTGCATTCAGAACCTAAATCAGTATTAACGGTTTATTAAATCCAAACCCCACTAAGGAAAGCTAAGGATAGAAAATGAGAGCTGGCAAAACCCCATTTTACATTTTTTAATATTTGGGTTAATTAAGCAGGTTATCATTAACTAGGATTTTGCATTAATACATTTAATAATATGAGTTACACACCATTAACAGGCTGCCAGTCAATAAAACAGCACTTGATATACAGTAGCTCATCTTATTTCTTGCACAATGATCTAGACTTGGCCTAATCCTCTGCACTCAAAGTTGCTTTATAGAAAATATAAAGGACTTAAAAAAACAACCCTGTATCTACTGCGAGAGCTGCAGCAGAGGGGGCAATCTCAAAAAACTCACTCATTTGCTGAACCGCTTAGGGGGTGATTACACTAGAGGTGCGATAAAAACCAAATGAGCTGGTAATGTATTGCTGTGGTTTAGAGCTCAGTATTTCTTCCCTAGAAATAAGACACAACTTGGCTCTTGAGAGAAGCACAATCTCTTTTCACCAAGCTTGTGTGTCTGTATAAAATTCATTTATTTTTTTAAATGATGGCATCTTTAGAAAATAGTTATTTTTATAGATTTATTACTGCCCTCATGCACCATTCCTTCATGTTTTGCAAAATCCTAATTGATGACTGGGGTTCAATATATAACTCCTGAAGGGCACATCATTTCAACGCTGTTAACATCGATTCATACTGACATCAAATTCTCCTCATTGTCATGGGTTACAGATTAGCGTAACGGTCACGGGTTTATGTGTGTTTATGTGCATGTATGTGTGTAAGATTATATGATTCCTATCCAGGGCCATGCAGATGACCTGAATGAATCATGTCACCATGCCTCCAGGTCATTACTGTTATGTAAAAGTGCATCACACATACACACTCTACAGTTAAACAGCTGTTTGTGCATAAGCTTAGGCACGCACTCTTCCAGATCACCACCACCATCATCATCATCATTTCTAACTCATTCTCCAAAGCAGACAACAGCACTCATCTGCTCCGCACATAAAAATCATCCTCTTGAACGTTCTTTCACTCAAAGACACTCATGATGATGTCTAAGCGGTTTCGGATCATTGTTTTAACCTTGAACTCCTGGATGAGCGTTAACCTCCCAGGGAATATAAGATCCTGGGAACATAATTGTAAAATCACTTTTGAAGGAATACTTAATAAATCTCACTGGTGGCCCAGTAGCGGGGTACTGGCTTACTGATCAGAAGGTCGGGGGGTTCAATCCCTACTATTACCAAGTTGTCAATGCTGTCAGGGGACAGTTAACTGGGTTATCACAAGCCAGTCTTGTCTCTCACTGTCTGTGGTGAGAGGTATGTAAAAGAACTATTGCTGTCGTTCATAAAAAGTAGGCCATTGCAGGGCAGATGCACACTGATGGCAACCCAAAGACCTGGCGAGCTGTCCAGGGTGTACTCTGCCCTCGCCCAGAGTCGACCGAAATGGGCACCAGCCTCCCCGCGACCCTAATTAAGATTAGCGGTTCAGAAAATGAATGAATGAATGAATAAATGAACATTCAAGCCAAATGAGTTAAAACCAACAGACTTGTGGGATTACTTTAAGTAGTCATGAAAATTGTAAACAATAGAAATGAGGACAAGATAATTTTATATAATAAAACAGACTACTTAAGCACAGTCCACTAACAGGGGATTCAAGAAGGTGTTTAAATCACCATAGCAACCACAGCAAGACATTGGAATCTAAAACACTGGCAGTATGTGCATACAGTGTGCTACATCTGAAGTTAGTCACCATAACATTTTCAAGCTGATGCTCAACTGCCCTCTTCAGCACATATGAACCCCAAATCATACATGCGTAAGTACTAAGGAGCTCCAGCCACGGGCAGCTGTGGTAACATTAACTTCAGAAATCTGAGTGATCCAAACCTTTCAGTGATTCCAGAGGCCAAAGGACACATGCCTCTATCCCACAAGAGCTCCAATATTAGCAATACAGCCCTGGACTGAAGGCCATGTTTTGCTCCTCTGCTTACCACAGAGACCCCCTTCAGAGAGTGAAGTGGAGTGAGTGAAGATCATGCAACCACTCGATAATAACTGTCAACAACAAAACTTTGTTCTTCCTCCTGGATGGCGAGGAACATCGAAGATGATGATCATGGGCAGTGTCATCGTCACTTATATGAGATGGACAGCCAGTATCAGCAACCACATTGCAAATATCCATTATAAAAGCAATCTGCATTTTTTTAAAAAGTAATTTTATGATGCTTTGTGATTTTGAAAAACTACTTTTTTAATTTTTAATTTTAAGATGCTTGAACATCTTACCGTCAACAAACTTTACTTTCCAGAATTTTACTTGCCGTGCGCTGAAGCAAACTTGGTATGCTATACTTTGAGTGCTAGGATGAGTTTGTGTGTGAGTGACCTTGACCTACGTTTCAAGGTCACATGGGAAAATTGTAAATTAGGTTCCTGAACATTTACTTGCCGCGCACTGAAGCTTTCAAACTTGTTATGCTTGTTCCATATTTGCATATTATGAAATGGTCCTTTTGGCGGCAGCGTCTGGACCCCTTTAGTCTTTTTTTTTCTATTTTGTACTAGAGCCCATCTTACACACTCCATAATTTTTCATTCATGCATTTATTTGCCAAACTGATAGAGGCTGGAATCTATCTCAGCCGACTCTGGGAGAAGGCAGAATACATCCTGAACAGCTTGCTAGCTATTCACACTCACAACTAAGGGCAACTTGGAACAGCCAATGAGCCTAATGTGCATGTCTTAGGACTGTTGGAAGAAACCGGAGTACCTTGATGAAAACCTCCTTAAACACAGAGCTAACTCCACACAAAAATGTTCAAGTCTAGAACCCAGGACCTTCCTGCTGTGAGGCAGACGCGCTAACCACTACACCACCATGCCGCCGCATGTACATAACGCTTTTGTAAACAATCAGTAAAGTATCTTTAGTTTTTTTCAGCACTCACGTTTCAAGTGTATAACTTCTATCTCAAGTGTATACTACCCAAAGGAAACCCACGTAGGAAGTACAGGAAGAAACCTGCAAGCTCCACACAGAAATGCCCTTGATGAGCCCGGGACTCCAGGACCTTCTTGTTGTGAAGCAGACATGTTAATCACTATGCCACCGTGTCACCCTATTTTTCTTAATGCAAAT
This sequence comes from Neosilurus hyrtlii, assembly GCA_028564935.1. Taxonomy (NCBI): domain Eukaryota; kingdom Metazoa; phylum Chordata; class Actinopteri; order Siluriformes; family Plotosidae; genus Neosilurus; species Neosilurus hyrtlii. The sequence continues at coordinate 5,726,327 of JAOUQZ010000008.1, read as the reverse complement.
ATGAAATTCCCTGAAGTTCCCATTAGTCAGTTCAGTCAGTGTGGGTTTTCTTTTGTTGATTTTTTTTTAAGTGTTCCCAGAAATTAGGGGCCTTGAGTATCATGCATATTTGATATCATGCTCTGATATCCTCCTTCTCCCCATTCCTCTTGGTATAAGCACTTTGTATCTGAAACTTCTGAGAGAAGCATAAAGACCACTCACTCACTCACTCATTTGCCAAACCACTTAATCCTCCATTAGGGTCAGAGGGAGGCTGAAGCCTATCTCAGCCAACTCTGGGTGAAGGTGGGGTTCACTCTGAACAGATCGCCAGACGTTTGCATGGCCAACAGACACACAACCATTCACACTCACATTTAGAGGCAATTTGAAACAGCCAATTATCCTGATGTACATGTCTTTGGACTGTGGAAGGAAACTGAAGTCCCTAGAGGAAACCTACATAAGCACGGGGAGAACATGCAAACTACACGCAGAAGCACTTGAGCCTGGGACTCGAACCCGGGACCTTTTTGCTCTGAGTTGGATATGCTAACCACTATGTCCCAGTGCCGATTTGTTGAAATAAGTGATGGATGATAAAATAAAGGGCAGGTAGAAGACTTGTATTGGCTGATATAGTAAGAATTCTGTCTGTTTCCATTCCCATTCAATGAGATGCACCACTTGGCTTACTTCAAAAGCTAATATCAGCAACTATGATATTAATATTTAAAAGGACGTACAATCGACAAGACCAAAAAAACAATAAATGCATAAACAAACCAGCACGCTGCAGAGAAGAATTACTTCCTCAGGTGCCATTTTAAGCTCCACTGAACACTTAACAAGATAGCTAGTGATTAGCAGTGATGGTACATCACTCTGTGTGTGTGTGTGTGTGTGTGTGTCCTCCCATTCACTGACACAGAGCAAACATGTGAGTGCTCCTTCACCATCCACAGAGTAGTGAAGAAAAATGAAGAGAAGGTAAAGAAAAGGATGGAAGAGGAAGAAGAAAGGTGGAGGTGGAGAGAAGAGGAGAGGAAAAAGTGTAGTCAAGTAGCACTAACAATTCAGCTAAAAAAGCAGCATCAGGTCATTGATACATTATAGTGCGCATGCACACACACACTTACACTCACAAACACACGTAGGAGGCACACTTCGTCCAGCACCAACCTACCGAAACCATTACATAACTCAGACTACCCAGAAACACATACACACACACACAGAGAGAGAGAGAGAGAGAGAGAGAGAGAGAGAGAGAGAGAGAGAGAGAGAGAGAGACAGAGGGAGAGACAGAGGGAGAGATAGATGTTGACTTAAGAAGGGGGGGGGGGGGGGGGATATGCATACTTTGAAGAGAGCTTAAAATAGAAGGAAGACACAGTATCTCCAACAGCAACACATAAAGCAGCTTTACAGGATCAAAACTGTGAAATCCTAACATAGCAGTGATACAAACAAAACAACTGTCAATAAAGCTGCACAGTCAATCAACCCGTTTACCTCTGTATGTGTGTGTGTGTGTTTGAATGTATGTGTGCATGTATGCTCATGTGTGTCAAAGGATGAGTGGGTTCTGCTAGAGCCTAAACATAAACATTTTGCGGCACTAATAAACACATTATTTCATTAATCGATCTGTTAATCCCTACTGGGGTCTCAGCCGAATCTGTGCGATGGCATGGAACACCCTCAACAGCTCGCAATCCATCACAGGGCTAACACACACACACAGCAATTTACACTCACAACTAGGGGCAATCTTGAACAGCCAATTATCCTAATGTACATGTCTTTGGACTGTGGGAGGAAACCGGAGTACCCGGAACAAACTCACGCAGACACAGGGAGAACATGCAAACTCCATACAGAAACATCCCCGCCGATCCCGGGACTCAAACCCAGAACCTTCTCTCTGTGAGGCGGACGTACTAACCACTACACCACCATTAACAACAGTGTTACTATATTTTTACTCTGATTCTAGTTCTACTTGCTGCCATTTTGGCCTGGGATCCCTTAAAACTAGATGTTGTAATCTCAATGGGACTTACCTGGTCTAATAAAGGTTAAATAAAAAAATTTAAAAATTATTTGTAGCAATAATACTGGGTATAGCTTAGATGACAAATGGTATATTCTGCTAAATTTTACATGTTTTACTTTTTACTTGACAATGTGCATATTTCTTATGGCCCCTGTGACCTTGAAAAATAGGTCAAGCTGACCCAGTTTCAATAGGCTTGAAGACCTTGAAACTAAGTATAACAGGCATGAATTAGAAACCGATCTGACAAAGAAAAAGCATCCACGAGAGTGTTAGCAGCCATTTTTGATCAATTAACCCCTGATATCTTGAGAAATAGGTCGAGGTCAGTTTCAATAGGGTTCAATAATGCTGGTGTGCATGTAAATATTTACTCACTTTGACCTTGAAAACTAGGTCAAGCTAACGTGGTTTTTACAAGGTTAACAGGCATGTTCATAGGTATATCTGGTATAAATAACAATGAAGACTGTGATAAAGTTTACATATTTGACTTTTTACATGACCACCTGCATACTTCTTATGGCCCCTGTGACCTTGGAATTAGGTCAAGGTGACTCAGTTTCAATAAGCTTAAAGACCTTGACAGTATAATAGGTATGGATTGGAAACCGATCCAGAAAAAATAGAAATAAAAACCCTTCACCCGCTAGTGTTAACAGCCTGTGAAAACATAGTATCCCCTACGCTTCACAGGAGATGCAATAAAATGGCCTGCAAGGCTGTGTCTGAATACTCCTACCTCCAAAATATTAGTACATCCTTGCACAAATAGGATATCTAATCACACTGACGGTAATTTTTGTACTATTTTATTAGTATGATGAGCCTAATTATCTTGTGTGAACTACAAGCTGACCTAAATTTACATTTGATAGCGAGATCCTAAAGCTACAAATATATGGGGCTAAAGGATAAGTAAGGTGTTGGCGGAGTATATCCAAGTTATGTGCTTACTATTTGCTCACATACTCACAGAACAGAGTTAGTCCCAACCTTCACCTTCATCTCTGTTAAATATAGATATAAAAATATAAAGATGCTTTTTTTTGCCTTTGGAAAAGCACATTTTAATCTGCAGTACCTGTCAACACATATCCAGAAGGTGATTCAGGTTGTTCTTCAGTTGAATGGGGAAATGCAGAAAGCAGTTTAAAAAAAATGAGTCTACACATTTGACATGGCAACAATTCAAATGGAGGGAGTTTTAAAAAAAAATAATAATAATAATAAAGTTTTACTTAACCCTTTAATCACTTGCAGTGACAAAAAAGGAATTTCAAATTACATTATCACTACTTCATTGCATATTCTCCCCGTGCTTGTGTGGTGAAACGAAAATACGGCAAATGGTGTGTTGAATCACATGAACTGAATAAAAAGATGTCACATTTACAAAGCTTGAATTTTTCTACATTGTAAAAAACTGGTAATTTCGTAATAATGTCATTTATAATGCTTGAATTTTTATTTTTGAATTAAAAATAGTGGGTTGAATATTTTATCCAGCATTCAAAATCCAAAACACAAAGTCACCAACCTAAAATACAGTTCCAAACTATTTGGTTGTAAAAATACCATGTGGATTATTCAGCAGGTGGTATTCAACCAACAATTTTACAAATACAAGCTAACCAAAAATGCAGGAGTTAAAATTCAGGTCAAAATCAATGTGGTAAAATTCAGGTCTTCATATCTAGGTACTCAGAAAGAGACATTCATACAAATTGCTGGTAGCACACATAGAAACAGCAGAAACTTGTAGTCTGTATTGGCAATCCATTGCTCTTCCCGAGTATCTGGATGTGAGGACCTGAATTTTGACCTGAATTGTGTGTGTGTGGGTATGTACGTATATACACATAAAGTTACACACACACACACACACACACACACACACACACACACACTCACAGAAAAGAC
>JAOUQZ010000008.1:5700035-5717292 GCA_028564935.1 Neosilurus hyrtlii | reverse complement strand
TAGATATAAGATATCAGGATGTATCAATAATGCAAAATCCATCACTAAGAAAAGAACTGAGCTGAAGGAACACTGAAGTTCTGCACAAGCTCCTCCTATCACGCCTCCACAGAAGCGAGGCAAGCCCAGAAACACACACACACACACACACACACAGAAAGAGAAAGAGAGAGAGAGAGAGAGAGAGAGAGAGAGAGAAAGAGGAGAGAGAGAGAGAGAGAGAGAGAGAGAGATGCACATGTGAACAGGTGACTTCACAAGCTGAGAAAAATAAATTCACCAAAAAAAAATTTTCTTTTCCATAGCAGTATTCTGCAGGCAGTTGGTTTCTTTAAAATATGCATACACTCTGCTAGATCACAAGAAGTATCTCCTATTCTTTCTCTCTCTCTCTCTCTCTCTCTTTCTGCATCCCTGCACTCACTCTCACTCCCATCACCCATCACCATGCTACTGTGCTGTTCCTTACCTTAGTTGTGACAATACACAGACAATCCATCGCAAGCCCAGTAGCTCAGCCAAGACGCCAATTCATCGCCTCTAATTCAGCCAAAATAAAGAGAAGAATAAAAAAGGAAGAGGAATGGAAGACTAAGGCACAAGCAGAGCTATAACAAATAGAACTGAGCTCTTCCCTACACAGCTTAGTGCAACAGCAGCAGCCGCACACATGATGCTAGCAGAAGCGCACGGCGCAGCGCGGGCTGGCCACAGCACGGCTGCCTTTCACAGACAGAGTTAGAAAGAGAGAGAAAGAGAGAGAGAGAGAGAGAGAGAGAGAGAGAGAGAGAGAGAGGATGCTGCTGTTGCTGAGAACACAGAGCATCCCTCCTCCACAAGATCAGTAGAGAGATCGACTCTCACATAGTGCTGACTGACTGCCTGCCTCATAAGAAATCAATCTCAGAATCTTAAATCAGCCATGTTCTGTAACCCTGAAGCTTCCTGTCACTGCGCGTTAGGATTCATTCATTCATTCATTCATTTTTCTAAAGTGACGCTGAGCTCTGCAGACAAATCAAAGATTTCCTACAGTGCAGTGAATCTGATTCCATAGACTTAATGAGCATTTGCTGACCTTGAATAGATAAAAACTAAACAAAGACTTATTTTAAGCACCTGAGCAAAACACTGAGCACTTAAATTATACGCTGAAGCAAAGACAAGCAGAAAGTATTCAATGCAACAAGACAAACGAGTCAAAAGCAGAAAGAAGGGATTTTCATGAAGTGAAAGCAATGGTTTGAAGTGCAATGGCTATTTAATAATAGTTAAAAATTTAGTAATGATTTAAAGTTTTAAGATAGAAAGAGAGAGAGAGAGAGAAAGAGAGAGAGCTAGGAATAGAGAAAGAGAGAGAGAGAGAGAGAGAGAGAGAGGGAGAGCAAAAGGGAGGGGGAGGGAGAGAGAGAGAGATAGGGAGAGCAATAGGGAGAGAAAGAGAGAGATATAGGAATAAAGAGAGGCAGAGAGAGAGAGAAAGGGAGAGCAATAGGGAGAGAGAGAGAGAGAAAGAGAGAGAGAGCAATAGGGAGAGAAAGAGAGAGATATGGATAGAGAGAGGAGGAGAGAGAGAGAGATAGGGATAGAGAGAGAGAGAGAAAGGAAGAGAGAGAGGGAGAGAGATAAGGGAGGAGAGAGAGAGAGAAAGAGAGAGAGAGATTGAGGTTGAGCACACATTTATACAGTCATACACAAACTGCTGGGGTTTTTGCCATCAAGTCTTCAGGCATGAATCATACAGATGTGGGCTAATTCTGCATCCAATTCTCTCTCTGCTCTACACTGTCAGTCAAAATGAGCTCTCTGCTGCACTCCGGAGCTAAATTAAGATCTTAAAACACTGCTAATCCCTCTCATGATAGGCACGAATGGCAGTGGTGGCTCAGTGGTTATGGCTCAGGGTTACTGATCCAAAGGTTGGTGGTTCAAGCTTCAGTAACACCAAGATGCCACTGTTGGGTCCTTGAACAAGGCCCTTAACCCTCAATTGCTCAGCTGTATATAAATGATGACACTCTGGATAAGGGTATCTGTCAAATGCCATAAATGTAAACAATAATTCACAGAAGTGAGTGACTAAAAGATGCAGCGTTAATAGTGTGTGTTAATAGTCACCAAAACAGAGATGGTCTATACACCGTAGACAGTACTGAATCCAGGCCTCGGTTCCTTACACGGAAAAATAACGCGTTCACTCACTCTCTCATCAGACTGATTAATCCTAAAAGGGTCCCGGGGAGGCTGGAACCTTTTCATACTTTTCATAAACTAAGCATCAAAGCTTCAGTTGATACATACAGCAATTTGCTCAGCTAAGTTCCTATATTTTCACTGCGTAATTTTTTTCTGTGTCTTCCCCGTCTTCCTGTGTTTGGATCCTGTGTGTACAATCAGTCAAAAAAAAAAAAAAAAAAACTTGATCCCAATTTTCATTTCTAGATCTCTCAAACACACACACATACACACACACACACACACACACAGATATAAAAACAATACAATAACATTACAAACTGTAGTGCATGGATGTGTAGAGTTTTACACAAACCAGTCAAGGATAAAGCGGTTCGGCAAATGGATGGATAGACAGATGGGAAGAAGTAGGCGGGGCTTCAAGGCTGTCAGTTAATATCAAGTTCAATGAACTCCATGATATTAGAAGACAAGGCAAAAATCAAATATTTATCAATAGTTATTAGCTTTGAGCAATGCTTAATATCATAATGGAATAATAAGAATGATGTGAAGCAAAGTATTTCCCACACACACTAAGCTTGTCAGTGTAACAAATAACTTTTTAATTCTGAGTCTTTTCCTTTATTTATTTATTTTTTAAAAAAAAGATTAATTGTGAGACCCATACATTCATTTATTCATTTATTTTTTAAGCCATTTAATCCTAATTAGGGTCACGGGGAGGCTGGCGCCTATCTCAGCCAACACTGGGCGAGAGCAGGGTGCACCCTGGACAGATCGCCAGACCATCACAGAATTAAAAAAAAATTCCTCACACACCAAAGATCAAATCGAAGTGTTTCATCCTATGCAATCATCTGGGATGACTGTCACTGACTAATTATATCAATCTGCAGTCTGGGTTAGAATGAAATCAGCCCCAGTGTCACTTATTCATTCCATTCATCAATCCATCCATCTACTGAACTATCTACGTTGGTTTGGAGCTGATGCACCATTTCCATCTCTGATGGCTTGTCCATGACGCCCAAGTGCCAGAGGACTTATTTCGCAGTGTACGGCTCACACCAATTTCAACCAATTAGCCTAGTGTGCATGTCTTTGGACTATCAGAAAATACCAGAGTATCTGAACAAAACCCACACAAACATGGGGAGAACATGCAAACGTCACACAGAAACACCAGCGCAGAGCCCAGGACTCGAACCCTGGACCTTCTTACAGTGAGGCAGGTGTGCCAAGCACTATGCTACCATGCCACCTCCCTACAACATCCATAAATTAAAAACAAGCTATAGCAAAATATAGTACTTAAACATAGTAGAATACTAAGAAGCATGTGTAACATCTTCAAGTTTACCATACAAACCCCTTCCTTTGCAACTCCACGGTGCACAGTGGTGATATTTTCACAGATTATGACTTGAAATCAAATTCACAGTGGATAGAAAATACAACAGCTTATGATAAGGGTCTTTGGTTGTGTACAGATGAGCACAGAAGATGTAGAGACTGTACGCAATGCTCTAAAAACACATCCGATGTCACTCATACACACACACGTCTCGGAGCTCCTGGGAATAGAAGCACCGCCACCTTTAGATATGTTCGATGCTTTGAAAGACAGAAGGGGAGCCGTCTGAATCCTCACAGCTGCAGGTAGAGAACAGTGCTGCTGCATTTTAATGCAGCTGCCCTCTGCAGTGCCTTCAGAAGTTGCTGTGTGTGTGTGTGTGTATATATATTTGCTGCAGTGTGTGAGCAGTGTAAGCATCAGAGCTGTCTGTGTGGGCGCGAGGTGGCAATTACTGCAGATCCTCACGCCTCCTAGTCAGGAGTCAAACTGCAGGAAAGAATCCAAATGCCAACCCTACACTTACACACGCACATGCAGACACGTACTCACACACACAAACACACACACACACACTGCGAATGTACATAAGTAAGAACACACATGCACTAATTTGCCAGTAGCAAAATGCTAACAGCACAGACAACAGTAGCCTAACCAGAAGGATTAGTTGTAAGACTTGGCTATATGAGACACTTTCTTACGATACATGCAGAGCATCATTTGACTAATTATCAGCCACTCTCTCTCGCTCTTTCTCTCTCTCCCTCTCTGTGCAGTGCTTTTTTCCCCTCAAGAAAAACAGCCCATTTATTACCCAGCAGATTTCCACATTAACATGTTGCATTATGATATAATTCTATTACTTCTGCATTCATTGTTATGCGAGTCTAAAACCTTCAGTCACTCCATTTCTGTAACCAAAAATAAATAAATAAATAATAGTTTTGGCTATAATGTGTCTCTGTGTGTGACATAATGGCTATTAAAGCATTTCCACTCATCAAAGAACAACATGTTCTGCCCACACCTGCAGGACAGGAGACAAACAACTAGCTGTTAATGTAGAGGCAAATGTTTAAATGAGACAAATGCACCGCTAAATCTGGAGCACTTATTTGTATCTTTGCTCACTCCACAGTTGGTGCTGATGATATGTTGTTTAGCGTGCAGTAATTAACAGAGCTGTGTGAACATGTGCATGTGTGTGAAAGAAAAAAAAGTTTAAAAAAGGACAAAAAAAAGATGAATTACTATACAGTTTAAAAGTGTAGGCCCATATCATGTGTCAGCTCTTATATATCTTATGTATAATCCTTTTTTATATGGTATATTATTATGTAAATACATTCATTCGTTCTAATAATTTTCTGAACCCCTTAATCCTAATTAGGGTCGCGGGGAGGCTGGCACCCATCTCGGCCGACTCCAAAATGGGTGAGGTACATGCCAGGGCATTGCAGGGCAGAAACACACTGATGGCAGTCCAATGGCCCACTCTTAACAAATGACAGCAAAGTTTCTTTTACATGCATCTCACCACAGATAGTGAGAGACTTGGCTGGCCTTTGATAACCCAGTTAGTTGCACTGGGGGGTGAAAAAACATAAATTATAATAATATCATAAGTTATATACATTCATTCAGCTTTTTCCTTTCCAGGTTTACTGTCTATGAGGTGAGAACACATCCACAGGGCATTATTCGCACATAGTCGGGCAATTAATGGTACCAGATCAACCAACCAGCATGTTTTTTTGGGAATTGGAAGCAAGATAGAGAACTCAGATAAAACCCACAAGAGCTTAATAAAAACATGTTATGCTAATCCAGGCTTGGGAACAGTGCTATAAACTAAAATGCTAAAGCAAACCACATAACACAAATTCAAGGGGAAAAAAATAGCATAAGGTGTCTGAAGATGTTGACCCACTATACTGCTAATGCTAATAGTCTGATCATGCCCCTGCACTAGCAGCTAACTGAAGAATGTGCTTTTCGTTATTTTCTTTGCTTATTGCACTAATGTACAAACTTCACCTTCACAGCAGGTGCGCTGTTAACTCCAATTTCCAATCCCACTAACTAACCCCTTACCCATAGTTGTAAATGAAAGTTGCACTTTAGTCAGTGTTAAAAATGAAACACAGCCAGTTGAGCAGTACTCGACTGAAGATCCTTCCATCATTAAAAGTAACTTAGATCTTTTCCTTTTTTCATGTTGATCATTGGTTCAATTTTCCCATCTAACCATAGATTTTTAATCAGGTTGAAATCTGAGCTGTGTTTGGCCTATTCTAACAATCAATAACTTAATTTCGAGACACTCTAGCATATATTTTGTGCTGTTCTGTTTTGAAGAAGGGTCAACTTTGTCTCAGTACAGTGTCTTAGTTTTTCCTTCAATGTTCTTTTTTTATAGAATATTTGGCCCCACTCCTCCTTCCCTGAGCAGTCTCAGTCCCTGCAGTTCATACACTACCACCACCATGCTTCACTGTGGGGATGGTGGTGGCAGTGTAACATTGTGGAGATGGACAGCAGGGACTGAAATCGTTGATCATCCCTACAATGTTACACTACCACCACCAAGGGGGTGGGTGGTCCCAGTGTTGGGTTTTTAGCAAACCAAACAATGATTTATTGTGCCAAGCGCTAACAAACTCTGGAGGCTTCATCTGACGGTACAAATCTACAATATTTAACACCACATTAAGTTTATATAACTGACTTCAGTGTGGTTTGTCACAGGCCCAAACACAACACCCCAGCCATTATCAGCAAATGGCATGTCTCCACATTTAGTGTGATGTCTACAAGAAAACCTAGTCTTTATCACCTCTTCAGTCCAAGCAGAATAGTATCGTATCCTCATTAACGGCAAAAGAGAAAATGTATCAAATCCTCATTAACGGCAAAAGAAAAAAAATGTATCATATCCTCATTAACAGTAAAGGAAATTTAAAAAGATAAGAAAGCATCTGGAAAAATATTTCTGGCTCCAGCACAAAGGCTTTTTCACTGTAAACCATACCAACTGACAATCTGCTGCTTTCTGCAGGAAACAGGAAGGTAGCATTTGTACATACTCACCAGCTACTACAGCATGCATGTATTTTCATATAGAGTATATTGAGCTGATAAGTAATCTTCACTCCAGCACTGCGGTTGTTAAGTGTGTAGGGGAGAGTGAGTGAGTGCAGCTCTATTAACTCCCTTGGAACATGGTAATAGTGTAATTAACATGTTGTGCTTTAATTGACCCCACGGTAAAAGAACTAGAAGTACTTACCTCTACACTCGCATTGCTATCAGCTACAGGCTCCTCTGCATGGCTTTTCTCTATCACCTACACATACAGAAACACACATCACAGAAAAAGCTTTGAATTCCAACAGGTTTATTTAACCCATTACATCGGACACATATGAACTCCGTTTCCTATCTTTTTTCTTACTTAATTTCATATACATCTACAGTATAATGTTAGGGACAGACTGGAAGTTGCTTATGGTCACATACAACTTTAGTCATATGCAACAAGTCACACACATTTTTCAGTGAGCACACACACACACACACAAAAAAAAAAAAAGTGTAATACTCGCATGTGACACTTTGGCCCACACCGAAGAAGTGCTGTATACGGGGTATAGCGTACAGAGTGCACAGTGAGACACAGTGGTAAGTCGTTTGGTTTTTAAATTAGGCAGCACATTTTTACACAAAATATGGCATCCTTGAAGAGTTATTCAGAACGACAGCTGTACTGGCTGGTGCACTTAACACACAGATTTTCCTAAGGTTAAGGAAAAAGAGTAGGAAGAGTGCGAGGAGAATCTGGCAGCACCTATGGCTTTCAAGAAGGCTTGATGAGCAAGTGAAAACATTTAACAAGCTGTTTATGTAGCTGCTCAAGTTTAGTGACTCAATGTATAAATGTATGGATGCTTTATGCCATATTGGGGTCAGTGGTTGGTGGAAATATACACTGCTCAGCCAAAAAAAAAAAAGGTCAGACATTCTAATATTTTCATGGAGTACATTTAGCCTTGATCAGAGCATGTAATTTCCATGGCATTGTTGTTCGACTTGGTCAGGTTGAGGCTCAGCAAGAAGGCTTCGGAAGAAATGTTTAAACTCTTTACCAAATTTGTTTTTAACGACGTAAAGCTGCTTTGCAACAATGCTAACTGTAAAAATAAAACTGAATTAAATTGAATCAAACTCAAATTAATCAAAAGGCGCACTTCACAGTCCTATACTATATTTGGAAGGCAGACTAATTTCATTTGGTTGGATGGTGGTACATGGTTGCAATAAGATTCCGGTAGAATCAAAGAGAAATCAGAATCTAAAAATGTAGTACTCGTAAAATACATTCCACTGACTTTAAGCAATTATAACACATTCACAGATACACACATATAACTACTGAGGTTCAGACCACCTCTCGTCTAATCCAGGGCTCAGAAAAGAGGAGGTATGGGGTAAAGAGAGGATAATAGAGAGACAAGGCCTTGTGAAAAAAGCTTCCCTGCCCAGTTGACCCCATTACACACCACCAATCAGCACCACCATGACTGATCCTCTACTATTAAACTCATTTCTGTGCTGCATTTCAAAACAGGCTGCATGGCATAGTTAACACAGAGCACCCAGGGAGACTGACCCCTAGCACAACGCTTAACAAAGAAAGATACTAATACTTTTTATACAAGCACAGAACGACGTTAAGATTAAATATTGTCCTTTTTTAAAAAATGAAATTCCTCGTTTTCAGGTGCTCATGAAATGGTTTAAGTAAGTTTATTTCAAGATACAGTGATATAGATGTTTTGTAATGAAATGCACAGTACCAGAGGGAGGTCCATAAGGGAAGTGTGCACTTACACAGCACTAACCCCCCCTAGTGGAAGGAAAATAACACCAATCAAAGTCCAAAGTCCAAAGAACAATGCTTATCACAGGTTACCTGAAGGCACCAATGCTGATTCTCCTCCTAACTTCATTTTCATTCAAATCGATGAAAAATACTACTTGACTACTGTTTATAGGGGAGATATAGTAACACATTTTAAGAGATAAAGTGCCTTTGAACTCAAAAGGGAAGTTTCACAGCTTTTAGTAGCTTTCCTTTAATGTTATGGATACCAATATAATATATGATAACAATAAGATGATACTACATAGCTAGTAAGAAAACACCAAAATTAGCTGTGGAAAATTTCTCTTTTTAATTTAATTCTAGTCTTTTCCCATTTCTCAATATTTAGCTAATCCTCTAGGCTGAAGTTAAGTTTTTCCCCACCTTCCCCTGAATTTTTTTTCCTGATTTCAAGTCGGTTTGTTTGGCTTCCTCCTCCCACTTATGCTTTTTCCGCTCTCAGTACCTACACTGTACTGATTGGTCGCTTTTTGACAACTGAGAGCTCAACGCTCAGTGCGCTGGGAGGCAGACCAGAATTGGAACAGGAGGAAGACCAGGTAATCAGAAGGCCCTACATTACATGACATGACGTACTAGTGTGCCTAAAGAAATTGGCAAAAAAAAATTGTGTTACCATAGGAAAAACTTTAAAATGCACCAACCTTAATATTTGACACTTTGGTATTGTCTAACATGGATACTGAAAGCTGCAACAAGATTTATTGGTCTTAGGTATAAGGTATAAATAAGGTATAAATAATCTGGATAATAATAATCTAAATTTATAGATCATTTCAGAACTGGGACTCTCTTTGAGCTTTGATGCATCTAATAACTGACATCATTTCTGTTAATTATACGAGCTTATGTTCCCCAGAATGAAGAACGAGAAGGTCCATTATGATCAGCAGTTCGATAAAGTCCTTTGCTGGATTAAAGGAGTATCAAATAAGTAAACGATGCTCTTTATCAGTAGTGTCAGGTACGATTTAAGGATCATTTAAAGATTTGATGCGCTGTAGGAGAGGAGGAGAAGCTGTGCTGTAACGGCATAGGGGTCATTATTCTTCCCCTGGGGTCAGGTTGACTGAGCAATAGTGCCCTTACTCACCAGGGTTGCAAAAGCTATTAGCCCAAACAAAAACAAAAAGAACACGTTGACTTCTATACCCTAATCAATTTCTGGCATTATTATTTTTTTTAATGTGATGTCTCATGGATGTAAAATGTCTAAGTATGTTATAGCATTGAGCACGACAGTGGTGTAATGGTTAGCACATTCACCTCACCACAAGAAGTTCTTGGGTTCGATTCCTGGGCTTGGGGTGTTTCTGTGTGGAGTTTGCATGTTCTCACCGTGCTTGTGTGGGTTTCTACCGGGTACTCCGGAGTCCTCCCACAGTTCAAAGACATGCTTGTTAGGCTAACTGGCTGTTCCAAATTGCCCTGGAGTGTGGGAGCGTTAATGGTTGTGTGTGTTGCCCTGTGATGGTCTGGCGAGCTGTTCAGGGTGTACCCCACCTTTGCCCAGTATCGGCTGTGATATAGAATTGCTGTCTTGTTAAGTTAAGATAAAAAATGAAACCTGTCACTAAAGAAACCACAAAGCATTACAATAGGTTTAGTAGCAGAAACCACCAGAGTGCTGACACCAAAGATTCCTTTCATAAACACTGAATATACACATAAACAGCATGTGAAGCATTAATTGTTAAATCAGTGCTGGTTATTAGACATATTCATGCTTTATCAATTAAATGAAATATGATCCATAGGATAAATAGGAACAATTTATTAATTTACCACTGTGATTAGTGCTATCTTCAAAACATGCTTTTTGTAACCAAGTTCATGCTGCTGTGATCTGTCAGCAGGTTGCCTGTGCCGGGACACAGATGGAGTCTGTGGGACTTAATGTGCCTCCAAAGCTGATGGCTGCATGCAAGCAATTAAAATCATACATATTAAACTGTTCAAGAAATTTGGGAGGGGGGTGGGAGCATGGTGGCCCAGACGTTAGCACAGTTGCCTCACAGCAAGAAGGGTTGGGGTTCGAATTTTAGCCAAGGGCCTATCTGCGTGGAGTCCGCATGTTCTCCCCATGCCTGTCTGGGTTCCTCCAGATTCTGCTAACCGTTCAACTCTTTAGGTCAGCTGGCTACTTTAAATTGCCCACAGGGTGTAAATGTGAGTTGTTAATGGCTGTTGGGGTCTGTGTTAGCACTGCTATATACTGGCAATCTGTTTAATGTGTACCCCAGCTCTCATATCTGAGTTTGCATGATGCGTGGGCTTTGAAAACCTTGTCTGCAAATTATGAAACTCACACTGGCTCATGAATACCATGGTTATTTTCTCTCAAACTTTATTATTAATTACATAAACAATGCTGTAACTTTATATAATACTATTTTATAGCTGTGGATTCAAACAGCTGGCCCCTATTTTAAATCCATTCAGCACCAACAGCTGACCACTGATTCAGAACAATGCAAAAGCAGTCTGCAGCTGAAGTGGGTGACTGCAGAAATGGTCTGATAGAGATCCTCTCCACACTCACACAAGAGGAGCAGCACTTGGTTGGAATATTTACAAGAAGAGAATCCTATATATACACAGTATACATAAACATGTACATATGTTTATGTATATGTACATTCATACACAAAAACACATACATAATACCGTGTGCAAACGTCTTATGCACATGCAAAGGAATGGTATTGTATTGTATTATATTATATTATATTATATTATATTATATTATATTATATTATATTATAGTCTGAAAAGTGGTATCTTATATGGAATATGTTGCTTTCTTTATTGACATACTGTACAAAATAATTTTTATGTAATATAAAATAAGTGTTTTTGTACTAATTTGCTAATATACAACTTATAGAATAAAAATCTATAGCAAAGTTTATACAAAAAAAGGGTGCCTAAGACGTGTGTGTGTGTGTGTGTGTGTGTACATATATACATATTGATGCAATTTGTTTCTAAAGAACAATGTGTGTTTATCTGTTAATGTGTGTGTTTGTGTGTGTATATATGCATATTGATGCAATTTGTTTCTAAAGAACGATGTGTGTGTGTGTGTGTGTGTGTGTGTGTGTGTGTATACATACTGATGCAATTTGCTTCAAAAGAACGATGTGTGTGTGTGTTTTTTCCTCACCTCCGGCTGTACGTAAACAGGTTGTGGGTGTGCGTTTGGGAAGCCGGAACTGGTTGATGAGTTTTCGCACCGTTCTGCCATGTGCCTCACTTCCTCCAGCTTCTGCTTACAGCTCTTCTGGGAGTTCAATAGGGTCACCTCATAAAACTCCTGAATATCTAACAAAGAGATAACGAGACAGAGACACGCTGGTTCTTCTCACTCCACTTTTCACACCGTATGATAAAAGTAAATAAATAAATTTTCACAGCAATCCCCTCACCAGTTACACACCAAATTAATTTCAGCCAGTTTAGAATTTAACCATTTTAATAAACATAGTGAAAGAGAGGAGGAGAGCAAGAGAGAAAGAGAGAGAGAGTATGCTGGTAATTTTCACTCCAGTTTTAACACCGCACTTTACAGAAACTCCACCCTCGGATTAAGCCCTGGAATAATCCCCTTGCTGCCAAAACACTGAATGAAATGCGGGCAGTTCATTAGATTGATGTGCTGGTTTCTAAAAAGAAGCGGGTTACAGTAAGAGTTAGGAAGCAGACGGACTGGAGATTTAAGCACACAGCAATAAGCTGATTAATTTGAGCTTGTCTGACAGATGTGTGCTTAGAAATGAACAAGCGCATATTTCTAATAAATTAGAAATTCATCCATTCATTCATTTTCTGAACCGCTTAATCCTAATTAGGGTCACGGGCAGGCTGACGCCCATCTCAGCTGACTCTCGCCAAGGGCAGAGTACACCCTGGACAGCTCTCCAGGCCATCGTAATAAATTAGAAATACAATCTGTATAAAAAAAAACAGCATGCTTGACATGGATTGTACAGGTTCCAATGTCTTTACTGTGCAGTTTGTACACTCTATAAACCCCTTTCACAAAGAAGCTGTATTTTATTTTCAGTTTTTTTAATTGTACAATTGTAAAAAATGTAAATTTTGACACAAGGGCCTGATATAGGTTTGGATGAGGATTTGAATTTTGCATAGCTGTGTTCATATATAATGGGCCCATGCATGAACCTGATAACCTGCATGCTCCCAAATTTTAAGTTGTGTATTTTTCCTAGCTGTTAAAAAGTGCCTCCGTGTAGTATGACGCCATCATAATCCCTAAAATCCACATCTGGTTGACTGATAAGAAATTTACAGATTATTGTGTTCAGATACAATTTTCTCATTTTTGAGTCTGTGGGTTATCAGGTTTGTGCACAGGGCCACAAAAATATGTGTTGTATATTATTTTGTATATAATTAATTAAATAAATAATTTTGGTCAGTAAATATGTCTTATATGAGAAAATGTGTAGAAAAAATATGAAGATCCTAAACCCTTAGGACATATGATTAAATCAAGGAATCAAACTGGCACATTTTTGACCCTGTGGAGGGAAGGGCTTTTGGTGAAACTTTTATAAATCATCAACTTTTTGTGTTATCCTGGCAAAAATGTTCCTGTAAATAGATAACCTTATATACACATAGAGATAACCTTAAAATTATTGTGTTATGAGGAGAAAAGACTAAGCTGGTCTATATTTTCCTATAACTTCACTTAATTTTATTTTTATTTTGGCCAAAAAGCCATTTTTAGCTTCCCACAGTGTGATAAATATGCTTCCTAGAAGATTCCTTGTGCCAAAAATTTTAAATCTGAACATCACTAAATAAATATATGTAATATCAGCTTTCTGGGTTACTCTGTTATAGAACTATAAGCCCCTGAAGATAGAAATAATTCGTTACGCATCACCAAATTTCAAAGGCCTATATTTTCTAAATTATAAGAGAAATTTAAAGCTAATCTTTTGCATGATGGGTAGAAACATATGGTTACATGTAAAAAAAAAAAATGAAATCAGTTAATTCTGAGAGGGCAACCTGAGGACCCTTTGTTAAGTTGACACGGGAATCGTAGGGCATCGCACAACAGATCTAGGAAATGGAGCTGACATAAAGAATTACCTATGGGATGGAAAAATTGTCAAAATGTTCAAAAGTGTATATGATGACATTTTCTGCCACAAAACAGGTGAGTTTTGTACGATACACCCACAACCGTTCTAGAAATCTGCCCAATTTTTGTGTCGCGGATCTGTATTCCCGAGACGGGCTTTCCATACCTCACATAGAGAATTCTGTATACACTGCAAAATACTTAGAGCTTATCATATGGTGCATGTTATTTATTTATACAAGTCTGTATGTAAAATTAAAAATTCTTCATTTTTATTATGGTGGTTAGCATTCCTAAGTCTGCATTATTCATACACATCCCACTATCATGCATGTGGTGATTAAATGAGTACACTGGATATCCAAATTCTTTTAACAGTGTACAACATAAAAATGGAATACAGTTCCTTTCATAGGCTCGGCTTTTCCTTACGATATCTTCTTAGTTGTTCTTGGGTCATAATCAGATTGCGTGTCGAGCACATAGCAAGGAGTGAATACTGAAATCGCACACTTAGTGCGACATTAACAGCACTACTCGGTTACTCGGCACTAATCAGACAGTTATGTGGGGGTTGCATGAACAGAGTAAAGCTGGATGAATCCAAGGGAATTTTTTTTCTTGCATCATATGAACTACAGTCTTTTCCAGAAGATGACTGTAAGAACAATGGCATGCTAAAATTCATGTTTGGCATCATTTTATTACATCAGCTATCAGGCATCAAGTGGTAGTTTAATGAATTTCAAACTATAAAAGAATAAACTAAAAGGACTGAAATTATCAAATTTAAAGCACAATGACATAAAATTACATACCACACATACATTATAATTTTATACGTTTTATTTACTCATGCTCCCCCCCCAATGATTTTCTCCCTAATTTAGTCATGGCCAATATTCTCTCCTATCAGACAGACTCCCCTGTCTGTCTGATAGGAGAGAATATTGGCCATGGCTAAATTATTGGCCAAGGCTAAATTATTGCTTTCTCCAAAGCAAACAAGCCAGCAGACACCATCTCTTTTAAACTGCTTGCTCAAGAGCAGCTTAGCACTCAAATAAAAGTTTTTTAAAAAATAACCCTCTGATGTAGTGACTTTTCTTTTTTCCCACTGCGTGGGCATCACTTTGATTTATTTTATCAGAGAGAGAGAAAGACCTCATATTAACTCTCTAAGTGCCATTGACCTGTATGTATAAATATATTTATTTATTTATTTATATACGTATAATGTCCCGCTGGGCAGCAACTTAAAAACACTTTATTTTTAAAAGTGTTGTGAACACAGCGCATTGGGATGAATGTCCGCATGTACCCAATAGAAACAAGGCAGCCAGCCAGGCACGGAAGAAAACTCTCCCTGGCAATGCTGCTGTAACTTTCACTCATTGAGAAATGTTTCTCTGCTTGCATCAAACCCGGCCGCAAGAGCCAAATACCTCACCATGATTGGTAGGTTTGTTCAGCTCCGCACACAACACTGTAAATTGCCATACATATCAAACTTGCAGGCTGTAGTAACATTAAACTTTTATATTAAGGCGGGGGCCACAAACTATCGTCCCGTGGGCCGCAATTGGCCCGCGGGCCACAAGTTTGACACCCCTGATCTAAAGTAAAATGAGATGTTACATTAAGCCACAATGTATATTGGGTAAAAGTAACCCAGTATCCAAAGCCACAAATCTACAACTTCTTTATATGTCATACAAACCTTTCATATGGTAGGAGGGAAATGTCAGAGAAATAACATTGCAAAACATTCCTGATTTTTCTTGAGCCATCAAAATGCTAAGATGCTCAAACATGTGACGGGTTAAAAAAAATTTATGATCCTGCCAAATAAAAACAAGCCAAATCCACATCTGCTATTAGACGTTCATAAGGACTTTGTTTGTTCTGATTAGAATAAAGCTGTTCAGTGGTCAGAATCATATTGCAGCTGAGGCAGAACAAAGCACCTATTCTCCTTTGAACAATATAAGCATCTCTGCAGGGCAAGGAGGGGGGTGTGGGGGTTGGGGGGGTGTTCATTTGCATTTAAATACAGCCTAATAACATCTAACGGCTTTCACCCACAATCGGCCAGCTGGTCCGAAATCCTCAACACACAGGATGTGCTTCACATATGAACAACATGGAGTAAAAATGATGAACATATTTCCATTCAAACTTGTCAAAGAAAGAAAAAACTCCAAATACTTGTGCTAAAGAAAAACTATTTTAAAGAGAGAAGTATCACATTTTTCCAAAGACTATAATTTATGCAAATCCTTTCACTCAGCGAAATGTTAAGGAAACATCAGCTATTAGAAAACATGCAAGTGCCATGTGAAGGTGAATGATAGAGCTCTAGCACAGTTACACAAACCTTAGGAACTAAAGTTCTAACATTCTTCCTGCACAGAGTCCAAAATATGTAAATGATTCTACTGAACTTACAAAGACAGAGAAACTCCGCTGGTCACCATGGATATGTAAAGTGGAACGCGCTCACCGAAGCGGTGCGATGCTGCGAGTGTGTGAGTGTATGCCTGAGCTAACAGCCTGTGTGCAGCCTGCTTAATCCTCCTAGAGGCCTCTGAACAAATCAGACAATGACCTTACGCCCCAAATGGTAGTGCTGCACACGACACACACACGCAAAATTGCAGTGATGTCAATTTCAGAAGCTGACCCAGCTACTGTACTTTTATAGATGTTTAAAATGCTGCACTTGTTCTCCTTAAGCAGCAGCCAGACCTTGCACAATAGTCTGATGGCTAGAAATATTGTGAAGGAAAATCATCCAGTGGTGACAGTTGCGTTGTGGCTCCAGGCTCTAACAATACCTTGTACGTCGCTGTCCATTTTGGTCCTGGCGAAGACTTTTACATATACAGTAGATGTACTGTACTTATTTTAAAGTTGTCACCTTTGTCAGTTATTCATCACTTTGCATGCGTTCCTTGTCAGTAATCGTATGCTGAATATGCGGTCCATGTCAAGCACACTTCCAGTTCACCAGTTGCATGTCAGGTAATAGTTCAGACTTGAGTCAGGTCCACCAGACATTAACAGATGTGAACTGATAAGTTCAAGATGAGGAACACATAAGTTCTGAACAAAATGTGTACCACAATAACGTGGACATATTCACTGAACTAGAAAGAGACAAGAAACGCAGGCGAATGGAGACGAATGGACTAAAAATGTAACTTCCTCTCGGACAGTCGATAACGCTATCCCGCAAGGTGTGACTCCTGCTTTAAAGATAAAGGTGATGAGACATAAATGTAAAACTAGAGACTAAACTCTATGCATGGTTTCCTTTAGGATATTCTGTTTCCCATGAGAGCTAGATAACACAGTTTGGTAAGTGTTTATGGAGCTGACAATAGATTGGAAGCATGTCTTTAGCCACTATGCTGTAATCTGATCAGGTCAATTAAAATAACCTCCATGCAACCCTGCACTGATCCCTGTAACCAGTGTTTCTAACTGTATGTGAGGCTGGTAATAGTAAGAGCTGACATCGCTTCCAACGCTTCAGCACTACAGAGTTAATCAAGCCGCATCTTTGCTTAGTGTTACACCGCATAATGGACTCAAAGCATAATAAATCCTTTTTAAGGGTCCAAGGACCGACTGT
>JAOUQZ010000008.1:5692535-5695035 GCA_028564935.1 Neosilurus hyrtlii | reverse complement strand
ACTCAGTCTTGGGATTTCTGCCCAAAATAAATCAACAAATGAGCATCTTCACACTGTACTACACCGTCCTACCCAATTACTGTCAAAACTAATATCTGGAGAGATATCTGGACAGTTAAATATTAGTGACAGTCCAATGAGTAAGTGCTATTCAGCAGCGTCCAAAAAATACAACACAACTAGGAGGTGTGATTGTTGGTTAAATTCCAATTGCAGCATGTATCACTTTGTATTAGTATATACACTGCAGGAAAGGTGCTTATCTGATTGGTCCACAATGTCTGTGTGTATGGGGGGACATTAACCCAAGTGGACCATTTGTCATGGTAACATGAAGGCAGTGTTTTATTGTTATGCTTTAGAAATGGAAAATAAACCATAAAAATCTCGTCTTAGTTTGCTTTTCATGTGTTTCCGTGCAGTATATACTAAAACTTGGGACAAGTTTACTCAGGGCAGTTTACTTATGATGGTAGTATGTACTAAACACTAAAGGAGCTTAGAAAAGACACTGTTAGCTACACATCGCTTACCTCTGCTCAAAGTTCGTGGAAATAACCTGACCTGCCTCTGTAGTAGATAAAATACCTAAAAATAAACTAGACAAATCTTGATTTAGTTTGCTTTCAAAATGTGTCAGTGTATTATACAACAATTATCTGAGGCTCAGTGGATGTCACTGATTTTAATTATTATATACTATTCAGTGTCATCCACCTCCCCTTTAGCACATAGTTACTTATCATCCCTGGATAGAGAACGAGTCAGATCGCACCATTCCTGTGTAGTATAGATTTAAGTAATTTATTTGAATAATGCTTGAGCAGCGGTGGCCTGGTAGTAGGGTGCTATTTAACTGATACGACGGTCTGGGGTTCCAGCCCCACTATCACTAAGTTGTCACTGCTGCCCCCAGTTCAGCTATCTGGGTTATCAAAGGCCAGCCATGTCTCTCACTGTCTGTGGTGAGAGGCATGGAAAAGAACCAATGCTGTTGTTCGTAAAGTGTAGGCCATTGGGTTGCCGTCAGCGTGTTTCTGGCGAGCTGTCCAGGGTGCCCTCGCCCAGAGTCGGCTGAGATGGGTGCCAGTCTCCCCACGACCCTAATTAGAATTAAGTGGTTCAGAAAATGAATGAATGAATTATGTTTGAATCAAAATGACAAATTATCAAGCTTTAAAAATGTTTCTTGTGTATCCTAGTAGTTGATGCTAAAATTTTTCATTTATGTACGGACACACCCTTACAGAGTCGGTTTTCTCATGTGTCCATACCTACAGAGCTCATCTGAACAGCTTCTGTCATTAAAATAGGTAAATATAAACCATAAAATTTCATTATCTTTATAAGTACTATAACTCTGAAAAGTGTTTAAAGAGGCACCATTAAACAGCTTTTAGGCTCTGCACCTGCCTGTGCCAGAAGCTCACCTACGTCCATACCAAATGAAAAAACATAAATAAATACATTAAAATTTTGTTTTACTCTGCCCTCACCCAGAGTAGGCCGAGATGGCCAGCTCCCCCGTGACCCTAATTAAGCGGTTCAGAAAATTAATGAATGAATACCAAAACTCGGGTGGCATGGTGGTGTCGTGGTTAGCACATCTGCCTTACAGCAAGAAGGTCCTGGGTTTGAGTCCCGAGCTTGGGCGTTCTATATGGAGTTTGCATGTTCTCCCCATGCTTTTCTCCAGGTACTCTGGTTTCCTCCCACAGTCCAAAAAAAAAAAATGCACATTAGGCTAATTGGCTATTCCAAATTTCCCCTAGGTGTGAGTGTGTGTTGCCCTGCAATGGTCTGGCGGGCTGCTCAAGATGAACCCCGTGACCTTAGTAGGATTAAGTGATTCATTAAATGAGTGGTTGATAGAGAATACCAAAACTCTGTAAAGGGTTTAAAGCAATTCCGTTACACAGCTCTTAGGCTCTGCATTTAACTGCGCTGGGAGTTCATCTGTGTCCGTCCTGATTTAATAACAAATAATTAGAAATCTAGTTGTAGTGTGCGTTTTGTTTAGGTGGTCGTGCAGTATATACTAAAATAATTATGCACCTCGGGCTCTGTGGATGCCTATCTGCGACATCCACCTCGCCTTTGCTGCATAATTGTTAATTATTCTTTATTTCAAAATGGGTAATAATTCTGGATCTGAATGTATGATAGTAATAGCTGAGACAAACTGAATTGAATTGATGCTCTATGATGAATTATAAGTAAAACATTATACATTAAAAGCTATAAAAGCAGAATGTGACTTGCATACTATCATGTTTACCCGATAATAAGACACTGTAATTTTTTTTTCGGCTCAAAAAACACCATAAGGGCTTATTTTTGGGGTAGGTTTTATTTTAATTAACATTAACAGTAATTTCATTAAACAGGTAAGTGATTCCTCCACAACTGCTTTCTTGTACTCGGCGGTGTAGCTCTTCCTTTCTGCACTCATGTCTGGGGTCAAAACAGACAGGATAATACCAGTAAAATGATGACTGTT
>JAOUQZ010000008.1:5656750-5676566 GCA_028564935.1 Neosilurus hyrtlii | reverse complement strand
ATATATATATATATATATATATATATGCTATTATCATCTTGCTAGCATTGCATTTATTGGTATTAAATGACATGGCTGCTACTGTGCCTCTGATATTTTGCTCAACTTGCAGACAGCTCAGTTACTAAAACTGTCAGCAAAAGTCTGATAATAATACTGCAGGATCAAAAGATCCTAATTCCAGTATATACTCGAGAGCACTGATGGTTAAATCTTCATGCTCGGCTCTATATGGTGATATTAATCATGTAAAAAATATTAAAATAAATGTCTTATGGAGGAATGTGTTCCATGACACTTCTGTATTTATTTAGATATAATACAAATTTAATACAGCATTATGTCTGATCCATGGGAAGTAGAATGCCTTAAGCGATGTGTTAAATAATAGGGTAGGGCTATTTTTAGTTTACTGCTGTAACTCTTAAACATTTACTCGCTGTGCACTTTAAAAAGATATTTTTAGTGACGAGTGCTTCTCACGTTTTAATCCGTACTATGAAAATGTCCTGACCCCTCTCTATCATGGTTAAAATATAAAAATACAAATTATAAAATCTTGATTTAGTTTGCTTTTGGGCCCTGCGATGGTCTGACAAAGTGTACCCTGCCTTAGCCTAGTGTCAGCGGAGTGGGCTCATGTCACCCCGCGACCTTAGTAGGTTTAAGCAGCTCGGCAAATGAACGAGTGAGTGAGTGAGTTTGCTTTTCTATTCATTTCCACACGGTATATAATGCTCGGAAAAGCACTCAGAGCTGACTTATGTCATGAATAACTAAATTTAAAAAATAAACCATACAAATCATCTTTAAGCGTGCTTTTAATATTATTATGTTTCCATGTGGTACATACTTTTAAAAAAACATTATTCGTCTCAGGCTCGTAAATGTCCCTGAATTGGCATCTACCCCGCCTTCTGCAAATACCAGTGAATTATTACCTGAGTATGTGTAGAGTTTAATTCCTTTCTCATTATGTTATTTTAGCATTTCAGTTTCATGCATTGCCTCGCCATCCATTTGGAGAAACTATGGCAAATTTTACCTTTAATAAAATAATGACAAATAAAAATAGCAGATCATATGCAAACGATCCGATCTTACAGGTTGGTAAATATATAGTCATATCCTGGAGGAAAAAATCTTTTGCACTTCACTACTTTTTTGCAGCAATACTTTCAGGATTTTTACATAACTTAATTTTGGTTAAAGTTCCATGCACAACTCTGGCCTACATCCATGTCACGGTGCTACAGCATACAAATGATCAAAAATTGCTATTTTGATCCGTTTGCTGTACTGTAGTCTGAGATGAAAGCTACACTTTATAAAAATTTCTTATAAATGTACCCAACATCAAATGATTTTGAAATAAGACCAACCTGGTCAGCAACTAGAAAAGAAAGAAACATGAAAGCTGCTCATTGCTAATTGCTGAGAGATAAAGAAAACGTTTCTGAGGTTTTCAACACAAAAACAATGTGAAAGAAAGATTATGAGGCACATGTGAAAAAGACAAGAAGCCCTGCAAAAACATCTTCTGCCACATCAGCAAGACTAAAAATAACTTTATTTCAGAGGAAAGGCCCAAATCTGCAGAAAGAATGAACAAGCTGTGCCTGGAGCAAACATGACATCAGCAATTATAAACGCGTTTCGAAGTCTGTGCAAAGACGGTATTTGTTACGGGAACCGACATGTAGAAACTGCACACCAAAATCAATGTGAGAAACTTCACAATATAATCCCATTACATATTACATACCCAGACCCTGGCACCGCGCTTCCTGTTTCACTGTGTGTGTGTGTGTGTGTGTGTGTTTTACTGAACAAGTCTGAACACTCACCTATAAGCGCCTGAAAGAGGCTGCTTCGGAAGATCCCCATCACTCGCAGAATGGCAGATTTTAGCTGCTGCTCCTCCGGCTTCTTCAGTTTGGAACAGTAATCCTCCAGCAGCCCTAATGCTCGAGCCGTATCTGCCAAAACAGCCATACAGAATTAACATTCCTGAGATAAAATAGAATTACTTCTATGATATGACATGACAAGTCACCACATCAATGTTGAATCTGATTGGTCAGAAATTCCAATATCTTATTTAAACCCCCCCCCCCCAAAAAAAAGAAAATTAAACCCAAACTTAACAAAAGCATGCATGCATGCTTCATTTATGCCTGTTTACATTCAACTGTGCTGTTTCATGAACCTTTTTTTCCATGTAGAGACTAAAAACAGCAATAACTCTGCACACAATAGGGTGACACTGTAATATAAAAAGTAGCAAAAAGTCACATGATCGTCTCATGTCTCTGAAGGCAGTACAAAGCTAATTTGCATATGAATAAATGGTGCAGTATTCTTTCTTTTATGTGTATGAGCATAAACTTCTTTTAATGTATGTAAATGAAATCACATATGAATTGTATTTGTGTCTAGCTTAATTTTATTTAAAGTTCACTAGTTTGTATCTGATTTGTTAGTTTAATATCTGTATACTGTTATTTTTGCCTTATATGAATTATATTATATTCACTGTTGATAATTTACCATATATGGACTGGGGGATTCATGTCCTATTCTCGTGAGTTCGAGCACTCACTACAGTATAACAGCAGTCTTTTCAAAGTGTAAACTACCAAACAGTATTTAGCAGGTTGCAACTTTGAAAACGTAAGTAAACACCACCCAGTAAAAATATTCATATCTTCATGTGTAACATGAGAGTTTCGAAGGCTTGCCTTTCATTTCACTTTAAACAAGATCTCACTCAAGGTCGGGGTACTGCACTTGAATATCAGCACAGCTGTGGTTCATTTGTAGGTGCGAGGCCATGGGCCTGTTATACCTGTTAGTTTTGCACCGTGAGAGGAAACTGATCCCGAATAAGCCACACTCACTTTATAGCACATCGGCTTCCTGGCTAGCTCACTTTAAATTATTTGTATAATCCTGTTAAAAGAGCTTCTGGTAAAATACTCTGAGGAGTTTTTATATGTTAGGTAAAGAGGTAAGTTCCTGAAAAGTATCATTAGCCATATCCGCTGAAGATACTTATAGCACAAAAGTAACCGATTCTAACTAGGAAGTGCAGAGTGATACAGTAAAACATCCCAGTGCTACTAGTGCAAAATATCTGCGCTCTTTAAATGGTGCACGACCAATCAAAATTGTTGACTGGAACTAAATGTTGAATACACCAATCAGCCATAACATTAACAACACCTGACTGGTCTGTGACTATGCAGCCCCATATGCAGCAAGCAACAATGCACTGTGTGTTCTGACTCCTTTCTATCATAGCCTGCATTAACAGTTTCAGCAGTTTGTGCTACAGTAGCTCTCCTGTGAGATCAGACGTACTAGGCTTCAATCCCCACATACGTCATGGAGCCTTGGACAACCGTGACACTGGTTGTCTTTCCTTGGACCACCTTTGGTAGTACTTAACACTGCATACCAGCAACATCCCACAAGACCTGTTGTTCTGGAGATGAGCAGACCCAGTCATTTAGTCATCACAATCATCAAAGTCACTCAGGTCCTTATGTTTGCTTCAAGAACTGCCTGTTCCTTTTCTGCTTAATAGATCCCACTTGTCAGGTGCCAGTCTAACAAGATCATCAATGTTATTTACTTCACCTGTCAGTGCTCATGATGTCACTTGTATTCACTTCTAGGACTCATATGGCAAGAACAGCACATGAGCCTAATTCTAAACAGATTTCAAAAATCACTGTTATTTAATGAAGGAAAAGATCTGATTGATGATAACGAGAAAGAGAGGAACTGCTGTCATGATGTAAGAGATCTCAGGCAGCTCCATAACATTAAATGCCACTACAAAATCGGTCAAAAGTATAATGTGTATGTGGCAGCAGGGGGCAGGTTGACCAAACGGATAAGATATGATGATTCTCACCTGTGTGTGATTAATTAGAGAGAGAGAGAGAGAGACAGACAGACAGACAGACAAGACTGGAGCTGACTGAGACGACACTACAGGTATAACACACTTGTTAGACTTGAACTTGATCACAACGAGCTGTGGGCAGCATAGTGTTTGATTTCTTGTTGGAGTGGAAGAGGTACTGTACGTACTGAAAAGTGATTAAAAATAAAAGTTAGTAAGGAGGTGTGTAAAAGATCCGTCTTCCACGTCTTCCACATCCTCTCTCTCTCTCTCTCTCTCTCTCTCTCTCTCTCTCTCTCTCTCTCTCTCTCACACAGGTTTCTACAGTGTTGTACAGTAATAGATTAAAGATTATAATCTCTGGATATTTACAGAGGTACAAAACAAATAAAACACTTCAGGGCTGAAAACAATCCGCTTTCCATCCATGTTCTCATTTCTCGCTGCTCACTAAACACCTTCCCTATTTCCTCTAGCATCTAGTGAAGAATGACTAACTGTATAATAAAACATATAAAGAAACTTCTCAAAGAAAACGACGATTCTTCAAATCATGATACAGAAAAGAATCTCAGAAAGACGATAAACTGTCAAGTCTGTCACGCATACTGCTGCTATTCACAGAAACTTTTTTTGTTTTGTTGAACGTACTAATGTGAGACAGCACCTGCCTGCTATGAAGCCTGGAATCTCAGAAGGAAAGTTAATTGGTGTTTTTTTCAGAAGTCAGTACAACACAGGGTGGCACAGTGGCGTAATAGTTAGCACATCCACCTCACTGCAAGAAGAACCAGCGTTCGAGTCCTAAGCTTGCAGAAAGTGTTTCTGTGTGGGGTTTGCATGTTCTCCCCATGTGTGGGGTTCCTCCGGATACTCCGGTTTCCTCCTACAGTCCAAAAGACATGCACGCTAGGTTAACTGGCTGTTTTAAATTGCCCCAAAGTGTGAGTGTGAATGTTTTTTTTTTGTGTGTGTGTGTTGGCCCTGCAATAGACTGGCAAGCTGTTCAGGGTGTACCCTGCCTTCACCCAGCGTCAGCTGACATCCTCAGCCTCCAGCCTCACCGCAACCCTAGTAGGATGAAGTGGTTTGGAAAAGGAATGAATGAATGAATGAGGAATTATTACCCTCTAAATCCAGTTCCCTTTGCTTGCTCACTAGAGGTCCTAATGTCTTTAAATCGGGCAGAGAAGCTTTGTGAAAACTTTAGTTCCTCTTGGCATCGGCTATTAAACAGTCGTGATATATGAGACATGAAGCTTATGACACTTGCAGTCCAATCTGGAGTCTATTTATAATCTCTTGACTACGTAGTGCACGTACACTATAATTTATAATTACACATGGCATTGTGTACATATTATGAAATCTTAACAGAAGTGGAATAATCATGACTAATGAATAAAATAGTGTAAACAGATACTAGCATGCAGACTGAATGAGACTACAATGGCATGCTAGTTAATATAATATTTTAATGTTTTCCAGTACAAAGCTTGTTTAATCTCACCTCTTTTTCTTAAAGGCATGCTTTCTTCTTTATATCCGACCAAGACTGCCACACAGACGTTTCCCCTTCATTGGTTTGATGGCTTTGGAAGTCTTGGGCCAGTTGGAAAACCTTACAGTACTGAGTTATGAGCCAGTTTTGCAGCTGCAGTCGTGCAGCCACGTTAGATGGCATTTAGCTCAGCTTGCACATTTGAAATCCAATAGACAGAGACGTTTGTCGTCACAACATTACCTAAAAGAGAACTGAGTCTCGCTCAGCATAAAGTGACTCCATGTGTGTCTGCTTTGACTGTGATGAATTTGTATACCGTCATGCAGGAGGATCCGGCTTGCAGGGGTCTTGAATAAAGCATTTTAAAGAGAGCAGTCCATCTTGTCTCTAGCGTTTGGTGAGGAGCGCATGATGACACACAAAGTCCTAGTCTGTAAAAGTGGCCGTCGGTGCAGGACCTTCAGGAATTCTTCAGCAGCTCTGTAGAAATGCTTTTGATCACTGCATCCATAAGGCGTTTCCTTTTAGCTGTAAGTGTCCAGACAGGGAAGCCTCCTGGGTCACCACAAGTTGATAAGAGGAGAGGAGATTTAAAGTGGAGACCAATCACAGCTCGAGGAAATATTAAAGGCGCAGTGGTGCTGGTCAGTGCTGGGTGGACAGGGTAACGCAGGACTCTGTTTTTAGCAGTGGCACGACATCAGTGTCGTCCTGGAGGAATACCGTCCGGGCAAGGAAATGGAGAACTCTGATAGTTGTAAACTCGGACACTCTTACCCCAATCAGCAGTTATGTAAACTCATTAAAAGATGGCTTAATCCATTCATGCCAAGTTACAGCAACTTGACATCCTGAGGCAAAGACACCAGAACAATACTGTCAATGGTTATGGCTTACAGTAGGATTGATAAACATTTCCCCAAATCAAGATCAAAGCAGGACCCAGGAGATTTTCCAGAACAGAAATGTCAGAGGGAGTGTGTGTCAGTGTGGACTTTCCTCACAGCCTCTGCAGAGACTCCAAACTGCCATTCAGTCATAATGACGTTTAGACTAAAGGAGCTGCTGTCACTCATCTAAAGTACGATCACGCAAGACAACACAAACAACTGCGCATACTAATGCGTGCAGGCAAATAAACAACATCCGGATGAATGGGTTATTTACTGAAGCATCCCGCTAGTCAGAAGATCTGCTAATTTCAGCGAGCGAACAGCAGCATGTCGGTTGCGACGCCTGTCGGGAGACACCTGCAAGTTTAAAGCTAGCACATTACAAACCTCCGCCGTTCAACTCCCAAATCCTCACAACAACACTTTCACTTCAACACCTCCAGGCATGTGATGCGGATTTACTTCACGTGTCCCGCCTTTCTTTGGCTTCGTCTGTGTCAGGTTGGGATTGTAGACTCTACGGCGAGTGCAGCAATTTCACTACTAGCAGCAGCAGCAGCAGCAGCATCACCGATTTCGCCTTAGCAACCGGGGGCTGGGTCACTACTCACCAGCCGTGATTGACAGACCGCGGCAGCCAATAGGCCAGCACGTTTTTACCCGCTTGCGTGCAACTCATCCAATCGAAATGCAATTTCATTCCTGTCCCCTGGTGTGAAAGTTCACAGAAACATGTGGTTAGTAATGGCGGCGCCCTCTACGTTTTGATGAAGCGGGATGGGAAAACAAATGTTAATATCAAACCGACTGGTATTATAACTTACTAAATAACACCAAGGTACGTGGTAATTTAAGCGTTTTGATAGTATTGTAGTGAGAATCGTGGAAAATAGCTACCAGAGCACATAAATGTCTGATAAGTGTGTATCATCGGATAATTAGTGGCTCATTACATGATTGTTTTGTGTAGAAACCTGAAGAAATGTCTCAGAAAGACGGCAGTCAAGGGCAGTCAGTGTCCAGAGCCATGATCATGGAAATGATGCTCAGAAGGTTTGAAATGTTGCCAGACTTTGACAGGTAGGAAACCTGAACTAGCCTTCCAACTGCCCTGGCCATCTGGATCACTGACCCGGTGGATGATTTTCCTAATTTGAGTCTGCTGTCTTTCACCAGGAAGCTGTTCACCTATGGCCCGGTTTATCTGGGTGCTAATGCTGGACTGGCGGGTCTGATTGCTAACAGTTTGTATCGGCGTGCCCTCAATGTCGCTCAAGGACGCTTTACTTCCGGTCTTCCCATGGCAGTACTTCCGTTTCTTACCACTGTGGCATTATACAATGCAGCTGTCAGCAATCCTTTATTAGCAGGTGAGATCTTAAAGGGCCTGTTTCCTTCCCAGGCGTGTTAATTAAACATGAAATACAGTGTTATCTCTTGGAAATAAAGGCAAATCGGCCACAGTGTCTTTCTGAAACCATTTGACGCAACCCTCCTGTACACACGTCTCAATGGCCCCTGTGACTGAGTATTAGTAACCATCGGCATCTTTTTATTTTAACTGAAATCATATGGTGGTAGTGGTTCGCACGTCCCCCTCATCGTAAGAAGGTCCTGGGTTCGTTTCTGTTTGGGGTTTGCATGTTCTTCCCATGTTTGCACAGGTTTCCTCCTACAGTGTAAAGACAGGAACGTTAGGCTAATTGGCTGTTTCAGATTGCCCCGAGATGTGTGTGTGTATGCTGCCCTGCGATGGTCTGATAAGCTGTACCCAACCTTTGCCCAGGGTCGGCTGATATAGGTACAGCCTCCCAATGACCCTAGTATGAGGATTAAATAGTACTAGTATTGGTCATCCTTACAGCATAATCTGTGTGTAATGAAATATGTTTAATTGAAAGAGAGCTTATTTTAACATAAATGCCTGCAAATAGCACTACACTGGGCAATTTAATCACGTGGATTACTAGCGGGAGCTTAACCAATGTGGAACAACCATTTTTCCAGAAAGTGACGTGAACACGTTGGGCCGGGTTGTCCAACGCAAGTAAACAAGCAGTAAGCATCATTTAAGGTGATAAAATTCCCAGCATACTAAAGGCTCTTTTACTGGTTCCTTTTGGCACGGTGCTGCTCCCGCCTGTTGTCATCCTTTGACTTTTTATGAAGCATTTCCGTAGGAACAGCATCCAGTTTTAGACGTAAAAGCTTGGGCTTTGTGCCAAGTAGTTCTACCTGTAGGTCACACCGATAGCAGGTTAGGATGAAGTGGTCTTCGCAGACTACTGAACAGAGTTTGGCCTGTGCTGATGTTATGTTTTCTGCACTTGTTTGTGCAGCCATACTCTTTGCACTCTGCCATGACACATTCATGGTGACACAGCTCAGCACTGGCCGATAATGCGATATCTTAGACTGGTATCTGCTGCACGCAACCCAGCCAACTGGACATAACCAATTGCGTCACTACCAATGCGGCAACAGCCAGTGAAGAAGGCAACATATTGTTGTGCATGCCTATTAGTAATAGGAGTGTGGCAACTCTTGTGTGTACTTGACAAGAAGCAAGGACTGATGTCGCCTGACGGAACCGCTGATGTCATACGTGATTGTTTTGAAGAGCTAGTAATAAAAATTCACCACATGTACACTTTAAATGGTTCAGCAAATGAGCAAGTGAATGAAAGTCATATGTCTTCTTCTGTTTAACACTCAATCTTGACTTTAAAGCTTTGAACAAATCGGTGTTGCACTGCCAAGGTACGAAATGCATGATCGTTCCTCCAGTCACAGGGTCTTGTTATTGTAAATAGACACAGAACCCAAACAAGATGTAAAGTAGGTGAATATGAGAGATTAAGCCCATGAGGTGGGGATGGTTTCACCAGGAAACCTTTGTATTCAGCCAAAAAGAATTGATAAAATACATAGGATGAATATTAATTAGTGAATGGGCACCTGTAATGGCAAGGTAAGGTGAGAAGAATAATTAATAATTGTTTGCTGATGTTTTGTTGTTTTCTAGGTGACCTGAACTGCCCAACCTGTGTCCTGCTAAGGGGCGCTTTAATAGGTGTAGCTGGTGGTGGAATATACCCCATTTTGTTGGCATTGCCAGTCAATGCTGGGCTTGCAGCAAGGTGTGTTAATTTTATTCATCTGGTTGACACCTCTTTCCACTCTTGCATATTAAGCAGTTCAGTATCTCATTCAAAGGCCCGTCAGTCACCATGGCAGTCCAAGGTCTCAAACAGCAATATTGCTTAACACTGAACCCAGGCAGCAATCAACACCCAATATCCTAAGTCTTTTACTGAACCGCATAATCCTCTAGGGCATGGGGAAGCTGGAGCCTATCTCAGCCAAAACTGCAAAGGCAGAGTACACCCTGACCAGCTTGCCAGACCATTGGTGGTCCAACACACAGCCATTCACACTCACATCTAGGGGTAATTTGGAACAGCCAAATGTGCATGTCTTTACATGTCTGTACATGGAAGAAAACCCACACAAGCACAGGGAGAACATGCAAACTCCACACAAACATCCTGCTATGTAGGAATATTCACCCAGAAATAAAGGCATCAACCTGTACTTCCAGTTGATGCTACCAATGGAACTTCTGTAGAGGTAATTAGAAATCCACATCCTCCCAACCACCCAGCTAGAGGTAGTTTTATACTTTTATTTCTTAGATAAGTTAATAAGCATATTAGTGAGTTTTAATTTTAACTTGCATATTACAGTTGGGGTGGTATGATGATACAGTAAGTAAAACTGCCACCTTAAAGTTCCGGGGCCTCGTTTGATTGCAAGCCCAGGTTACTGTTTGTGAACAAGTTATCAGTGTTCAAAAACACCACAGCAGGAGCACTAGCTTTTTTTTTTTTTTTAATTTCCTGAGGAAGTCATCCCAAAGGGATCAATAAAGTTAAGTCTAAGTCTAGCTAAACTAAATTACATGTAGTGATAAGTATAAATGTGTATGTGCCTGGTGCCCTGTGAAATTCTGACACCCACCTTCTGCCCAGTGTTTCCACTCCAGGTCCATCGCAACACAGCCCAGAATATAGTGGTTATTAGAGATGCATTAATAAATGTTCACACCCACTTCATACTAAATACATACATCCTTATTTGCTTTTTCAGGTACAACAGTGCTCCAATGCCAGAGAAGGGAAACGTACTCCGCTTCTGGACCACCCTGAGCAAGCCCATTGTGAGGAAAATGTATGCTGTGCTATTATTACAGACTCTGTTTGGGACATATTTAGGCTCAAGGCACCTTGAGATCTATGTGAAGATGCTTAAGTTGTCAGAATCAGACAGGGAAGAATTGCAGGATTAAGCCAACAGTTTATTTAAAATCCACACCCACAAGACTTTAAAGCTTACACTGTATCTAGAAACAGACCTTATTCTAATATTTTTTTTCCCCTTTACTACAAAGTAATAAAAGACTAATCCACTGGGTTTGAAGTTGACAAAACTTTCTGATATACAATACTGATTAAAACAATTTTGGAGACAGTTTAGATGGCTCATAGTGTGAAAATATTTTGTAAATGTTTAATAATTAAGGAATTTTCCATCTTTGCAGTCATGTCTACATATTTGAACAAATCTTAGGTTTATCAAAATATCAATTCTACAACCATACAACCTCAACTTGCTTTTTCAATTAACCAGACTATTGCTATAAAAATTAATAAATATATAAAAATGTAGGGACACATGCTAAACTGCACTGTTATTGCATCAGCCTCATAACATTACTAATACTGTACACTACCAATGTGCAAATTCACTGATCCCAGAATCTTAGATTGTACTTTAGTGATGTTTTGAAGATCAGCAGTCATCGTACTCTGAATATACCTTGGGAAACCCTGATGCCTATTATTCATGCTTTAGTAAATCAGTACATGTAATCGATAGGATTATAAATCATTTGAGTGTGCGGAGTGCATTGTATGCGTATAATGGTCGCAACAGACATGTTCGGCTTATATGCTGTGGTGCACCATCAAAACACAGGCTACATAAAAACATTTCTTAACCCCTTATCTCAATTTTGCAGTAAAGCCAGCACCCAATATTGAAATAGTTTTAATTAAAGAAGGCATAAACAGAGTAACATCATGCAACTAAGTAATCTACAGAAAGGTTGAGAAACTAATTTTTACTGAGGGCCACATCACTAAATTTAAAAGTAATCAATGGGCAAATAATCACTGAAGATCTATTCTAAAAAAGCAACCATGAAATCTGCATGGCAAAACGATTCATTTAGGCTCTTTTCCTTTATCCACTTGCACTTTCTGGCAACGCTTAACAGCGACAAGCTAGCATGCAGTCTTTTTTGAGTAATGAGTGACTGGCTGTATACATGAAATAGACTGGACTAGGGCCACCAAGTGGAAGGATAATGAATTAGATTTCATGGTAACGTCCCATGCAACAAATGTACGATAATTTTATTCGTTGAAAACACTTGCAGGCTACAAAATATACTGGCAGGATGGATTTGGCCTGCAGGCCTTGAGTTCAACACCTGTGTTCTACATGGATTGTTTTTTATATTACATGTACAGTTCATCTCAACTTCAGAAAGACAACTCAAAAGCACTCATCTGTGGCTTAGCAAAAAATTCAGCTTTAGAACACCCTGTTAAATCACATTCAAAATGCATCCACTTTGGTGCTTGGAAAAAGCAAACAGCTACCAATATTAAACTACAGCTTTAACACCATTTTGAACTGCTAGGATCAAACATGGACAATTAACACTGTGGTTTAAGAATGGTTTCACGTATGCACTGCTTGTATTTATTCTGACTTTCCCAGTGATTGCCACTTAAAGTGAATCATATCTGGGTGTGGATCAAAATATTTGGTCTCAGACAAAGACTGGTTTTAAGTAATCTCAGGCAGTTTGACTGCATTGAGAAATCCATTAGTCTGAATAAACCACACTGTGAACTAAACAGGCTGTTATTTTTGGTTGCACATCACATTTGCATAGATGCATGCTGCCAAACTGACTTATGAGAAACGATTAGAACTAAAAGGTCAAAGCTGTCGGTCATGTTGGTTATATGAACCAACAACCAAAGCGACAAGTGCTGATTGTAACGTACTCCAAAAACTGGGTTTTTAGTTATATTTATGCACACACTATATATCTCAGCTTAATACTTTTTATACAGAACCAGCCTTGTGACTTGTACATTGCTTTCCACTGACATTTCACTAACAGGTTTTAGGCATACATGTGCCTTGAGCAATTTTTTCTTCTTGTTTTGTTTAAATAAACTTTGGATTAATCCAAATCAGTCTGAATAATTAATACATCGGCAATTAGATTTAACAGTGTTCCTTCCTATGTCTGCACCGTCACAAGCTCTTCATAACCAAGACTTCCCCCTCCGTAACCCACACAACATACAGGACAGTATGTTGTCATGGAAAAGGTTTGTGCTTTGCCGTCCTTTAAATTTCAAGATTACCACTTTATCCACTTAGAAAAGAGGGAGGATAACACTTGGGAGTGTGAAGCAACTGCTGTTTAAAAAAGAGAAGAGGAGAATGGTTATAGTTCAAAATAAAGCCATGTACATTACACAAATGTGTTGACAAAAATAAGATTTATTCGCAGATACTGATTCAAAATCCTAAACAATCTTTGGACTTTAAACACATTTAACTTGTATACAATGCACTAACAAAATACAGTCCCAAACGTCCAAAACAAACCCAAAATCTTCTCTTCAGGAAATTAAAAGTTCTTTAGCACACTCCGTTTGCTGCAATGATTTGGTGGTAGGCACAATGGCCAGGAGCTTTAACTCCCAATACTCTGATAATAGAATATTTTTGTTGTTGTTTTTAACACATCAAACAAAAATGCAACAGGATGGAGTACCAGGAAAAGCTTTAACTTACACTGCTTCTTGTACTACCTTTTTTTAAATTACCAGGCCATGTTGCAAGCTGCTGGTCCCGTTTCTTCAGCTTTCCTCACAGGAATTCCACTTTAGCATAAAAGAAAATAAGGGTGCTCCATGAAAAATATTCTTCAGGAAAGCAGTGACATTTCACAAAGGGCTTCATTTGAATAAAAAAAACAACAAAAAAAAAACTTTAGCAAAACAAAAAAAATTTTAAAAGGGGGTGGATTTTTCAAAAATCATTACAAAATTTTCTTCAGCCATACCAATTACTCCACTGTCTGTACACTTAACACCCTTTGTGAAATATCAGCTATTTACATCATTTTTAAAAATTTACAGTAAGTGCTTACTAATTAGCCCTCTCTAGTGTTGACAAAAGCTAACTACTGCATGCGTTATAAGCATGTTTCAAAATGTTGAATTAAACAAATTGTCAGTAGGCTTCAATTACAAGAATGCTTATTTACAAGTTCACTTTGTGCCATGAACTGTCAGAACACTGCAGCACATCTCAGGAGAAACTCATGTCTGTGCAGTCTTCAACATCTTGATCCTTACCATAGGTTCTGGTAGTCGTGGATGCTCGGAGATCCAGTCACCCCACGTGGAAGACCAAGCACCTAGAAGAAAACTGTCAACAAGTTTAGCAGTAACTTGTATTCAAATCAGTTTCCAAATACATGCCATGTCTCTATTTGTACAGTTAATCTGTCATTTGACAACTACTGTAGCGATGTCCGACCCGCTGCTCATTATATTAGTGCAGTCTCAGGAAAACGATGAAAAGGCAAAATACTTGACCCTACATTTTAAGTGATGCACTTGCACTCTCTGCACATTTTGTGCAGAACTCCACAGAGACATGGTCCTTGTCCACGTGCAGACAGATACCGCCTGCTGCATCCTTGTCCTCCACCTTCACTTTCTTCCTCGGCATAGCATAATCGTGGTCATTCTCGCTGGGCTCCTGGAAAAGCGAGGTAGACAATTTCATGCCATTCACACCGCTCAATCTAGACAACAGCTGCGCCAACATGCTCTCATTGGCCAACACGGCTCTCAAGTACCTAGTCTCATTTTCAAGTTCTTCCACTCTTTCGTTCAGGCTGCTGTTCTCCTGCTTGAGAAGCCGGTTTTCTGACATCAGGGATCCGACACGCTGCTCCAAGCCATTCAAATACTCTTTCTTCTTCAACCTGTTCAACCTTGCTGCGAGGGCATTCTTATTAACGTTGGGCCCGGAAAGGTCTTGTAGTCTGGGCCTTCGGGTCGAACCTCTGCGGTGGGATATGCTCACATCAGATTCCTGATCTGTCTGGTCTCCTGATCTTAAACCTAATTCTTGCACGCCGACGTCTTGGAAAGAAGAGAGCACACTGTCTTCTAAAGCCCAGCTGAAATCAGAGCCCAGGAGCTCCTCGAGCCCCCAGTCATTTGAATCACTTTCTGGGGATGAGTACTTGCTTGTGATTCCAGAGTCGATGTTTAGGACACGGTCACATTCCTCAGAAGGAGCCGAGCACATGGCGTCCTCTCCTTTATTCGCAGATCTTCCTCTTTTTCGAGTAACCATTAGGGATTCCGAATTGGTCCTGGGAATTGCGGTTTTCTTCTGAAGTACAATCTGAGAAAGGGAAATATATACTTATCAGTTGCAGAACCAAGTGTTATCAAATAGGAGACAAATGTACTTTTAACAATGGCTTCCAAATAAAAGTTTCAGTTCTGAAAAGGCGGAGAACTGTAAATAATCAGCAAATTAAAGACGTGGATAATATTTATCCCCAAAAACCGAATAACACTGAACTCTGTGGTGATTAGCTCATTAGCATTTAGCTACGTCTTCCTCAATCCGCAAAAAAAACTACTAATCGGTTGTGTCTTAAAAAAGATTAGCTACAATAAATATCCTTATTAATTAAAATAAATTATCATCAAGGATCCTGGATGTAATTAATCACGAATAAACCCGACCACTTTACTCCACTAGCTAGGTGTTTACGTTAGCATTTTTACAGTAGGCCGCGCGCGCTGACGCCATTATTGGAATGATGCAGCATTTTTGAGAGGGAACTCATCCCTATTTATTACGCTTCAATCTTTTACTCACCCTCAACAATATATCACAGCTTATTCAAAGCGTAGAACAAGAAAACAAAAATCCCCAAACACCTGGCCTTTATAAGAGAAAATAAAGTAAAAAAAAAATCCACAGGCCCAATACAGAGCACCAACGCAACGTGTGCGCACGAGCTTAAGATGGCGCGACAGAAAATCTCGCGATATTTAAGCACCGCGATTTGACGCGAGATTCTCGCAATACAACATAAAAAGCCCAATACTTGTTACTGTAATGTTGTCAAGTCTCCATAAGATGTCGCTGTTTCCATTTATATTCTGTAAAACATGCATTGCATACACGATAAAAGTGAAGGTGGGGTTAGTTAGAAGTGGTTAGAAGGTCCTGGGTTCGAGTCCCATGCATGTTCTCCCTGTGCTTGCATGGGTTTCCTCCGGGTACTCCGGTTTCTTTCCAAAGACATGCATGTTAGGCTAATTTCCAGTTCCAAACTACCCCCTAGGTGTGGATGTGAGGGTGAATGGTTGCGTGTATGTTTGCCCTGCGATGATCTGGCAAGATGTTCAGGGTGTACCCCGCCTTCACCCAGTGTCAGCTGAGATAGGCTCCAGCCTCACCGTGACCGTGGTAGGAATAAGCGGTTCAACCACTGAGTGGGGGAGTGAACGTTAAAGGTGACTTAACCAGCAGGTAGAATACGGGGAGGACTGTGAGCCCTTTCTTGTAAGCAGTGGTCATGGACGGGTTGACTGACGTTTGGACTCTAAAGTTTGTGGATGAATTGTGGTCTGTAGTGAGAACAGGGATGAGTCAGGTACACACCAGAGAGAAAAGGAATGACGGAGGGCGATGGAAGAGTGCAGGTGCAAAGAGTAGCGGTGACAAAAGAAGATTAATTTAAATACTTGAGATCAACTATCCTAAGGTAATGTAGAGTGTGAGGGAAGTGAAGAAGAGAGTGCAGGCAGGGTGGAATGGGCGAAGGACAACGACTGGAGTGATCCATGATAAAAGGGAAAGTTTTTCAAGACCGTAGTGAGGCCAGCGATGCTGTATGGTTGAAAGATGGAAGCACTGACAAAAAGTCAGGGGGCAGAGCTGAAAGATGTTACGTTTTTCCCTGGAACTGACAAGAACAGACAGAATTCGAATCGAATATATATTAGAGGGACAGCACAGCTAGGGGTGTTTGGGCCAGATTGAGATGGTTTGGTCAGTTGCAGAGGTATATTGGTAGAGGAATGCTGATGATGGAAGAAGGAAAAGGAGTAAAGGAAGGACAAAACGGAGATCTATGGACATGGTGAAGGGGGATATGCAAGTGATTGGTGTGCCTGCGAGGGATGCTGGCGACAGAGCAAGATGGTGCTGTGACAACCCTTAACGAGAGCATCAAAAAAAGAAGTGGAAGATTATTATTGTATGATAATTATTGTATGTGTTGTGCTGTATGGTCTTCTGTATAACCTAAAACACTATTTCAATTATTTACACATAAGTATTATTTTATATGTCTCTAGAATCCTTAATGAACAGGACACAGAACATGAAATGTTTATTGAAATTGCTTTAATAAGATGATTGTCTGTACATCACAGTCAGAGCTGTGTTAAATACAGTGCTCCAAATTGAACTTTCAGTTTTCAATATAAAATGCAGAAACAGCTTATTAGCCAACTATCATCTATACTGTATAATACGTACTTTAAATCCCTCTGCGCTACACATTTTAGTGTTTTTCCATGACATCCACCCATCACATCTGGCTACTCAGTAATTAAATGGGTTATGATGTTGGAATAGGTTTGTTAATAAAAGAAAACTATTAATAATTTCCAGTGCACACACTTTACGAGTTAAATTTGGAAACACCGCATTCATCAAATATGTTGATGCTTACATTAAAACCCGATTCACTCTGTAGAATAATATGTTAATGACATAAAATACACAATATTTATTTGAATATTTTACAACAATAACAGGTAAAACATACACATTGCTGGTGCTCCTTGTTCCGTACACAGTGTAGGGTTTGACCTGATCTCAGATTAAGGCATGTGTATTCATCAGTATGTATCACATCCTCCAATTTGGTGCCGTAGAAGATTTTTCAGACATCCTTTTTTTTTTTTTTAACCAAACTCTTGGACTGTAACTATCTTGCCATGATGAGCATCCTCAAAGGTACGGTGCCTTCCACCCATTCGTTCTTTGATTCAATCATTTTTCTCCACAGTGCGGATTCAGCAGAGTTAGAATCCATCCACTTTACATTTGTGCCTTGACTTTTACCTGGATAAAGATAGAAATGACAAAGTTTAATTTCAAGCCTGCATGATAAGTATGTAAGCCACCACCACACAATGAGTCTGAATGCACCAAAATGATTTTTGAGTAAACTGGATTTTCTCAAGGGCGGCACGAGAGCATAGTGATTAGCATGGTTGGTCTCACAGTGTGGAGTTTACTACCGTTCTGTGTGGAGTTTGTATATTCACTCCATCCTTCCATGGGTTTCCTTCAGGTACTCTGGTTTCCTCCCACAGTCCAAAGATATGCACATTATGGTAAAGAGCGGTCCCAAATTGCTCCTAGGTGAAAGCATGAATGGTGGTGTGTGTGTGCTGGCCCTGCGATGGCCTGGCGAGCAGTTTAGGGTGTACCCTGCCTTCACCTAGTGTCAGCTAACATAGGCTCAAGCCTCCCTGCGATCCTAATAGGATTAAGCGATTCAGCAAATGAGTAAGTATATTTAATTCTAATATCATTTCTCAAATAATAACATACACAGGGATATGTTTTGTTCTAGCATGTTGTGGTTTTCAATAAGTAGACATTTATTTAGAATATATTGGAAGGCTTCTTGTCATAGCTTTTGTACCGATATAATAGAGCTGATTTTTCTTTTCTTCTGGCAAGCTTTAGCTTCAGAATGGAGGGAAAACAAAACCCAGGTAAGGAAATAAGTGTTTATAGTTGCTACAATGCACAGGATAACAGGAAGCAAGTTGTGTCGTGGAAAATCCACAGCAGTAAACATAATAATAATAATAATAATAATAATAATAATAATAATAATAGTTCATTCTATAATACGTAAAACATTGGCAAACTGTTGTGGTGTAAAGGAACAGAACACTTTGGGATGTGGTGTTACTGGAAGACCAACCCCGTGGTGGTAATGAAATAACACCACCATGTTGCATGCTTGCTTGTGTTTTATCTATAAAAGAACTTTGCTTTGAATAGATAGTGGTTTAGGATATAATAAAGTTTAGGCATGAGGAACTCCTACCTGTCCCGAGTCCAAGCCTTGTGCCTCCTATGAAGTGATTGCTGAGCCGGTCGTGGTCCCACACAGTGAGTTCAACACAGGTGTCTCTTAGGTCCTCCAGTCTGAGGCCATCATAGACCATGGTGTGGTTGAACAGTGGGTTTGCTGTCCTCTTTATAACTCGTGTTTTTTGTCGGCTTTTCTGATGGTCGTCTGGAAGTATTGAGCTGAAAGCCACAGCATACAGTGCATGATCAACTACCAGTGCAGGGATTAATGATTTTATTATATTATATCATCATCATCTATACGGCTTATCTCTAAGGGTTGTGGGGGAAGCTGGAACCAATCCCAGCTCAGGTCAGGTGAGAGCCAGCGTACACCCTGAACAGGTCGCCAGTCTATTGCAGGGCAAACACGGATAGAACTAACCATTCACACTCACATTTACACCTATGGGCAATTTAGAGTAGCCAGTTGATCTAATGTGCATGTCTTTAGATTTTGGGAAGAAACCCAGAGAAGAACATAAAACAAAAACAGTCTGGATCAAAATTCAAATCCTGTGCCTCGTTGTCGTGAGGTGACAGTGCTAAATGAATAACTATGCTCCCTGTGGTACATATAAATATATACTTCGCTATCGCAAAATACTCACAGTATACTCAACATGAGAAGCAAAAACCCTGCAATACACACCATTTCACAAAGGGGTCTGTAGTTCCTCTTCTGCATGGTAGGTTCGTGCATTCCTTTATCCAGACCTGAATTTCACCAGTCTGTGGTGTCTTGTTACCTACATCCACCGAAGGCAAAAATGATTCATTTCACAATGCATTTGTGTGCACAGCCACTGAAATCCCAACACTTACTCTGAGAGGTCTGCAGAAGGAAACGCAAAGATATTCTCATATCGCCACACTTTTCCATGCTGTTGTTAACATGCTTTGGGCTGGATGGAGTTACAATCTAAGAAAGAGCACAATAAGCAAACTTATAACTATACGATATATAATATTACTCATATATTAGGCATGGTTCTCGACCGGAAAAGGGTGGCGTGCCCTCTCCGGGTGGGTGGAGAGGTCCTGCCTCAAGTGGAGGAGTCCAAGTATCTCGGGGTCTTGTTCACGAGTGAGGGAAAGATGGAGCGTGAGATTGACAGGTGGATTGGTGCAGCGTCCGCAGTTATGCGG
>JAOUQZ010000008.1:5621739-5647264 GCA_028564935.1 Neosilurus hyrtlii | reverse complement strand
TATATATATATAAACAAAGTAATCAACAACCTACGCTTCATCCACCACCTCTTGGTCAGCCTACTTGAATGGGTGAACATCAGGAAATCTACATTGGCACCAAATCATTTTTTTTTATGTGAATATTTCTGGCTTTCCCTTTATATTCTTGCCTAGCATTCACCTCGAGTCTGTCATTTTTTCT
Organism: Neosilurus hyrtlii; assembly: GCA_028564935.1. Taxonomy (NCBI): domain Eukaryota; kingdom Metazoa; phylum Chordata; class Actinopteri; order Siluriformes; family Plotosidae; genus Neosilurus; species Neosilurus hyrtlii. The sequence continues at coordinate 5,647,080 of JAOUQZ010000008.1, read as the reverse complement.
GGCATTAATACAGTAAAATACAGCTTGCTATCTAGTAATTCCTGAAAGTGTCACTAAATTAGAGGAAAAGGGTGGCCTGAAGTTGCTGTCCTTACTCCTATGAATTTCTCCTTAATTGGCTGTTTCCTGTCTCAGTCACTGTGTTCAAAACAGTCTTAGGAGGCAAATAGCTGAAGGGGTTTTTTGGTTAGTATTAGGAGGAATGGGTTCTTATTTGGTTAATAAATTTTGGACTTGTGTTTATTTGGGTTTTTTTTTTTTTTTTGCAAAAAAAATCAAGACAAAGTAGAACATAAGTTTCTGTAAAACAGAAGGTGACTGTTTTGCCTATATGCCTAATAAACCCATCAGAGATTGGGTTTTGTATAAGGTAAACAACTTAACTATTAAATTGCATTAAAAATGAAAAATATTATTATATTCACAGTGGTGCTTAAAAGTTTGTGAACCCTTTTGAACTCTTTATATCAGCAAAAATAGCATTAACCATCATATTTTCAGTTACAATCCCAAAGTAGATATAGAGATCCAAATTAAACAAATGAGAAAATATTTTACTCAGTCATTTATTTACTGAGGAAAATGTTCCTATGTAACATATCTGTGAGTGGCAAAAGAATGTGAACATTATGGTGTGACCCCTTCGTGTGGCAAGAACCGCAGCTAAATGTTTCCTCTAACAGTTGAAGAGTCTTTCATGTTGGCCTGGAGGAATTTTAGCCCTTTCCTCCATACAGAACTGCTTTAACTCTGGGATGGGTTTCCTCATATGAACAGCTCACACACTACATCTTCTGCATTAAGGTCAGGACTTTTGGCCATTCCAAAACATTAACTTCATTCTGCTTTATTCATTCTTTGGTAACTTACATTTATGGGGTTTGGAAGAAACCCTTACCCAGAGCAACTTACATTGACTATTTTATTTTTTTTTTATAAAACTGAGCAACTAAGGGTTAAGGGCCTGACCCAAGGGCCCAACACTGGCATTTTGGTGGAACTGGGCCTTGAATCCCTGACCTTTAGTTCAGTAGCCCAGAGACTCAACCACTGAGTCACCACTGTCACACAGCTTCATGTATAGTTTCATTCTCTTGCAACATTTACTCTCATGATTAATTTTACCAACAGATGTCATGACAGGTTCCTTTAGAATTCGGCTGTACTGTATAACTCAGAATCCGTTGTTTCATCATTGATGGCAAACCATCGCAGCGAAAAAATAAATAAATAATTAAAAAAAGGATGATACTACCACCACCATGTTTCACAGTAGAAATGAGCTTCTTATATTGTAATGCAGTGTTTTCCTTCTCCAAACAAAATGCTTCCTATTTAAATCAAAATATTCTATTTTATTTCATTCATACATATTTTTCCCCAACAGCCTTCTGGATTTTGCAAGGGCAAACTGGACAAAGGCAGTTTTCTCCAAGCATACCACTGTTGTTCAGTTTTCTAGTGATGGTGGACTAACAAACATGAACATTACCTCGTGAACTGTTACATGCCATACACTTGGTCTTATTCAATCAATCCTGGAGAGCGTAACAATGGACTTAACGTTCCAACGCTCGATCTGTCTGTAGCCCTCTTTGAAAATGGTTTTATAACCTTTTCCATCCTGCATGTTGATGACGATCAACGACTATTTTTTCCAAGGTCGTCAGAAATCTCCTTTAGTCGTATATGATTTTGAAAATTTCAAAAATATGTGTAGTGAAAGTCAACCTTTGACAGAGATGTGTTTAAATAAAACAGGATGCCCACTCAGAACTGACTGCCATCCCACGACCAGAAAATTCCTGATTATAACTTTACCTTCAAATTAACTGCTAATCCTAGATCACATTTTTGCCACACTGAGATATAAAATGTAAGACCAACTTTCTTAATAAATCAACAATCAATGATAGCTATAATTTTTTCCCCCTCATTTGTTAGGACTTGTGTGAAAATCTGATGATATTTTCGATCATACAGTGTTTATGCAGCAATATAGACCATGAGTATTATTAATAAAGTATTATATTCAAAATACTGCATTTTCAAAGTACCCTTTCAGTAACTCAGTGATTATCTAACAATCAGATTTTACACAGAAACCCTCCAATAACACTTTCATAATCATATGAACTTTTTTGGAAAAGAACAGCTCTACACATGATCATAAGAGATAAACATTCCATCAGTGTGTGTGTGTACTCTATATTCTGCTCATACATGGCAGCGTATTGTTCTAATGCAGGTCTAAATTCCTCTATATAATCCCCTAAGCGCTTGGCTGCTTTCTTTTACAACTGGATTTATTATTTTACATTGATTCTTTTATTCTGCAGCCCTTTTATTGTATAACTTTATAGAAATGCATTACAATTTAATTCTCAGATCTGAAATATATTGTTTTGCACTTGCCAAAACAATGAATGTCGAATATATGAATAAAATAGCATTTTATTTATTGCATGGTCTCTCAGAAAATAATATTGGGCTGTATTCACAGTTAAATGTGCACAATGAGGACTTAATGCCCAAATCATGTAGATCCCGATTCAGAACTAAGATGTGACTCCACTCTAATTAGTAGATGGCACACAAGGTGGAGATATATTTTCTACCAGAGGCAGGGCTTTGGACAAGGAAGACTCCATTGGATTAGGAAGACGATCCGGATCAAATTCGGCACTCAGTAATTTTAGAAATGATTCTGTAATATTGTGAGATTGTAGAATTTGTTTTGGAAGTGTTGTATTACAGCAGGACCAACAGAGGGTGCTGTGTTCTTTCTGTTATTTGCAAAAAGTTGCAGATTTTCATGAAATCTCTACCAGCTGTGGGGCTTTAGATAAGGAAGACTTTGGAGATGATTCAGATCAAATTTGCGATCCAGGAATGTGTTAAAGTCTATACGTGGGAATAATGGGCTTGGCAGAGGTTTACGGTTTCCAAGTGCTCTTTTTCTGTAAATGAATTTTAAGAATTCTTTCTTTTCTCATTCATTTTTTGAACCACTTAATCCTAACTACGGTCACGGGGAGGCCGCCGCCCATCCCAGCCGAGGACAGAGGGCAGAGTACACCCTGGATGACACACCAGGCCATCGCAGATTCTTTCTTTTCTATTCTGTTTCATTTTAATTAAATAGAAATATATTCTAGTTTTTTGGCAACTCTGGAGGCGCGACCTATACACCTATACAGGGGTAATCTACAAAAGATAAATGTGGAGCTCAAAAAGTCAAGGTAACCATGTGCATAGCCCATTTTTCCCCACATAAATAATGCAGTAACTTTTGGACTTAAGTCACCAACTGTGAAAACTGCCCTTTGAGATATGAAAACGAATGTTGTACAGAACAGCTGTGAGTGATGCGAAGCATAAGGTGCATGCGTGAGTTAAACAACCATCTCCAATAAATAAAGAAATAAATAAAAAAAAAGCCCAGATGAGGTTTTACACGTAGCATACAATGGAGATCTTACTGTGACTTACTGTATGTGTGTGTGCAAGGAAACACTCTGACTGTATGATCTCCACGCCGCCCGCTCCAGCAAAAACACAACATATTAATTATGCACTGATTACACAACCTTACCGAAGAATATACCACAGCCTTTAAATGCTTCATTCAAGCTAACTGCAATAATGTGAAAATTTGAGGGCTGCCAAATCAATCCCCCCCCCCCAAAAAAAAGGTCTGTTTAAGATGGGAAGTCTAGATCATCTTTAGTTCTGAAAAGCTTGAATCTGCATCAAAACATTCGATTCTAATTCTCACCCTCAGTAGGGATCTGTGGTGCCCCGCACAGTTCAAGTGATGGCGAGAGCAACTCCAGCTCTGGCTGGTGACCTGCAGGAACCTGGTCTGAGTTTCCTGGTACCCGCTGGATCGTTACACCAGTTTGCAAATGTTCATCTGCGTTTAAGGAAGATTCTAATCCTAGGCGTCCCCTGTTGAAAGGATTCTGTCTCGGCTACAAAAAACAAGAATGTCAGTTATAACGCAGCATTAAAAATGTCACTGCAAAGAAAATTGAATTTTGATTGATCTACCTTTGTTTGAGGGTATGCAGAAGGATTACGTTCAGCTGCTTCGTAGTGATCCTGCCTGTTAAAGGGAATGCTATGATTAATGTCAGCACTATATTCAGTAAAAAAAATAAATTGTAGCAGTTGGAAAAACAACACAATTCAGAAACCTTCACAAACACACAACAGATACATTTTTTGAAGAATATAAATATTTTGGCATTGCCTTAAAAATGGAGCTCCAAAAATGTTTGCATTTAATTTCAGTAAACGAACAGCCATAATATAACTATAAAATGTATAAAATGTATAACAATTTAAATTTTTAATGATATTCAGTACATATGTATCTGAAACATAAAGAAATACTCTTATAATTCATTAATTTTGATGTGACAACCTGTTTCTAAATGTAAAAGGAACATCTAAAAGAGTTCTCTTACACACACACACACACACACACACACACAGCTGTTTCCAACTTCATTCCTTATGCACAATTCGAAGTATAGAGAACATTAAAGGAGATTAGATTCTTTCTATGTCACATGTTAAGCCATGACCCATGGCGAAAGTACTTGTGATCAGTCATGGGTTGTTACACTATTCAAATGTTATTCAAGGAGAAAAAGAAAAAAAAAAAAAAAGACCTTGACAACAAAAGTTGTGCGTGTTAAGAGGACAATGGGTTAAGTGAAATATTGCTACTTTTGTGCTTAATGTACCAAGCTTTCAAGCTAATGCTCCTATAATAGCCGGATGTTGGGCCTGTGTGAGGTGCTGACTGAGTCCCTAATCAAAGACAGTGGACTTTTTTCTGAGTCATGCTGCTTAGATTTAAAGACCCAGTCTTCACAAATTCTCAAATTCTCAAATTACACGTCGATCAAAACAGTCACCTGTTTTCATGTGCAGAAGATGATGGTACCCCTATTAATCCGGACAGCTCTGGTGGGATAAAGATGTCCTTGCTTTCATTTTTCAAAAAGCTAGAATTTCCAGGCCAGATCTGTGTGAGCTCCACTGAAAGACACACAAAGAAGTAAAACAAAACAAAAAGAAACAAATACTTTTTTACCAGAGAAGCCAAAGAAGTAATCAGCAAATAACAAACTGAGCAGCCCGCTGGTTAATAAAATGTCTTGTGGAGCGATTACATGCGTTCACTGACCTTTTGCATCTTACGGGACACACACACATGCTCTGTCTAACTTGAAGACAAAGTTGAACTTCTAATTATTGTTAGACCTCCTGGAAAGTTCCTGTCTATGTAAATGTAATGACTATCATAATATTACTTCACTTTAGTACGATTTCTGTAAGCTCTCAAATGTCTAGTAATAATAACATGAACAATACGCCAAAGATAATAACAGTAGGTCAGAGTGTGCACTCTTGGACTGTGGACAGACATACTCACATATATTTTCCTGTGGAACGAAAATCGGCACGTCACAATACCTTCCGCGTAGGTCACACAAAAGGTAATGATTTAATAATGTGGACTGACCCTGATCAACATTTTGTTTTACAACACAAAGTCAAAACTTCGTCATTCATCCACATATAGGGCATGTAAAACATTTATTGAAGAAGTGTCTAACGAAAGACACTGTACAGTCACTACAGTAGATGTTCCACAATTGGAAGTTTTCACTAAAGAGATTAAGAGCCTTTTTTTGTATTATTAACCTAAAAAATATGAAAAACAAAGAGAGGCTGGTGGAAGAACAGGAATATTATGTTTCCTGGGCATTGTCCAACAATAAATAGGTAAAAACGTTTGAGTTTGTAAGTTGAAAGTTTGTCTTCTTTAATAATATAGAAATATCACTGATGGCAAACTTTGGGGTGGTAACGTCACACATCCCACCACACCATCTATCCCAGGAAGCCAGAAAGGAGGCACACTGTGTATTCAACATATTTTTTTTATTTTATTTTACCAGCAAGCTTTACAGGAGCACCTGGTTTATGATGTGAACAGCATCTTGGATGACACCAGAGAGGTGAGTGGGAGGTTTTTACTTCCATGCGGCACAAATATATGATGTGAAACAGATAAAAACAGATACCTATACAGATAGGGGCCACTGTGTTGCACCCTTAGGACTCCAAATGTTGTGTTCTGCGATGAGTCTGCTCTAAATAGCCACAGAATAATTTAATAGTCTCCTGGAACTCATGCACTGATAATTATATGGGATGTGGACATAAATCTAATGAAGGAGTTGAGTCGGCATGTCTGCTGGCACACTCACTTATAGTCACAGGTTTGCTGCGTTTCATTGAGGCTCTAATGACGTCGGAGCCATGCAGCTTGTCTCTGTGTCTGTTTGACTTGGTCTCGTAAAACCATTCTCCTGTCAAGTACTTCAACTTGCGTTTGTCTTGCTCACTCTTCTGCAGCTTTCTGCAATGGAGGAAAGAGTGGGGCATGTTAGAACTGAGACGGGCAAGTTTCAACAAACGACACTGAGACTTTATCACTGGTTTTGGCATTTTTCTCTGGAACAACTACAGTAAAGTCGTACTTTCAACAATGTTAGGCTCAGGTTACACAGCTGACTATCTCAGTGTGTTCGGGTTGTTTCCACAGCACCCAAGTGCTCTCCCACTCCAAACAGTACTGTAAATTAATTATGTATCATGATCATCACATCATTTTGTTCAGCTCAAATTTGTCCTCGTAAAGTTTAATAGATGGTTTCCATGATGGGTGCTGAATGGAATGTTTCTTATGAGTACAAACCAATTTTCCTTTATTTCATAGCATTGTTTCTCAGTTAATACGCATTTCAATGTGCTCGATGACGCTCTGCTCTATTAATGTTATTCATTTCTGACGTGGTGATTTCTTCACAAAAGCAATTTACACCTGAAACACCCAAATGTACAATATTTACCCCTTAAGGCTGACACAATGCCCATGTTAGTCCCAAACTTTACTGATGTTACCAATCCCTAATTTTTTTTTTAATAAATTTTTCAGTATCCCTGGGTTTACACTGGGGCATGACGTCTGCGATCTCCAGGATTTGAGAGAATCGTGATGAGCGTTGGGGGGGTCGTGGGATTGAGTCGTGGTGATCTTGAGGGAACTTGGTGGAAATGTGATAATCGTGGCAAAATTTCTGACGATTTGATGCCAACCGTGACAGGAACCGTTGTAGAGATTAACAGACCTTAACAGAGCGTAACCGTAGTGGTGCCATCATAGCGGATCTTGATCAAATTGGAAACGCGATTCCTTCAAGTTTCATCTCTTGGATGCACTCTGTCTCCTTTTTATACCCCAACTGTACTCCAAGTGTGCTCATAAATCATGAAGCTCCATGCTTTTTTGAATAGTGGAGATTGTGGACATCATGCTCCAGTGTAAACCCAGAGTTAAGATCTGTACAATATCAGATAAAAGATAGATACATCTGTAAACATCACATCAGGCTAACATTGGTATTGTGTTATCTGTATGGAGAAATTACAGACTTTTTGAGGTCAAAGACAATATCCTTAAAAACAGTTTAGCATAACAAAAACATAACATATATATATATCTTCATCCCTCAATCCACCCATCATCCATCCTGCTTATCCATCAAGGTTGCTGCGGAAGCTGGAGCCAATCCCAGCGGGTTTCGGACGAGAGGCGGGAACACCCTGGTCACCGTTGTATTGTAGATCTAACAAAGATACGTAACCATTCACATTCACAGTCACACCTCTGGACAATTTAAAGTAGCCACATGACCTTTGGACTGTGGAAGAAAACCAGAGCATATAGAGGAAACCTACACAAGCACAAGACACTGGGAGCCTTACTATAGTGAGGATCTGATGTGATGCAAACTCAAATTCCCTTTATCATTAGCCCAGCACCCTAACCACTACCCCACTGGTGCCACTAGGGCTCCCCTATACCTCTAAACACCAAACCAAACCTAACCCCTTAAATATACAAACTGAACCCTTATGGTGTCTCACATACTTAATTCGTTGCTCTTCATTATACTTCAGCTCAGCATCTCTCTTCAGAACAGTCACGATTGTCTCCTGTTCCTCCTCTGTCAGGTAGCTCAAGTCAATCATGATGGCTGCAGGAAAAGATTTTCGCAATTACGGAAACAGCCACTAGCACTGGTTCTGTGTGTAAGCTGAGGACGTTCTGGGATCAGCCTTCAGATAATGTTGATGATCAGATATCTTCAGTTTGATGCTGCATCCCACACGGCAGCATCACCGAAATTAAACCGAGGCCGGAGAACTGGGAACAAATCGGTTTCTGTCACCCATAGGTGTCTGGATAATGTGGAAAATCAGGAAGAAAATTCAGCTTCTGCAAAACAAAACACAGAACACAAGGAATGTGGTTTAAACAAACAGCACAACTTCAATAGAACACGGAGTTTCCACGGACAAGAAATCACATTCAGCTCGTTCCAAGTATCACATGAATAAAATTGGAAAAATTGGGATGTACATAACTCACAACATAGCACAACAGAAAAGAGTTTATATGAAATCATGCGGCGTGGCATCATCAGCTGACCTTTAGAAGAAAAATGTAATCATGCTCCGTGTATTTTCTCTTGTGTTGTGTTCTGTATTCAAAACTTCAAAAGGTCAGCCTCAAAAGTGGATAAAAGGCTGAAAATCACACAGATGCTGAGCCAAAATCCCATCCAAAACAATCATGGTTATTTGAGCTCCTCTGAGACAACCACTTTTAATCAGATTAGCGTCTGATTTTCAGAGTCTACCTAAATTAAACAGTTAAATTCGATTAGAGAGAGCGCACGAACGGTCAGGCCGGCATAAACTTTAACAGGAAATGAACTTCAGTGCACTTCTGTTCAGAAGGAAGAAGTCACTCAATCATTTTCCAAACCACTTAATCCTACTATTAGGGTCACAGGAAGGCTGGAGCCTAGCTCAGCCGACACTGGGCGAAGGTGAGGTACACGTCACCATCGTAGGGCAACACACACTATTTCACATTCCCACTTAGTGGCAATTTGGAAAAGCCAATTAGCCTAACGTGGATGTCTTTGGATTATGGGAGGAAACCCACACATGCACATGGAGAACATGCAAACTCTGCACAGAAATGCCCAAGCTCGGGGCCCAAACTCAGGTACCCAGGCTGAGAGACGGACATCCTAACCACTACGCCTCCCATGCAGAAGGAAGTACCAGCGCTAATTATCGTTTCCTGTGGCAAGATCCTGACTGACTCACAAACTGGCAAAATAACATAGAAATACATGATACTGTGCTAAAGTATCCGCACATACAAAAAACAACAGATCATTTAAAGTTAATGGTATTAAATATATACAGCATATACATTACACCATCCACAATCACTGATCCCCCGATTAAGATGTTTGCTTAGGCTTCTAATAAATTATTTTTGCCCCCAAACACTATAGGAAAAAAAATTTTCAATTAAAAAAAAAAAATTTCCAACCTTTGTTCATGTCTAAGTTAAGAAATACATATTTTATATGAAATTATGTGTACAATTTCGTACAACCCCCTTTAACCAACTTGACAGCATTTAATCTTCTCCTGTAACATTTTGCAAGGTTGCAGAACACAGAGAGGATCTTCGACCATTCCTCTTTGCACAATCTTTTTAAATCGTCCAGAGCCCTGGGTCCTCTCTTATACACTCTTATTAGCACCACGCCCGACCCCCAACATGGACCAGGTGCTGTTATTTCATCTGGACGGAATAAGAAGGATTAGATGGCTTGGCCATGTACTACGGATGTCCAGTGAATGGATTCTAAAAAATGCCCGTCTGTCCTTGACCAAGACTGTGCAAGTTGGAGAACATTAGTTGCTGCCATATGCCCCGTTTCAGGCCCAAGTAAGTAAAAGTTGGCATTTTTCATCTATCTTGACAAGTGCCCTGTCCCTGCTGCAGAGAAACACCTCATAGGTATGGTATTCTTTGGATGATAAAGTTGTTTTGGCTTTCTGCCAGATTCGCCGGTTGGCTTTCAGGAGAAAATGTTTGATGTTGGTCTCACCTGACCAAAACAACTTGTTCCATTTGGCCTCAGAATCTTGTCAAAACTTGTTTTTTTTTGCAACCCTCCCATACAATCAACATTTGTGGAGCTTTTGTGATATGACTAGTTTCCTCCTCAGTCTTCCATCCAGTTCGGATGGACATCCTGATCCAGAAAGGGTTCTAGTAGTACCATACACTTTTCACTTCTTGATTATAGATTTTACTATATTCCTATAGATTTATAAAGCCTTTGATCCCCCCCCACCATCTCCTGATTTGTGACGGTCCACAATTTTATCTCTGAGATTTTGACAGTGCCTTGCCACCCATAGTTTTTATGCTGAACTAATCAGAATGATGACAATTGATGACAGGTGGAAGACAGTTAGTTTGGTGTTCAATGGAGAAGGTGTTTACATCTACATTTTTTAGGATGGGGTGATCCTTTACCCATCTCAGTGATTACAAATTTTGTAATTTTGCACTGACGCAACTAAAAAAAAAAACTCTCAGGCAGCATGGTGGTGATGTGGTTAGCAGGTCCGCCTTAGAGCAAGAAGGCCCTGGGTTTGAGCCCCTGGTTTGGTGAAGAGTGGAGTATGCATGTTCTCCCTGTGCTTGCAAGGGTTTCCTCCAGGTACTCCAGTTTCCTTCCAGAGTCCAAAAAAAAAAAATTGCACATTAAACCAACCTGCTGTTCCAAATTGCCCCAAGGTGTTCATCTGTTTATGAATGTGTGTGTCTGTGTGTGCTGCCCTGCGGTCGCCTTATAAGATGTTGAGGATGTACCTTGCTTTCGCCCAGTGTCGGTTGAGATAGGCTTCAGCCTCCCCGTGACTCTATTGTGATAAAGAGGGTCAGCAAGTGAATGAACCGTTGTTTAAATCAGATTCTTATTTACTAGCAGTACTGAATTTTAGACTCCTGGGTTTAGACACAGTTGAGATCACTACAATAAAGGAGTAATATTACAGAATACTGTTACCACATACGGTAATCATACTGTACAACAACATTCAGCATCAGGACCAGGCTGAAGTTACACCACACTTTCACATAAACAGCTTAGAATTGTGCTGCCTTGAAATAAATTCCCCCAGTCTGTGGAATAAAGTACAAACCACATTGTTTACGTTCTTCTAATAAAAGAGCTACTCTGTACTGAGACACGGAGAAAGATCAACACTCCATGAAATGTTTAACTACGGGGTGTTCGACGAGCCTGAGGTGTAGGAGAGCCGCTGTAACCGTTACACACTTCACTGACTTCATTAGTGCTCTTCTGTTCAGAGTCATGAAACTTCTCAAACATTCATTTACACATCAAACCTTCATCTCAGAGGAAAAGAGCAACGCAAAGTGTTCAGACCCAACATCCACCCCAGATAAACCAGCACCTGCTTTTATAAACATTACACGATTAATACACAACAAGCTGCAGGAATTCAGACCCCTGAAAATATGTGAGGAGACGAGATGGAAACACTCAAATAAACAACTGCCAAAAGCAACTTCGTCTGTTTATCTGTCTGGCCACACGCACATCTCTCTCTCTCTCTCTCTCTCTCACGCACACACATCTCTCTCTCTCACGCACACACACACATCTCTCTCTCCCTCTCACGCACACACACGCACATCTCTCTCTCTCTCTCTCTCTCTCACGCACACACACACACACACACATCTCTCTCTCTCTCTCACACACACACCTCTCCCTCTCCCTCTCTCCCCCTCTCTCTCTCACACACACACCCCTCTCTCTCTCTCACTCACTCACACACACACATCTCTCTCTCTCTCACGCACACACATCTCCCTCTCTCACGCACACACATCTCTCTCCCTCTCTCACACACCTCTCTCTCTCCCTCTCACACACACACACCTCTCTCTCTCTCCCTCTCTCACGCACACCTCTCTCTCTCTCTCCCTCTCACACACACCTCTCTCTCTCTCCCTCTCTCACGCACACCTCTCTCTTCCTCTCTCACACACACACCTCTCCCTCTCTCCCCCTCTCACTCACACACACACACACATCTCTCTCTCTCTCTCTCTTTCACGCACACACATCTCTCTCTCTCTCTCACGCACACACACGCACATCTCTCTCTCTCTCTCTCACGCACACACACACCTCTCTCTCTCTCTCTCACACACACACACACCTCTCTCTCTCACGCACACACACACATCTCTCTCTCTCTCACACACACACCTCTCTCTCTCACGCACACATCTCTCTCTCTCTCTCACACACGCATCTCTCTCTCTTTCTCTCTCTCACACACACACATCTCTCTCTCTCACACACACACGCATCTCTCTCTCTCCCTCTCTCACGCACACACATCTCTCTCCCTCTCTCACACACACCTCTCTCTCTCTCTCCCTCTCACACACACACCTCTCTCTCTCCCTCTCTCACGCACACCTCTCTCTCCCTCTCACACACACACACCTCTCTTCCTCTCCCTCTCTCACGCACACCTCTCTCCCCCTCTCACTCACACACACATCTCTCTCTCTCTCTCTCTCACGCACACACATCTCCCTCTCTCCCCCTCTCTCTCACACACACACACACCCCTCTCTCTCTCTCTCTCACTCACACACACACACATCTCTCTCTCCCTCTTTCACACACACACACACACCCCTCTCTCTCTCTCTCTCTCTCTCTCACACACACACACACACACACACACACACACCTCTCTCTCAGACTATAGAAATACATTTCTAGACCTCATCGAATGGCCGGTTGGAAGCTGTAGAGTTTCTCAGGAAATGTTTAAATGTTTAATCAAAATGTTGTTTGTTGTTGTTGTTAAAATAAAAGTAGCAGTTTTAAAGTGTTGATATTACCTGAATGTAAAATGTACAATAGAAATGCAGGTTCTAGACTATAGGGGTCTCCAAGACTATAACATAAATAATAACAGTTCTGGACTGAATTTGGTTCTTACCTGTTAAAACTTGAGCCTCTGTTCTTGTTACAGCATGTTGCATATTTTACAACTAGAGAAAAATCAGTCCATGAGCAGCTTAAGCACCAATGAACCCTAATCCACTGCTCTGCTGATCTAGTGAAGTATTTGAGAGTAAATTAGACAAAGTTTACCTTCTGCCAGGGGTTCCACTGGACTGCAACCTGAAAAACTCAATAAAAGAAAAGAGGGGAGAGAAAAGGATAAAAGTACTCTGATCAAACATCTACAGCTGGAGACCTCATGAAGCTTCTGACAGAGCAGAGAACCAATAATCCGTTATTCATAGGGAAAAAAACAAACAAACTGTTCCTTATAATAAACTTGCCCTTTTAACTCTCCGTATCAATCCGAGAGGAGTAAAAGCGCTCAGAAAAATCTGATCTCAGATGAGACTAAATGAATCAGCCAATCAGAACCACGAGGGCGGGGCCTTGTGAAGCCAGACACGCCAACAATGTAAGCATGAAAACAGGTAAAAGGACATTTCAAAATAAAACTTTGACCATCGCAGAGCAACACAACCATTGACACTAACACTCCCATCTGGGGGCAGTTGGGAATAGCCAATTAGCCTAAACTGTATGTATTCGGACTGTGGGAGGAAACTGGAGTACCCCGAGGAAACCCATGCAAGCACGGGGAAAACATGCAAACTCCACACTGAACCCCTCCTGTCGAGCCCGGGAATCAAACCCAGGACCTTCTTGCTATGAGATGGATGTGCTAATCACTACACCGCCACACGTACAGATTATTATACGCTTCACACAACTTCAGTCGATGTGACCAGTCGAACAGATGAAAAGCTATGAGAATTTAAAATGCAGCTTTTATAATTGTACATTGTGTGGCTACAGTAGCAAAATTTTTAAAAATCACATACCGCTGGACCTGCGATGGCCTGGCGAGCTGTCCAGGATGTACTCTGCCCTCGCCCAGAGTCGGCTGAGATGGGCGCCAGCCTCCCTGTGACCCTAATTAGGAATAAGCGGTTCCGAAAATGAATGAATGAATGAACATACCGCTGGACATATTAAAAGAACTCTTGGTACACTACAAATCCCAAATGTTTGTGGACACCTGACGGCCTGTCCTTTCAGCCACAAGAACAGTACTGAGGTCAAGTACCGAAATTTGGAGATTAATTTGCCAAAACGCTTTATCTTACTAGGGATGCGGGGAGGCATCTCTGGGCAAAGGCAAGGTACATGGTACAACCTGAACAGCTCACCAGTCAAAACACACACAACCGCTCACACTTACACCTGGGGGCAATCAGGAACCACCAATTAGCCTAATGTGTATGTCTTTAAACTGTGAGAGGAAACCATGCAAGCACAGGGAGAACATGTAAACTCCACACAGACATGCCCTCGTTGCAACCAGTGACCTTGCATTGAGGCGGACGTGCTAATCATTGTACCGCACCCTTAGTTCCAGTGGGGGGAAATTATTCAATTGCACAAGGATCCCTTATGCACTTGGGTGCCTCCATCAGGGTGTGATGGTCACATTTCATGCCTCACAGCAAGAAAGTACTGGGTTTGGTGCTTCTGTGTGGAGTTTGCATGATCTCCCTGTGCTTGCATGGGTTTCTCTGGGTACTCTGGTTTCCTCCCACACTCCAAAGACATGCACATTAGGCCAACTGGTTGTTCCAAATTGCCCCGAGGTGTGAGTGTGAGTGTGAGTGTGAATCGTTGTGTGTGTGTGTATGTGTGTGTGCCTTGCCCCGTGATGGTCTGGCTAACTGTTCAGGGTGAACCCTGCCTTTATCTACTGTTGGCTGAGATAGGTTCCAGCCTCCCTGCGACAGTAGTCGGATTAAGCAGCTAGGTAAATGCGTGAGTGAGTGAGTGAGAATGGTCACATGGTCTACAAACCTTCGGCTGTATACTATGTCCATGTTATAAATCTCTATTTAGTTAAAATAAAATATTAAATTTAGTATAAAGTATAAAGTAAAAACTACTGAAAAGCCTGCTTACCGTGTCAACCTTTTTTAATTGGTATTTTTTAAATGCAGTGTGCTTTATTTTGAAAGAAAGCAGGGCGGTTGTATAGACATTAAGGCACTTCCGGTTTACGGGGCGCTTGTTGTCGCTGCTCTCCTCCTGTTATGTCGCGCAGCTACGATACCCAGAACGCTTGATGTGTTTTATTAAAATAAATAACACGTAACCTTTACTGATTCGCCAGATTCTGAAGGTCACATTCTCCCTGGATTATGGGGGACAAGGCCGGCACCCGGTGAGGTTTTACCCGCTTTTATTTACAGCTCTGGCTGGATTTTTCTCTTCTTCTCCTCCTAACATTCAGTAACACGGATACAGTCGCTAGCTGAGTAGAGCGCGAGGCGGATAAACACTACTAACTAACTCATTAACTCACTAACTCACCATGATACCGATCCAGAGGACCGGGGAGGTTTGATAACATACTGATGCACAGATTTGTTTTGAATAAACAACAACAGGATTAGAGGTTTAATCATTAAAGGCTCGGGTTCATTAGCTGTGTGGCTTCATTTGTTTGTTAAACATCAACTGGATCTTGGGTTTAGCATCATCGACACACACACACACACACACACACACACACACACACACACACACACACCACTGTACCATGTCTGTTTCAGCTCAACCCACTGTGTCTATTTAAATCCTAAGAAAAAAGGACACAAGTATAATAATGTGTTTCTAGCAGCCTGTTGATGCTGATTTATTCTGGTGGAGATGAGATTTGGGTGGGATGCAGTGAGATGAGATGAGGTGTGTGTGGGTTGAAACGTATATTGGATGATGTGGGTGAGATGTAGATGAGGTGCGATGAGATTTGAGTGAGGTGCAGTGAGATGAGATGTGGATGAGGTGTGTGTGGGTTGAGATGTAGATTGGATGATGTGGGTGAGATGTGGATGAGGTGAGATGAGATTTGGGTGAGGTGCAGTGAGATGAGATGTGGATAAGGTAAGATGAGGTGTGTGTGGGTTGAGATGTGGATTGGATGACGTGGGGGAGATGTGGATGAGGTGAGATGAGATTTGGGTGAGATGTGGATGAGGTGAGATGTAGATTGCATGACGTGGTTGAGATGAGATTTGGGTGAGGTGCAGTGAGATGTGGATGAGGTGAGATGAGGTGTGTGTGGGTTGAGATGTAGATTGGATGATGTGGGTGCGATGACATTTGGGTGAGGTGCGTTGAGATGAGATGTGTGTGGGTTGAAACGTATATTGGATGATGTGGGTGAGATGTGGATGAGGTGAGATGAGATTTGGGTGAGGTGCAGTGAGATGAGATGTGGATGGGGTGAGATGAGGTGTGTGTGGGTTGAGATGTAGATTGCATGACGTGGGTGCGATGACATTTGGGTGAGGTGCGTTGAGATGAGATGTGTGTGGGTTGAAACGTATATTGGATGATGTGGGTGAGATGTGGATGAGGTGAGATGAGATTTGGGTGAGGTGCAGTGAGATGAGATGTGGATGGGGTGAGATGAGATGAGTGTGGGATGAGGTGAGATGTAGATTGCATGACGTTGAGATGAGATTTGGATGCGGCGAGATGAGATGTGGGTGGGTTGAGACATAGATTTCGGTGAGATGAGATGTGGGTGGGGTGAGATGCCGTGGGTGGGTTGAGATGTAGATTGGATGACGTTGGTGAGATGAGATGTGTGTGGGATGAGATGTGTGTGGGTTGGGACATAGATTTCGGTGAGGTGCGGTGAGATGAGGTGCGGGTGGGGTGAGATGTGTGTGAGATGTGGATTATGTGAGATGACGTGGGTGGGTTGAGATGTAGATTGGATGACGTGGGTGAGATGAGATGTGCGTGGGATGAGATGTAGGTGAGATGAGATTTGGGTGCGGTGAGATGAGTGTGGGTTGAGACATAGATTTCGGTGAGGTGCGGCAAGATGAGATGTGGGTGGATTGAGATGTAGATTGGATGACGTTGGTGAGATGAGATGTGTGTGGGGAGAGGTGAGATGAGATGTGGGTGGGATGAGACAGATTTCGGTGAGGTGCGGCGAGATGAGATGTGGGTGGATTGAGATGTAGATTGGATGACGTTGGTGAGATGAGGTGT
This sequence comes from Neosilurus hyrtlii, assembly GCA_028564935.1. Lineage (NCBI taxonomy): Eukaryota > Metazoa > Chordata > Actinopteri > Siluriformes > Plotosidae > Neosilurus > Neosilurus hyrtlii. Next base: position 5,629,936 of record JAOUQZ010000008.1, on the reverse strand, counting down.
GTGTGGGGAGAGGTGAGATGAGATGTGGGTGGGATGAGATGTGTGTGGGTTGAGACATAGATTTCGGTGAGGTGCAGGGAGATGAGGTGTGGGTGGGTTGAGATGTAGATTGGATGACATGTGGGTGAGATGAGATGTGCATGGGGTTTTTGCAATTTGAAACAGTCAGTTAGCTTAATGTGCATGTCTTTTGGATGTGGGAGGAAGGGAGGGATACCCAGAGGACACCCATGCAAGTACATGCAAACTCCACACAAGAATGCCTCAGCCACGCCCGGAACTTAAACCCAGGACCTTCTTGCTGTAAGGCAGACGTGCTAACCACTACACCACCGTGCTTTGGATGAATTGGTTCCTTATTATACAGCGAACAGTGCTGTTTTATATTCAGTCTGTCAAATTCATCTCTGGATCATCATGGCTTCTTTTTTTTCTTTAGGGTCTTCAAGAAGTCCAGTCCAAATTGCAAGGTACGTCTAAATAATACTTTATGCAGTCCATGGTGTATTACGGCAGAGCTCCTGTACGGAGCCCCATAGACATGGAGAATGACTTGGATGGTTGTCCCATGTCCATGTGACCACAAGAAGCCTAATAATGTTGCTGCATCACCAATGAAAAAAACCCCAATATATATATATATTTATTTATATTTATTTCAACAATTATACATTTTTACTGACATAAAATTCATTCATTCAGTATTAATAACAAAAAAAAAACACGATCTAACTTGGGTAAGCAGACAAACTTTCACTGAGCAAAACGTGAACAGTAACACGGAAAATGAACTCGTTAAATGGATAATTAAACAAACAAACAAAAAAAAAGGGTTTACAAATGAACACCGAAATCCGATAGTGAAAGGCAGTGAAAAGAAAACTTTCCTGCTTTTGCTCCAGGCTGTAGTTGGGAAGCATCAGGGAGATTTATTTAATTATTCGGAGCTGAAGTTAATTCAGCTCTTAAAGGAGTCGTGCAACTCTTTTAACACCACCTTGAACACCCACGGTATCAGTACGGATGTCTATTGGGAGCTCTGCCGTTAGGCCGTGCCTGTATCTGTATACAGTGTCGGACTCACGGATTAAAGGTGGATGAAAAAGCAGAAATATTTCATGGCCTTACTTGAAGACATTTTCAGGATGCACAGTGTCATGGAATTTTATTCAATCTTGCTGAGGAATTTCTAGCCACATTAATGTGCAAATTAGTTCCATGTTACTGACGAATACACGGATAATCATGTCACAGAACACTCTCTTCCCTATACATGAGGTGTATTTCCTGTGATTATTTATCGCCGCTGCCTTTACTCTCCAAGCCTGTTGCTGATTGGTCCATAAATGAACATGACTCATTTTAGACAGCTTCACTTCTTGGAGAAAGGGTTTCATTCTCAGCTTGAATGGCTAGCATCTCCTTCTGATTCTCACTTCCTGATGTTTTCTTCTGCAGTTCTTTATTCACTCGTTTGGGCGTCACTGTGTGTTACTGTATTTGCCTCTTCTTTCTTCACACTATGCTTTGTGTTAGTTAAATGCCATGTCGATATTGTTGGGAAAGGGAATGCTGTGTCAAAACACAAATGCTGTTTCCGGAGATTTTAATTGACCTATTGCTAAGTCCCGCCCCTTTTGTTGCTGCTGTTGATCTGTTGTGATGAGATTATAAAAGACAGTAGTGTAATACCATATCCACTCAGTCTTTTTGTGTTTCCATGTACCTGATGTTTTTATTTTTTTCATTTTATTTATCTGTTCTGCCATCTGTTGCAGATTACTGTATATTTGGGGAAAAGGGATTTTGTGGATCATTTAGATCAGGTGGATCCTGTAGGTGAGTTGACTCCACATTTGGAATTCCAACAATTAAACTGTGTGTATTTATAAGGATAATTCTACTTGTATCAATAATTTTTTGTTTACTATCTTTACAGATGGCGTCATACTGGTAGACCCTGAATACCTCAAAGACCGAAAAGGTAAAATAACAATCAGCATATAATTCTGACTGATTTAGTTTTACCCTAAAAGAAGAATATCACAGCGTTCTCGTGTCATTTTCTTTGCCCTTAGTATTTGTGACGTTAACCTGCGCATTCCGTTATGGACGGGAGGACCTGGATGTGCTTGGACTGTCCTTTCGGAAAGATCTTTACATATCTACGTTTCAAGCTTTCCCACCTATAGCAGAGGAGCGCAAACCCAACAGTCGCCTTCAGGAGAGACTGCTGAAGAAACTGGGCCAACAGGCTCATCCATTTCACTTTACTGTAAGTGATGAGAAGCTCTTATTCCTAAGACGTGAGTCTAAAGGTCTGAGAGTACTAATGAAAATATTTCTATTTTGAGTGGTTTTTTTTTAATACATATTTAATTTAGTCGTATCCGATTCCCGTCTGTCAAGTATCACCTCCCTATCACATACGAGCATCACCAACCAGGGAGGGGCATAAGCATGCACATGCAGATGCACACCTCCATCTTTACAAACTGCTGTGCATTTGCATTCAGGGGTTGCCTAATATACTCGGAGGGAAAGCGCTGTCCGCCCCTTTGTACCAAGGAGCTCACAGCCATCAGTGACCGGGAGTCCATGGGAGCTAATTGGCTGAGATGGCGTACACTCACCTCCCTGTCACTCACAGCTCACATGATTGGCTGTTGATTGCTGGGAAGTGAGCGTATACCATCCCTCCCTCAGCCAAGTAGCTCCTGGTCCCTCCCTGATGACTTCCGGTCACTGATGGATCAACCTGGATTCGAACCTGTGATCTCCAGATGCACTGATTTTCAGTTCATGATTTTTAACAGCTTATTAAATGAACATGAGAAGCTTTGAAATATTTAGGTAAATTTAAGTATTTGCTACGTTTCCTTTAATGACTGTGTGCACTTGAGGTGGCATGAGGTTCAAGAGTCTGTTCACACAAAACTCATGATTTACTTGTACAAAGTAATCAGTGTGTCTGGTTATGGTCTGAGGAAAATCTGACCTTGTATTCAAAGCACCCAAAGCTGGGGTAGGTCATTTTGGGGAAACCTGCAAGAATTGGCTAGATTTTAAAAGTAGCCCTCCTCACTAAGCCTCTGCTCTAAAACACATTAATATGCACTGCTTTCCTTTTATTGGAGGACTTGCATGTATACATGGTCACTCATCACTCAATCACTCATTTGCCAAACTGTTTAATCTTATTAGGGTCATGGGGAGGCCAGTGCCTATCTCAGCCGACACTGGGCAAAGGTAGGGTAGATCCTGAACAGGACGCCTAACCATCCCTTTCAAACTCATAGCCATGACACAAGACATACATGTCTTTGGACTGTGGGAGGAAACCCATGCAAGCACAGGGAGAAGCAAACTACACACAGAAACGGTCGCCCAGGACCTTCTTGCTGTGAAGCCGATGTGCTAACCACATTTCCCCCTAGAAATGTAGTTCTAATAAAAATGTTTACTGTAAACGGCGGAGACACACTTGGCTGTTTTTTCAGTGGACACATACAGCTACCAATAACATCTAGATGGATTTTTAAGTAGGTGCCTCTCATGATGAGTTTTTAACTCACCCTACACTGCTGACTGCTGCGTTAACGCAGACAGCTGCTCCTGATACCACAGTTAATCTGTCAGCAATTTTCTGGTTGATGTCCAAGTGATAAATGTGCTTTCAAAGACACCACCGTATTAATGAAATGTCTTCATCTGAAACAATTTAAGCACTCAGGATAAATGTAGGCAAAAGAATTTGAGAGTCTGATCATTTTCACAAAAAAAGTGACGTGCCTAGAAAAAAAAGCAGTGGCAGATTGAGCACATACTGCACTTGCCGGAGGAAGTCCTTAGGGTGCAGGATTGGGTTGCAGATTTAAAAAATGATGATGCCAAAAAGCAAATTTCTGTAGAATATAAGGATGGTATCCATGTATACAGTCCATGGTTAGTACTCACAACTGTTTGGTTTGATTTATTTATTAATCTTGGAATATAAAAAGAATTAAAAAAAAATTTAACTATCATGCTCATAAAAAAATAACATGCAGTGTTAAATAAAAAAGGACTCCAGACTTTTACACCCCATTGTATTGTATATATGTTAGATATATTAGTGTATATGTAATGATTGCTTAATCTTTATAGCTAGTATCTCATGGTGAATTTTGGCTTTCATTAGGGTTCGTAAATGGTGGCAAAGAATTTTTCTTGTTGCAAAGAAATTTTGAACATTTTTCCTCAGACAGTTGTAAACTGTTGTAACATGGATCCCTAAAGTTCTTTTTGGTTTGCCAAGTAGTGAATACAATACACCTTCTTTTTCTTCCTCTTCTTTCCTTGTCTTTATTCATTTTATTTTATTTCATTATTTTCTTGTCTCGCAAGGGAAATTTAGTTCTGCATTTAACCAATCCAAAGTGAGCACACACCCATTAAAAGTGAGCACACACACAGAGCTTCCAGAGAGCAGATGGGGGTTAGGTTCCTTGCTCAAGGGCACTTCAGCCATGAAGACAGATGAAGTGGAGCTGACCCCCGGTCTGCCGGTCCGTAAGTATCGGAGACCTTTCGGTCCCAAACACGATTCTGTAACCATTAAGCCATGGCTGCCCCCAAGGATAGCTGCGGCAGCAGCCAGACGAAGCAATTCTTCCTCAAGGGCAGCAGCATTTTGGGTTTCTTCCTGACAGAAATCCATTTCGATACTCTGGAAGTACAACTTGTATATCTGGGGAGGGTTTAATCACCCTTTTTATAGGGTTGGGTGGTTCAATTCACCTGACATTTGCCTGGTATTTTACCAGGAGCTGGCAAAAGAGTTCCCAAACATTCCCGATACGTGGCATATAGTTGCTGCAAACACTCTCGCTAACACTGTTTAACACCGTCTTTCATTAACACTTGTGCAAACATTTGCACAAATGTCACTTATTGTCACTAAATATCACAAAATGACAGAGGCAAACCCTGATTTTCGGCAACATTTATCAGAGAAGTTGGTGAATACAAAATTCGGTGTGTTTGTCAGTATTTGCCGCTTCGTGAGATACAGGCTTGTGCACTTGTATACAGAAGTAAAACTAATCTTTAGAAACCACAGTATATAATAAATGGTGATGTGTTTCAGATCCCTCAAAATTTGCCATGTTCGGTTACCCTGCAGCCGGGACCTGAGGACACTGGAAAGGTAACACCACACTCTTTTTTTCTACTTTTTAGTTTAGTCCTTATCACAATGGATTCATGTTTGATACCACTTTTTTTTTTTACATTGCCGTACTGACTTATTTTTTTCCCCCCTACCACCTTAATACCTTCTCTCTGTGCTGTACAGGCATGTGGGGTAGATTACGAGATAAGAGCTTTCTGTGCCAGGTCTGTGGAGGAGAAGATTCATAAACGGTAAGCCAGCCCAGCCTTCTCCGTCATGACTCAGCACATTATGTGCCTGTATAATTTAATTCGTATTGGACTATAAGGGCCCGACTGATTTATTAACAAATCCATTTATTCTTAGCTTGTGCTAGTGATGTTATTACATTTGTAATTTATTGGGGTTGTTTGTTTTTTATTTTTTGTATGCGTGTCTCAATTTTCCAGAAATTCTGTCCGATTAGTGATTCGTAAAGTGCAGTATGCTCCAGAGAAGCCCGGTCCTCAGCCGATGGTCGAGACTACACGGAGCTTCCTGATGTCTGACCGCTCTCTGCATCTCGAGGCGTCTCTGGATAAAGAGGTGATTTCCATACTACCGTATTAACACTAAACACTGGCTGATCCGGGAATTTGCTATGGGAGACACAAGGGTAAGAAATTTTTAGCTGAATTATATTTTTAGAGATTTTTTTATTTAATTAATATATATTGCGGTTCCTTTCTGTGGTGATTCATGTGTTTGCAATAATTTAAATAATAACATTTATATTTAAATTAATTTATATTTTAATTTATAATAAATTAAAAAATTAATTTGTAATAATGCTGTCAATGGTTTTTGTAGCAGGGGAAATGTTCTAAGGGGCAGATTATGTTTGATCAGTCATGTTCGGCTCCTGAAAGGCACATCGACAAGGTATCATCCTGGAGATCACGATTTCAAATCCAGGTTTATACACAGCCATCTGCAGCCAGAGGCCCACGGGAGGTGATGGCTGATTGGGAAGGGGGGCTTGGAGCGATCTCGTTACAAGTTGAATTGGCACCTAGGTATCATGATAATATCGTATCGGGTGGTCCCTGGTGATTCCCAGCCCTACTATTTAGTATAGTAGTATGCATCTTGGAAATGAGCCCAGGACTTGTGCTTACTCAGTGTGACAGAGTGTGACAGGGCTTTTCTTTTATTAAGTTGGCTTTCTTGGTAACAACCTGATCAAACAGCCCCCCTGACCTGCCCCACTATAGCTATTCTCATCCTACAAAATCATCACACAGACTATAACTTTCTAAAATGTACATACTGGTTAAAGGAGAATTCAGCACTTGTTAAAACTTAATCTCATTTGAATATCAAGATTCATTTCTTTCCGTGTGTAAAATCTGAGGCTGACAGCTGCTGTTTTAATGATTTTACGGGCAGTTATTTGAAAGCTGAGTCTCAGAATGATGATGTCATCGAGGCTCAAGTTAACATGTACAAGTATAGGATTTTGATACATTCATGACATTTACTGACAGATCGGTGTTAGAGGTGTGAAAAGGTTTAGATTAAAATCATTACATGTGTAGTGAGAAGCTATATATAAACCAGGAGTCATATATTTAAGCACAAACTCCTGAAATACTGAAAGAAATGATGTTTGAAGCCAAACTCCTCCATGTTAACTTGGGCCTTGATGATGTCATTACTCTGAGACTCAGTTTTCAAATGAAGTTTTAAATGTCCAGCCTTAAAATCTTTAAAAATGCAGCTATCAGTCTAAGATTTTGCACACAGCAGATTTTAGGACAGTTTTTTTTAAGATTAACTTTCAACAAATGCTGTCTTTCAATGTAGCCACTTTCTACAAGGTCGTTCACATTTTTTGGGGCTGGTTAGTACAGACAGATCACTTGTTTTTACTATCTAGTTAAAGTATTGTGAATTTATCCCATTTTTATCCCATTTTTGTGAATTTATCCCATTTTAAATTCTGTGGGGTATTTGTGTGTGTGTATCCATACTAATATGTGCATTTTGTTCACCAGCCTATCAAAAAAAACTTTGCTGTGACCCCGGTATTGTTATTCACACTAGCTAGAAGGTAAAAAAGATACAGATAAGCCTAATCAAAATGATAGAATTTCTCATTTCTGGCTTATATAACCATATAATGGCTCATACATACTCTGGAGAAATTCAACACCCCCTGTTAGTGACTCACAGATTCTCTAGCTCAACAATTTCTCACTTCTCACGCCACAATGAAGATAAATTGGCTGATTATTATCTGTCATTCGCTAGTTTTCAACCACATTGTTCTCTCGAGAAGAGTTGGTAAATGATATATTATACCTGTTCAGCTAGAAATAAAATCCTGTAATTGTCCGACACTTTCATTTTCTCACATCCATCTCTTTACCCTCAAATGTGTTCACATTTTCTCCCTCCAGTTTGGCTGTTCAGCTTCTGTCAGTTATCATGTAGTGAGGCCTTGTGCATCCCATTGTATGGTTTTCTCCATGGAAAAATATTTGGAATATATATCTGCCTTAAGGAGCTTCCACTCAGGAAGCGATGAGCGACAAGCAAACATGTAGAGTCAATGAAAGCCAGCAGAATGAGCGATGAGAGGCTAAATTTTTTGGGCGGGTAGAGAGTTAAACTGAGCTGAACTTTCACGCAACATGATTCAAGCGATTACCAATCAGAGCTTTAGGATACCATTGACTGGCAGATGCCACCAAAAAATGAGATCCCAAAAATATTTTTTGTGGGGAAACAATGAAGACGAGTTGCATGATTCTATGCAAGAGTCTCTGTTCTATACCTGGCGCACAATAAAAATACTGATAATAATAAACTATTTCTTCTAATAATATAAGCTAATATTGAGGCAGTGGTGGCCTGGTGGTAAAGTGCTGGATTACGGATCCCAAGGCCAGGGGTTCAAGCCCCACTATCAACGGGTTCTCACTGATGTCCCCCCAGTGCAGCTAACTGGGTTATCAAAGGCCGGCCATGTCTCTCACTGTCTATGGTGAGAGGCATGTAAAA
>JAOUQZ010000008.1:5588607-5621639 GCA_028564935.1 Neosilurus hyrtlii | reverse complement strand
CCAGAGTCGGCTGAGATGGGCACCAGCCTTCCCGCGACCCTAATTAGGATTAAGCGGTTCAGAAAATGACATGACATGACATAAGCTAATAATTGTATAAACTGTTTATTAGTGTTAGCTAGTAGGGAACTAGCCAGATACTGCTCACGTTGATACATTTGAAATTATGCAAAAGCGCTACCTAGGCAACCAGACCTTGCCACAAGCACTTCGATAAGAGATTGGTTAACTCTGGGTTTACACTGGAGCACGATGTCCACAATCTCATAGTGTGGAATGCCACGATTTATGAGCACGCTTGGAGCATGATCGGGTTATTAAAAGGAGACAGGCCGCATCCAAGAGATTAAACGTAAAGGAACGGTGTTTCCAAGTTCATCAAGATTCCCTACGATGGCGCATCAAGGTCTGTTGGACTGTACTACGATTCCCAAATTGTTTCACGATTGACATCAATTTGTAATACATCGTAATAATCTTTGCAAAATTTCTGACAGTCAAAAATTTTGCCTCAATAATCACAAATTCCCTCAAGATCATCACAATTCGATCCCACGAATCCTCACACCCGTGGCCCCGGTGTAAACCCGTGAAAAACGATTTGCTTAATTCGCTCAATTCACTTATTGCTCATTGTTTCCAGTGTGAATGCTGCTTTAGTAGTATGGATGCACCAAATGCATATAGTGTACTGATGTTGGTTTGAAATCAAACATGAGTATATTGGATTTACATTTGTACTTTTGTACAGCTGTATTATCACGGCGAGCCCATCAGTGTGAACGTTCACGTCACCAACAACTCAACCAAGACTGTCAAACGAGTCAAAATATCAGGCAAGACATTTTCCATGTCGCTTATGTATTTTTTTTTTGTAGTCTGTTCTTTATTGGTTTTTGTATTCCAGCAGTTAATTAAACAGTTATATATGGATAACGTCTCTGTGTTTCCTCAGTGCGGCAGTATGCTGACATCTGTCTGTTCAGCACAGCCCAGTACAAGTGTCCAGTGGCTCAGCTTGAGTCAGAGTGAGCAATGTATAATATATTCTCAGTAGAATGCAGTCGAACCAACACATCCTCATTAAACTGACTTGATTTCGACTCTTTCAGTGACCAGGTTTCATCCAGCTCGACATTCTGTAAGGTGTACACACTCACTCCTACGCTGAATAATAACCGCGAGAAGCGAGGACTGGCTCTGGATGGCAAGCTGAAGCACGAAGATACCAACCTGGCCTCCAGCACCATGTTAGTAAAGAGTATGTGTCTGTATTTATGTTGTCTGTTGAATGAGTGAGCAGACTAATTTTGTTTCTGTCTTCCTACCCTGGGCAGTGTTAAAGATGGATGTAATAAGGAGGTACTTGGAGTTCTGGTGTCGTATCGAGTCAAAGTTAAGCTGGTCGTCTCCCGTGGAGGGTGAGTCACAGTTTTCTCAGGAACAAACCCTTTGTTCAATATGCAGTTATACTGTAGCAGGGTGCTAGTGTAGTCTGGCACGTATTCTCTCCGTGGGGTTTGGGTGTTATGAATTATTGCAATTCATGCAGCAGAGGGCTTCAGTAAAGTATGCTTAATAGAAATTTAGATTTGTGATAAATGGATCACAGCTTTTGTTGTTTTGTAGTTTATAATGCATACACTGAGCAGTGTTCTTTTTATTTTGTTCCGTTATCGTGTTCTCTCTTTACTGCTGTTAGATCTGATTTATACTGCAGACTGTATGTGAGATGGGATGATTGCTGAAAAGCAAGGCTGTATGATTGTATAGCCACGTTTCCGCTGTTGGAACAATTGCTTTGCTCAAGGGCAAATTTTAGATAATCCCAGATAACCCTTAGTATTCTCTTTTTAAGTCAAACCCCACCCCCCACACCCCTTAAAACAATTGTATGTGAGAGACTTGAACGTTCCAGCAGCGGGACGGCCGCTGATGCTCTCCCTTAACCGTTTGCTTTCATTAAATCATTTGTGTTTTCACATCATTCTGTTTTCTGCTGGTGTTTCATCTTATTCTCTGTGTATCTCTTTCCCTCCATCTGTCTGTTAACCCTCCTGCATTGCATCAGACTTTTAAGCAGCTTGCTGGAGAGGTAAATATACAATGTGCATCACTGTGACTTCTTGGTTTGCCTGTCCAGGTTTGCAGTGAAGCTTGCTCTTTCTGCTACTCATCTGTTTTCTCTTGTTGTGATAACCGAATGCCGCCTGTATGAACAGAATGCCTGTGCTTTGTTGCGCTGAATCCAAAATTCTACAAGCAGTATAACTGTGGTGTTCTTGCCTCCCACAGGGACGTCTCAGTCGAGCTGCCATTTGTTTTAATGCATCCTAAACCCATCGATGTTCCTACTTCACGACCAGACTCAGGTACCTACTGGACTTCAGCACTGGTTACCCTGGGTTTACACTGGGACATGATGTCCGTTATCTCTGCGATTTGAGAGAATCGTTATGAGCATTGGGAGGGGTGGGGGTTGTATGCGTCGTAGGATCGAATCATTATTATCTTGAGGGAACTTCAATGATTTCGCTGATTGTAGCAAAACCAAGATTGACTGTCAAAAATTTTACCACGATTATGGTGATGTATTACAATTTGACGCCTATAGTGATACAAAATGGGAAGCGCAGTGGAGTGTAACAGAGCTTATCAGAGCATAACAGACCTTGATGCAACATCGTAGTGGATCTTGATGAACTTGGCATCACGATTCCTTCAGGTTTCATCTCTTGGATGTGAGCTGCCTCCTTTTTATACCCCAATTGTGCTCCAAGCATGCTCATAAATTGTGGAGCTTGAGATCGCTGACATCGTGCCCAAGTGTAAACCCAGGGTTATGCGTCACCTGTGTATTTCGACGCAGCTAGACTTTTGGAATTATTCTTGACAAGTGAAAACGGTGATAGCATCCTGGTGTGTAATTCTCCTGTGATTAAATTAAATAGATATAATGGTGCAAAATGTGACTTGAATTGCACTGTTAGATTCTATAAAAGTGGCTTCTTTTTGAAGATAAACATGTAAAAATTGATAAAGCATCTTTACCAAGTACATTTAAAAATGCACGAGCCATACCAGAGGATACTCGGGGCTAATTTTCTTCTCCTGACAATTGAAAAATGTGCTGAAAGCAATTATTTGCACCATCAAATGAGACAGAACAGGAGCTGAGTGTATTGAGAGAATGGTCAGTGTTTCCCACAGCTCGAGCACTGCACACTGCCTGTTTATTACGGCTACCGAATTATTTAAACTTTTTTGGGCACATGCACTAATACAGGGTGAACCAAAAGAACCTCCCACATATGAAAAGTAAAATTAAAAAGATCAAGATATTTGCACTCATGAAACTTCATTCAGTATAGTTTTTATATATCAAATATTTCCAAAATAATTTGTTGAGGCAGGAAAGGCAGTGCTGACATCTGTTGATAGCCCGACCCCAGTTGTCCTCAGCTGGCAACATGGCATGGTTGGGAGCGCATTGTGTGTTCGTCGTCGAAGCATGAGCAATTGTCCATGATCATGGCACCTTTCATAGACCTCCAATTTCAGATTCCAATTGCAGTAGGTTGAGAATCTCAGAGCAACAGCTTCAGCTTTGAAATGAAAATCACCTGGTCATCCTAGGAGCGCCCGTACGCCTGAGAATACTGAAGCATTGAGGCGATGTGTTGTGCAGTCTCTGAGACCTGTACCGAAGCATGCTTTGGCTGTAGGAATTTCCCAGGAAATTGCAAGGAGACATCCACTTCCATCCATACAAAAACTACACTGAATGAAGTCTCATGTGTGCATGTGTGTGTGTAATTGAGTATCTTTTATTTTCTTCCATTTCCCTTTGACATGTGGAAGGATTTATTGGTTCACCCTGTATATATTGTTAATCATTTCTTTTAAAATATTTACATCTTTAAGAGGTTTAAAGTGTACCAGTATTGGTCGTACTTACAGAATAGTTCGTGTGTAAAGTAATATGTCTAAGTGATACAGAGCTTATTTTTACATGGACTATAAAAAGCACTATACTTCTCGTGGAATACTAGCTGGGGTTTTAGACGTAAAAGCTCGTGCAAAGTAGTTCTCCCTGGAGGTCGAAGTGGTCTTCGCAGACTCCTACTTGCGTCCAAAAAGAAACGTTTTCAGAGTATGGCCTGTGCTGATGTTATGTTTTTAGCGCTGGTTGTTTGTGCAGCCGTACATTTAAAGAGCTAGTAATAGAAATTCACTACAGGTACCATTTAATAGGAAAAATGCTAATTTAATCATGCTAGTACATATAAACCGCCCATCATAATTGCAATATTATTTCAGTATTAACACCACATTAGTGTTACATTAGATACCACACTGTATTAACCAAAGTCACATATGCTAGCAAAAGTGTTAACATGGATTTTATTAGTAGGTGTTTAATATCATGAATTTTTAACTCACCCTGCCCAGCTAACTGCTATATTAAACCAGGCAGCTGCTTCCAAAACCACATTTAATCTGCCAGTAAATTCAAATCCCAGGTCATGTCCAAGGGATAAATGTCTTCCCTAAATGCATCTGTATTAATGAAATATCTCCAGGTGTAGCTGTTTAAGCTCTGAGTATATGAAATAAAGAAAATTTGAGAATGGGAGTTTCGTCTGAAAGCGGGTTTGTGACCGAAAGTTTGCTGATTCGATTCCTGGACCAGCAGGGAAAATGTGACGTAGCAGGTGGGAGCCCTATAGCAAGGCACCTAACCTCCAAATGCCCTCCAGGCGCAACAAACAGCTCCTGACTTTGTGCTTTCTGTCTACATGTGTATGTGTGTGCTCACTTTGAATGGTTTAAATGCAGAGCCAAATTACCCTCAGAATATAAAAAATATATATTAAATTAAGTATATGAAGAAGAAAAAAAGGAAATTCGCCTCACATATGTACAGCATATATGCAAGCCTACATTCTACACAGACTCTGGCTCTGCATTGTGACGATGTAAAGGCTTCATTCCTGTGGAAATTGAGTCCACGCCGTCCATATTTATACAGTCAGTGGTTATAACTTGATTTGTAACTCACTAAGGTTTTCATGAACACTGTCCATAATGTTTTTTAACAGCTGTACCAGAGGCAGACCCTCCTATTGATACCAACCTGATAGAGTTTGACACAAAGTAAGTTTGTGATTATTAGCTTGTTCTTTTTTCTTCTTGTGCGCTTGTATATTTTAAGTGAGTCGCAATCAATACATTGTGAGTCTGTTACTGTAGTGAGTGAACCGGAAGTTGTGCGGTCATGCACTTTTAGCAGGAGCGAGCACTAAGCCCCATGAGTCAGTATGCGATGTGACGCCAGGCTGTCAACATTAGGACCCGTGTTACCCAATTTTCATGGTAATGTGCACATTGCATATCTTAATAGGAACTGTGTCACAATTTTGCCTAGATACAGGACCCATATTCCCCAAATGCCCCTAATTCAGATCCAAACATCATGTATATATACACACCAAATGTGTGTGTGTGTGTTTATTCAAACTTGACATGGAGCAATTGACAATAAATTTGTTGTATGAATCCAGTTCATGTCAGGTATCCTTTCATTCAATTATTCATTCATTCATTTTCTGAACCGCTTAATCCTAATTAGGGTCACAGGGAGGCTGGCGCCCAGCTCATCCGACTCCGAGCGAGGGCAGAGTACACCCTGGACAGCCTGCCAGGCCATCGCAGTACAGAAATACGCTGACGGCTATGCAGCCTGTTCTTTTCCGAAAGTCAGCAATGGTTCTTTTACTTGCGTCTCACCACAGTGAGAGACATGGCTGGCCTTTGAAAATCCAGTGAGCTGCACTGGGGATAGTGTCTTTTGTAAACAAAATTTTCATTTGTATAAATGATTATGCCTTCCTTGATAAACGTGGTGGTGTTATATAGGCTATTTTCTCTAAACAGCCATGACACTGCCCCTTTAAGCAGTTGAGATCCGAAATTGAGGCCTTGAAATGCTTCAGCGTGCCTGTGGAAATGAAGATTCGGGCATGGTGTTTTGACTGCAGTTTGCACTTAAAGAGGGACAGGATGTTGCTGGAGGATGTTGTTCTGCCACGTTGACACACAACTGCCACACACAACACCTCATCTGGGTCATTAGCTCGTCTGACCGTATGTATCCATCTGTTCTGCGTCCGTCCGCAATTTTTAAAATGCTTCTTCTCCTTTTTTTTCTTGACCGATTTCTATTTAGTTTTTTTATATTTTATATAGCATATTTATAGGGCTAGGTATGTGCTAGTAGTCAAACTACTACACAGATTTTTTAAATTCATGAATTATGCAAATTTATGCAAACTTTTTCAAAACACAAAAAGTGCTTTTTTATTTTTTTTGTTTGTTTTGCCCTGCGATGGCCTGGCGAGCTGTCCAGGGTGTACTCTGCCCTCGCAAAGAGTTGGCTGAGATGGGCACCAGCCTCCCTGCAACCCTAATTAGGATTAAGCGGTTCAGAAAATGAATGACGATTTTGTTTTATCTGATAGGACTAGATATGGCCTTTGACAATTCTACACATAATTTGGAAATTCAATAGTTATGCAAATTTATTAATTTTGATTTGTGTTTGTTAAACCAGAAAAAGTGCTGCTGCTTCTTTGTTTCTTGACCGATTTAAATTCTGTTTGCTTTATCTGATATAACTTCCTGGGCTGTCATAGTGGTCAGCTCGTGCATTCTTCTGAGCAATACGTCATTGGCTTTCTGGTTGTTTTATTGCAGTGGGCTTGCTGAAGCATGTCAAGGGTCCCTGTTGCTAATTTGCGAGTTTGATGTTTCCTTTCTGGTCTGTAGTAAAACTCCAAATGTACACATGCACTTTGTCACAAAATCACAAATAACACAGGTCCTATTAACAGTGTGATGCCTCATTGCATACTGCGAACTGAAAGCTACTGCTCACTACTGCAACACGAGCAGACTCAGCACTTTCTAATCGTTTATATTTTTAAGGCCAGATACATGGTTTAACCTTTCTGGGTCATCATTTCTCTGTTTCCCTTCCAACAGTAGCTTCACTCAGGATGACGATCTGGTGTTTGAAGACTTTGCCCGTCTGCGGTTAAAAGGAACCACTGATGATAAAGATGAGGACTGCTGAACCTTCTATTCTCCCTTTTGGTTCTTTTTTTTTCCTGCTCAGCACAGAAACTTACAGCATGAAGAAAAATCACCAACTAATTTACTCAGAAAGAACAATCTTTCTTTCATATCGCGTCTCCTTCCTAGTTGTGTTATCATTCCTTTGATGAAGCAGTGTTTTGCCAACATTCTCCACATGCTAAAAGGATTGTTAGAAGAAAGGTGCTGTGATTTAAAATGCATTGAACAAAGGAAAAAAAAAACAATCTCCTCCTATGAATGAATAATGAGCTCATGTGATTCTTGTGCCAACTGTCAATGTAGGAAACCTAGATGCCACATTATCCACTGCTGTGGGTAATAAAAGTATACCTGCTGGCATTTTAATGGAGACTAACTGCTGAGAAACATAAGACCTGACAGAGTAAGGCAAGTTATTTACCATTATTAATGCATTTAAAGCTAACTGTACTACTAAAACTATAAGGGCTGTGACCCTGCTCTGAAGTCACTCATTAAACGAAAACACACATCATTCACTCACTCATTTGCCACACCACTTAATCCTATCTCAGTCAACACTGGGCGAAGGTGGGATACACCCTGAACAGCTCGCCAGACCATTGCAGGGTCGACACACACAACCATTCACACATACTAACATCTAGGGGCAATTTGGAGCAGCCAATTATCCTAATGTGCAGACTGTGTTAGACTGGGAGGAAACTGAACTAATCAGAGGAAACCCACATGAGCAAGGGGAGAATATGCAGACACCACGCAGAAATACCCTCGTTAACCCGGGACTCGAACCCAAGAACTTCTTGCAGCGAGGTGGACGTGCTAACTACCACTCCTAAATGCCGGCCCAATACGCATCAGTTCAAACAACAAACGAAAAAGGGAATGTGTTTTCTTACTTTGAGGTGTCTGTGATTGTCGTGTCGTGCTGCGAGGTATTCTGACTCAGCACTCAGTCCTGTCTGCTGAGGTCTGATGTGGCATCTAGGTGATCTACGTGGTACCAACCTTTAGAGCTTACATGAGAGAAATGGCTTTGGAAAGGAAATCGCAAGAACCTCTGTTTTGTTCTTCTGTAATATCTTGAAGTTCATTTTTAAATGCCTTTTTTGCTAAATTTCAACATTGTTTTGACATTAGTAAATGAGTGTTAATCTTAATTATTGTGATTTATAACACAAATGTGATGAAGAAATAAGGGGGTCCCAGGTGAAGCACCGTCACACACAACCTTTTTGCCCCCTGTATAAAGTTTTACAGAGAGCTCATTAGCTAACAGGTAAGCAGTTAAATATGATCAGTGCTAATATGATGTCTGCTCGCGTTGTACATGGTATCCTGTATCCAACCCTCAGGTACACTGGCTTATTCCTCCTTTATTCAGAGATGTGACAGTCGATGCTGATATGGAGTGCGCTTCAGTTGAGCTGTAATGGTTGTTTGCACATGCGAAGGGCGTTTACATTTACCATACAGCACCTTCACGTGTAAATAAACATGCTACTTTGAGTGAAAAAAAAAATTCTCATGACTCAGATGGAAAAAAGTATGATTATCATGTTAATTAATACAAGTTTAATAATTGTGACATGTCATTGTTTTCCATTTCCTTTTTTAATTTCAGAATTTATTTAATTTTTTATAATAAAATAAAAAAAATGCCAAATGATGTTTCTTTCACTGAATCACATGGCGCAAGTAATTCAAAATATTAACTTTATTGTACATCATGGTTTGAAATTTACAAATTAGAAATTATATATATAGTTAATACAATTAAACTTGCAAGTGCAAATTGCCAGTAAATGTAATTAAAAGTAAATCAGGAAAGTGTTTAGTCTTTATTGGTGGATGGTTGATCAGCTGAATCTCTTTGAATAACTTGATTGGTAGTAGTTATCTGTGTTTGCCGTCGAGACCTGGAATGCAAACGCCTGTTGAGTCGACCAGCATAATTATTCCACCTACCAGAAAGAACAAAATCAAGGTTTTTAGTATCTGCAAACTACATTGCCCAGCCAAAAAAAAAAAAATTGCACTCTAATATTTTCATGGATTGCATTTAGCCTTGATCACATCATGTAATCTCAATGACATTGTTGCTCCAGTTGGTCAGCAACATTATTGGGGCAATAAAATGAAGTCAGCTGATGACCTGAATGAGCAGGTTGTCACATCAATGGACTTTTTCTTCCCTGATGGCACGGATATAAAGTGGGGGCTCAAATAATGAAAGAGTGGTTCGTTTTCACATATGTATCGGCACCCCAGAGTCCTGACCTTAACCCTATTGAAAGTTTTTGGGATGTGCTGGAGAAGACTTTATGAAGTGGTTCAGTTTTTCTCTCATCATTCGAGACGTCAGTGAGAAATGAACCCAACACTGGATGGAAATGTTATGCGACTAAAGTTTGTTGAAACAATGGCATGAAAATTAAGTGCTGTAAGCAAGGCTAAAGGCAGAACAACATATTTATGTGTGCAACTTTTTTTTCTTTTTTGGCTGGGCAGTTCATTCTGCACATTATGAAGTCATCCTGTTAATGTTCTAAGTAAATAACATTCACTTAATTAACCAATCCGTAGTAGTTTTTTTTTTTTTTTTTTTTACATCATGTCAATGTTGAATCTTGATTCTGAGTGGTCAGAAGGTGTTGATTACTTTTCATAACATATCCCAGACTTACCAACGCACACATTCTGATATGTTATCCTGTTACATGGCATTATGTTATAAGTAACTGCTCATCCATGTGGACTTCAACAGCCACAGTTCCACATAATTTAGTAGTTAAAGTGTTATCATTAATGTAGTGAAGGAATAATTTAACATTTAATGAAAGATTCTTCAGGCTTACAACCCTAAGTCCATCTTAGAACTTTTAGGATTCTTAATAACTCAATCTCATTATTATATTGTATATCAGAGGTTAAAAAAATAATATTGCAATCAGTGGCATATTGCTGTTATATAAAAGGTATGCTATTATTTGAAATTTATCAAACAGGTAGTAATGACATTACCCTTAAGTGATTTTTTTTTTTATCTGTTATTTGACTCAATGTGATATTTTAAAGTACAAAAATGTATAATCTGGTGCATTAATCAAACCACATGCCTTTGAGAATTAGTGGGGTTCTGGACATTTATGTATAGTCTTGGATGCCCTATCAGTACTTATAGTAAATAAACAAAATAACCTCTCTAACCTTGTGTTTGTCAAAAACTTGACAAGTTTGGCATATTATGACAAGCCTCAGTGCCTTATAAAGACCCTTTTTACCTAGATTTTGAAAACTGTCTTCCTGCTAAGTAGAATATGTACTACAATTCTAAATTTTGGAACAATGACAAAAATTGACAATTTGCCTTTCCAGTGTAGCATTGTGCTTATTAATTCGCTCTGCCTCCTCTTTTTTCTCCTCCAGCCAGCGTTCCAGAAGCTCTTCCTTCTTCTGATGCACAAGTGCCAGCTCATCCCTCAGTGTCATCTGCTCCAATTGCAATGCAGCCAACTCCTTTGACTGACACTCCAATTTATACTCTGAGTCAAATAGATTGTTTTTTAGACAGCATGCCTCTCTGGCCAAGACCAGAGCTTCATTGCGGTAGCGGCTTACTCTACAAGACGAAGACATAACATTTAACATGGATAAAATCATTAGAATACATAATTTTGGAAGCATTAATGGGTAGTTCACTTACTGTGACTGAAAGTACTGCAGCTCAGCTTCCTTCAGGTAAAGGTCACTTGTCAGGTCTGAGACTTTCTGGGCAAGCTGGAGATGAATATATCATTTGCATCTGTCAAAATTTTTCTTCAGCATACAAAGCCATCTGCAATCTTCTATATGTTTTCCCCTTTCCTACCAACCCACTGCAAATTTCAGATCTCCAGAGCACTGAACACCAAAATACCAGTGTGTGTGATGATCTGACATACTGTTCAGGGTGTACCCTGTCTTCGCCCAGAGTCTGAGTTTGGCTCCAGCCTCCCGGTGTCCCTAATAATAGGATTAAGTGGTTTGGAAAATGAGTGAGAGAGGAAAAATACGCAAGTAAGAGAACCTGAGTGACTTTAAAAAGGGCCACATCATCATGACAAAAACCTGGTCAGAACATCTTAATAACCACGGCTCATGTGTTGTGTTCCTGGTATGTAGTGGTTAGTAGCTACTAAAGGTGGTACAAGGAAGAAGAAATGGTAAACCAAGAACAGATTCACAGACACCTGTAGCTCACTTATGTATATGAAGGCTAACCCCTGTGGTCTGATCCCACAGAAGAAAAACTTAAAGCTGGCTATGATGAAGGTGTTAGAACACACAGTGCATTGTGGATTGCTGCATATAGTGCTGTGTGGTGTCACTTCAAGAAGTAGTTAACTGATCTACTGAATCATGTTTTCTTTAACAGCATAAGGATATCTGGGTGCATGTGTGTGGGATTCATGGGGAAGAGATTGTAACAGGATGGACTATGGGACGAAGGCATGTGACCGGAGGCAATGCAATGTTGTCGGAAATGTTCTGCTTGAAAATCTTGGGTCCTACAATTCATGTGGATGTTACTTTGACTCCTATTATTAACCTAACCACTGTTGTAGATCATGTACTCTCAAGGGCACTAGTGATCCCATCTGCAGTAGCCTCTTTCAGCGACAACTTCCAGAACTGTTCGGAAATGGTTTGAGTAAAATTTGCCTTCAAATTCTTCAACTCAAGTCCAGACAAACAAGTCCAAACCATGGAGACCCCACCTTGCAACTAAATTAAAGAATATGCTGCAAAGTACTTGGTGCCAGATTCCACAGCACACTTGCAGAGGTCTTGTGGTGTCCATGGCTTGAGGAATTGGAGCCGTTTTTCAACACAAGTCAGAGCTACAAAATAATAGGCAGGTGGTTTTGGCTTTTGATGTTATGACTCATTCTTACTCACTCATTTGCTGAACTGCCTAATCCTACAACTAGGGTCGTGAGGAGGCTGTGCCTATCTCAGCCGGCACTGTACACCCTGAACAGCTCACCAGACCATCGCAAGGTCAACACAAACACACACCTAGGGTAAATCTGGAACAGCCAGTGTAAATATATATATCAATCAAAATATACCTTTTCTCTGAGTTGCTCTTCCTCTTTAAGCTGTAGATAAATTTTTGGAGACTTTTTCTCTTCTGTTGGGAATTGTAATACTCCATTTGCCGTTGAACTTTGCAGGAACAAGATATTAAAATATCAGTCTGGACACTTATCCCCATGCTTCCGCATTATATCTGACCATTAAAAAAAATATCTTTCTTCAGCCTTACCTCTGTGTTCTGTCTTTCTCCAAATCCTCCCATACACTCATGTGCAGACTTAACATCTCTTCTAATCTGCACACTAGGCATTAATCAGAAAAGTTATCTGAGCATTTGCTTTAAAAAGTTTTATTTTACTGAAATACACACACACACACACACACACACACACACACACAAATGCTGATGCAGCCACAGTGACCTTTCGTGAAGAGTCCAGAAAAGGGATCCTTCTGTAGGCAGTCCCTGTGGATCAGTGCTGCTCGCACGTGACTTTTCCATGCCTCCATAATCCGCTTCAAACTAATAACACATTGATATTAGAGTCACTACAATGCACCTTAGACTTTCTTATCCTTTTCTGCAATATGAAAACCGGTGTCCGGCGTGTTTACCTGTTATTTCTTGTAGAACTCCAGCTGTATGTCTAGTGGAAAGAGAACAAATCAGTCCATCCTCTCTGTCGAGGTTTCGCGTTTTCGTTTAACGGAAGTTTGTCCTACTCGGCTTCCGTCACTCGAATGAAGCTTTGTGTTTGCTGTATGGAAATGTTTTTTATTTACTATTATAGTCATTAATTGCTTTGTTTGTTGCCTTTTATACCAAATTAAGCCAGTTTCACGTAGTCTGGAGGTAGAGGTAAGTCGTTTTAAATATTTTTGTTATTTATATATCACACATTATATTATAATTGTATTGTTGTGTTTTGTTTGCTAGGTTTAGCTAATCATCATGTCTGTTTTCATGTAGATGCGACACTAGAATTATGGCTAACGATAGATTACGGGCTTTGGAGGATGTAGAAAAGGAGATTGCTGTCGTACTTCAGTGTGCAGGTTTGTGTCTCAGCTCATCTCCTTGTTTGATAAATTAAGATAAGCTAGAGCGTCTAGCAGCACTGAACTTCCTCTGCCTTAATCATGAAAAGCTCGTGAATTATGCCTCAATAATCCTGTTCATACCACAGTGCTGTTTAATTCTTAATTCTGATTGGTCACAGGGTTGAGATCACGTGTTTGTAAGAATGAAACTTATAGAGTAGGGGCTTCAAACTCATTTTCCCAGAGGGCCAGATCACTAAATTTCTGTGACAAGCTAGCTTGCAATCTTTGTTTTGTGTCATGAAGCATTATCAGACTTACTCATGTGTTGAATCGCTTAATCCAATTAGGGTTGTCGTGAGGCTGGAGTCTATCTTAGCCAACACTGGCGAGGGTGGGGTACACCCTGAACCGCTCTCAAGATCATCACAGAAGCAGCACACACACACAACCATTCACACTTACACCTGGGGCAATGGTGGGGTAGCGGTTAGGGCGCCGGGCTCATGATCGAGAGATCATGGGTTTGAATCCCCGTTGGACCCACACTGTGCTAAGATAGGCAAGGTCTTAACCACAAGTGTGCCAACAGTATAGATGGGTACCAGTAAAAATACTGGGAAGGTAACCTGCGATGGACTAGCGTCGCTTCACGCTACAGAAACCAGGGATAAGCACCGGCCTGATGAGCCACTAGGCTTGGGTGTAATAAAGCCCAACCTTACCTACTTTACCCTGGGGAAATGCGGTAATCATATTCTTTGAAAGCTCTCACGGGCCACATAAAATGAATTGGCGGGTCAGTTTTGGCCCACAGGCCTTGATTTTGACATCTGTGTTATATTCGCTCTCACTCACCCATTTGCTAAACTGCTCAATTCTACTCAGGTCACGGAGGCTCGAGCCTGTCTGTGCCAACACTGGTAGAAGACGGGGTACAACTTAGACACCTTACTAGACCATTGTATGGCAAACACACACACAACCAATCACACTCATATCCACACCTGGGGTGACTTGGAACAGCCAATTAGCCGAATGTGCATGTCTGTGGACCGTAAGATTAAACCATCAGTAAAGAGATGTTTAGTTAACATGTAACATGAGTCTTCAGTGTCAGTTTTCCACTGCAGGTAGTCATCAAGACAGAAAATTTTCCAGTTTCTCCATAACATGATCAGCTGTATTCTTTAAAAAAATCCTTGTCCTGTCATTAACCTTAAGAGAGAAAAAACTGAGATGACTCTAATAGTGTGTTAACAGGAATAAACCTGTTTTATAGATGTTCCACAACATTACATAAAACAGTAAACAGTTTAAAAAGGGGGCACTGTAGCATAGTAGTTAGTTAACATGTTTGTCTTACAGCAAGAAGGTCCTGAGTTTGCTGCTGACTTTTAAGTGGGGTTAAGGTCAGGACTCTGTGGTGCCAAATCATGCCGAAAACTCATTTAGGATTGCTTTTCTTTTAGGAACCATAGTGCTAGAGTTGTCCAAGGACAAGCATAATGCAAGTTTATTAGATCGGCAGCTCAACCAGTTTCAAACCTCCATTAACAGGATTGAGAGCGAGCTCAGCTCTCAGATCCGCTATCTCACACAGGTGAGTTTGACCCTGCCATATTTTCATATATTCAGAGCCATGTCCTTAGTACCTTCTTTTTCCTTAGTAGGATATGTGAATTTTATTTTCTTCTATTCTGCTGTAAAGAAGTTATCACTTGTAAAGGATTAGTTATATAGAAGTAAATAATGATGGACTTGCATGCTATAAAGGAATTTACCACATTTGTGTGACTTTAGAAGTTAATTTCAAGTCGTCTATAACGTGAATGTGTGCTTTCTCCTTTTCCATTTGAGTAAAGGTGGCGACTGGCCAGCCTCATGAAGGCTCGACGTACTCCGCACGGAAGGACTGTCAGATGGCCCTAAACCGTGCAGAATACGCCCGTGTCAAACTGGGAGAACTACGGCGCACCTGTGAGATGATGCTCGACCCTCAGACATGACGGGCTTTATGTATTTACTGTTTTATTGGAAATGTAGAAGCGTAACATAATTGATGTATGAATGTCCTGGGAAAACTTTGAATTTGTACTGCTTTACAGTGGTTTGAGGTTAGGGGTTTTTCTAGTTGAAGCTTTCCCCCTAAATATATTCATGATTATTTTGTATATTGAAAACAACTTACTTTTTAAAGTGATGTCTTCATTTTGTAAAAAAAAATAAACAGTTTTTTCATCAACAATTAGCCTTTTATTGCCACTTGACATGGTATTCAGGGTCATGTCACTACACAATCACATTCATATGTAATAATATGGACAGAAAATGGAAAGAAAAACATCTTAAGCAGTACAAGGAAGCATAATTTGTAACAGGAAGAGGTGAACATATAATGTACCGAATAAATATTATTTGTATTACTGTAAAGAGCCACACATTAATGGACAGGAATGTTTCACACTAAAGTCACTTTGTTTCTGACCGTACGATGCTGCAGAATAATGATCTTTTACTGGTCTTTATAACTGATCATGTGGTCTTTCTTGTATTTTACTCTCATTGGTCTGCTATAGGAATGTGCAATACACAAAACCATCATCCTCACTTACATGCATAAGAACATTTTAAAGTTTATTTCATAACTATTTCGCTCATCACCAATACAGTACACTTTTGTGTTTATATTTTCCTCTTTTTTTTCATTTTACATTTCTAAAGACAGAAACCTTAAACTGCAACTACAACAAATCCTTTAGAATAAATAAAGTATTCTGCAAATAAATAATGTTTGGAAGATAGAGCGGTCTGCTTGATATCTTCTGCTTATGTCACCATGTACTCCTGGCGCTTGTTCAGACGAACCTGGCATAGAGAGACCGCACCCACTCCGACATAAATGGCAGCAGCAATAAAGCAGTTGATGGCCACTTGGTTATACAGGCTGTAGATTGCCTGCGGTGGGCTTTTGCTGTAGGGGTGAGAGGAAAATTAGTGTTCGGGTCGACAAATCATTTTTCATGAATGATCCATGTCAGAACAGAAGTATGCTTTTTAAAAAAAGGAAATATACATAAAAATATATTAAAGATATAAAAAGGAATACATAAACTGTACTGTGTCGGCCAGACCCAGTCTGAAAAAGAGACATGGGTCCGCCACCTGTGGGAGGAGCTAAAGGGGTCGGGTGCGTTGTAAATTGGGTGTCAGCCAAAGGCATGGGTTCTGTTGGACGGATCCTGGGCTACTGACTCTGACTCTTGGAACATGGAATGTCACCTCTCTGGCGGGGAAGGAGCCTGACTAGATATAGTCGTACTCACCTTGACACATAGCTTGGACTCCGGAACCTCCCATCTCAAGAGGGGCTAGACCGTATTCTATTCTGGAGTTGCTCATGGGGAGAGGCGGCAAGCCAGTGTGGGCGTCCTTGTTGCCCCCGTCTTTGCGCCCATAGGTTGGGGTTCCCCCCAGTTGATGAAAGGGTATCCTCCCTCCGCCTTTGGGCGGGGGGGACGGGTCCTGACTGTTGTTTTTGCTTACGCACCAAATGACGGTTCAGTGTACCCACCCTTTTTGGAGTTCTTAGGGGGTGTGCTAGAGAGCTCCCCCGGAGACTTCCTCGTCATCCTGGGAGACGTCAACAGTCGCTGAGGTAGTCAAAAAGCTCCTCGGTGACCGGGCTCCGGGGGTGGATGAGATCCGCCCTGAATATCTCAGATTTGTCCACATGTGCTTTGTGGATTTAGAGAAGGCTTTTAACTGTGTCCCTCAGACTATCTTGTGGGGTGTGTGCCGGGAGTATAGTGTACTGGACCTGTTGCTATAGGCCATTAAGTCTCTGTACCACTGGAGCCACATTGGTCACAACAGGTCAAATTTGTTTCCGGTGAGGGTTGGAGACCACCAAGGCTGTTCTTTGTCATCAGTTCTGTTCATAATTTTTATGGACAGAATTTCTAGGTGCAGCTGAGATGTTAAGGGGTTCTGGCTTGGTGGTCATAGGATCTTGTCTCTCCTTTTTGCAGATGTTGTCCTTTTGGCCTCATCATGCCGGGACCTCCAGCTCTCATTGGAGCAAATTGCAGCTGTGTGCGAAGCGGCCGGGATGAGAATCAGGACCTTCAAGTCAGAGGACATGGTTCTCAGCCAGAAAAGGGTGGAATGCACCCTCTGGGTCTTGAATGAGGTTCTGCCCCAAATGGAGGAGTTTAAGTACAGTATCACAGGGTCTTGTTCACGAGTGAGGGAAGAATGGAACGGGAGATCGACAGGTGGATCGGTGCAGCCTCTGCTGTAAATTGGACCATGTACAGGTTTGTCGTGGTGAGGAGGAAACTGAGCAGAAAGGCAAAGCTGTCAATTTACCATTTAATTTACGTTGCTACCCTCACCTATGGTCACGAGCTTTGGATAGTCGCAGATACAGGCGGATGAAATGAGCTCCATATGCCAGGTGGATTGACTACTCTAGGAAGGACTATCTGTTAGTGTACATTTCTGCCTTACACCCAGTGATCCTGGCATAGGATTTGGATCCACTGATCAGGATGAAGTGGTATGTAATGGATTTATGAATGAACATGTGTGTAATCTGTACAGCCTAACAAGGATAACTAAGTAACCCTGGGTTTACACTTGGGTATGATGTCCACGATCTCTGCGATTCAGAAAGCATGGTGTTCCACGATTGATGAGCACACTTGGAACATGATCGGGGTATAAAAAGGAGACAGGGAATTGAAACTTGAAGGATGTTGGCAAGTTCATCAAGATCCCCTTTGATGGTGCAATCAAGGTCTGTTACGCTCTGTCAAGGTCTAGTGTGCTCTACTACAACTCCCACGTTCGATCATGACGGTCATCAAATCGTAATAATCGCGGAAAGATTTTGCCTTGATCATCCCGGTTACCCCCCCCCCCCCATCCCTCTCAACTCACGATCATGCATGTGTAAACCCAAGGTGACTGACTATGATGTCATACAGTGGTGTCAAAAAGGTATTCATACTAGGGATGTAAATCCAACAACTCATTATTCAATTCGATTCCGATTTTTGGGTGGACGGTTAGATTCAGAATCGATTCTTGATTCAAACCGATGTTTGATTCATAACCATTACAAACAAAGGGAGCCAATTTCAAGAGTAACTACATTCCTCTATAAGCTAGGAATGACTCTTCCTTGCTGGTTCAGAGTTGGTTGGGAGTTTAGTGAAGTGCTGGAGTTTGTGTTGGTCAGGAGTTGGTCGTGCTGCTGCTCCAGTTCTTTTAGCTCCGGGTGACGGTGTAAGATGGATGTGAAGAGTTCCCGAAACACTTGACTTTTATTTTGCACACTGCATATGTCATGTCAAGCGCCACAATATGGATTTAGCTAGGTCTTATTTTCGGTGTAGGGCTTATTTTGGACTGTCCTGCAGAAGAAAGGGTAGGTCTTATTATCGGGGAAACACGCTAGGTCTGTAGCCACAACTCACTGGAACAATTTACGACGGAGGCCGTGTCTGGACAAATGGTACGCGCTGTGAGTAAGGTTGGAAATGCTCGAAAAAACATGTTCTTAAAAATCAATTCTTGAAAATTTGGATTGTGCATCGTTTTTTTTCCGGCACCCCTAATTCATACCCCATGAACCTTTCCACATTTTGTCACGTTATGAGTTTCATAAACGGGACTTAATCAGATCCCATCCATCTTACAAGAACAAGAAGTGGAATAAAAGACACTTAACAACAGACTTAGTGGTTGAAGAAAGCTTCTGTTCTCCACAGTGCACAATACACCCCCCCCCCCCCCCCCCCCCCTTTGTGCACGGTTAAGTTTGAAACAACTCACTCATTCCTGATGTCTTCCTCAGTGAAGGGAACATCCTCGATCAGAACAGCAGATTTTGCACTGAAGAAGATCCCCAGCATCGCCTGGATAACAACAACAACACACCATCTCTCAGGGTTTCACAATCCTAACACAGTATATCTATACAGAAAAATAGCACGGTACATATAGATATCAACAGATTACTCCATTACATTAACATTAACATTAACATTATCTTGATTTGGAACATCTCAAGTCCCTTTAACCAGCTGGTTGGACATTTTAGCTCCATCAGTGCCACAGACATGATGAAGGCCAAGGCTTACCAACATAATGACTCCCCAAATGCTTAATACAATCCCACACGCGGCTAGTTTGGGGCCACAAAATAACAGAGACGGCATTATTTCTAAATAGAAAACAAAAACCTGATAACACGAATACGATAACACTGATACGAGCTCAAGTGTTCAAGGATGGCGGACACAACGGTCGACAAATGGTCGCTAACCAACTCGGATCTACTCGGCTTTCTTCGTTCCATCTCGTCTTTGCTTCTTATTGGCTGACTTCTGACCAATCCGACAGCTCGAATATCTCGTGGTGCATTGTGGGATCGCATCTCTAGCAACCGTGCTAGCAGGATAAGAAAAACAACAATTAGTGCTATGAGTGATATTTCACCCTTTTTTAATTAAAGAAAGAAAGAAAAACTGTTTAAAAACCACATGTTATGTTTACACTCTGGTTGTTTATTAACTGTATGTAGTTAGTAAGTGGAAGAACTACAGTAGGTAGCTAACTGTGTGTCAGTGAACTTTGCTAGAATGACTTCGTCTTCAGCAAAGGTAAGGATGTACACCGGTTGGGTATGAATGTAAGTTAGGTAAATGCTGTAGTTTTGATTTATAAATCTTTATGTGCTGTAAATAGGTGGGTGAAATCTTCTCGGCGGCAGGCGCTGCCTTCAGTAAGTTAGGTGAACTCACCATGCAGCTGCATCCTGTGGCTGATTCATCACCTGCTGGGTAAGAGTCGGTCTGTCTGTCACTTCACTCAGTATTTACTTTCAGTCTTGAAGTCTTCTTCATATTATTGTTTATAAAATAATGTCCTTCTTGTTATATTTGTCGGTACTACTCAGCCTGCAGTCATAATGACCATTCAGAGTAATTTTACGCAGGGCGTTGCAAAGATTATCTAAAGAACAAATCCTGTCTGAAAGATCTCATAGTGGAACCACATAGGCATGGAAGATTACATGGATGGATGTCCCGTGTCCATGACCCTCACAGAAAACCCAATAAGTCTTTCATACCACCACCAAAAAAAAACAACAAAAAAGACATTTATTATTATTATTATTATTAACAAATATAATACTTTAAAAATAGTGGCTCATACACCACCGCTCAGACTCACACAGAAAAAACACACAAACTATTTACGACCCAGAACACGCTGGAGGGACTACATCTCTCGGCTGGTCTGGGAATGCCTTGGCGTCCTCTCGGAAGAGCTGGAGGAAGTGGCTGAGGAAAGGAACGTCTGGAAATCACTGCTTAGGCTGCCGCCCCCGCGACCTGACCCCGGAACAAGCGGAAGAAGATGGATGAATGAATGAACAAACTATCTATTTAACTCTGATAAACAAGCAAACTTACACTGAGCAAAACACCAACCGTTAATGGGAGCCAGGAACATGAACTCATTAAATGGATAATTAACCAAACAAGATAGGAGATACAAATGAATGTGTAAATTAGCTAGTGAAAGACTGAAAAGAAAACTCAGTTTTAAACTTTTTTTCAAATTTTGCTTTAGAGCATTTTCAGCTAATGCAGTCGACACTTTTTTTTTTTACGTGTTTATTTTATCCAGGGCTGATCAAGCCCTTAAGGGAGACGTGCGACTCTTATAACACCAGCCTCGGATGCCTATTAATAAAGATGTCTATTAGACGCTCTGACATTAGGTAATGTGTATAATGTGTATGTGCATAATGTGTATTATTATCTATATTTGTAATAAATGTGATCTGCTGAACTCCTTTTCACCAGCATGTCACACTGTTATAGACAATCTGATAACCTGCTGATAGTGGTGGCAGTTGGATTTAACCTTTGTTTCCTCTCTTCTTGAAGCAATGCTTTGGTCCTTCAGTCTGTCCAGCTCACTCCTCATCTGTACACTCTGTTTAAAAAGAGAATCAGCTACACAGCTTTAACTTTCCTGTTTACATCATTATTTATCATTATCTTGTAGATCTAGCTTAGCTGATCTCTGTAATACCCTAGTACAGCTATGACTGCAATGCATTGTGGAACTTTAGGGTCAACATTTGCTGTCTCTACACCCGTATCTATTTATCTATGTAGAACCAAGGCCTTCTTCACAGAAACAATCAAAATACATCACTGAACAACTTACCATTAAAATCTCTAGACACATAACATTTATTTCAACATAGACATATTTAGTTTCAAGGTGGATTTTTCCTTGAACTTCTTGTATTCTTCCAGTCCAATTAAGGATTGTTAACTGGTACTGTATTTTCCTGGCAGTACTTGGATTGCTGTTTATCTCCTGTTTCATCACTTCTCTCTAGAGCCAAATGGACAGAAACTGAAATCGAAATGCTGCGTTCAGCTGTGAGCCGCTTTGGTGATGATTTGAACAATATCAGCTCTGTCATTAAAGAACGAACAGTGTAAGATTTAACCCACCGATTATCTGTTCTGTTTGCAGTCATGTTTTTTTTCTTATTGTTTTTTCTCTGTCTTTCTGTCTGCTTGTTTATTTGTCTGTCTGTCTATTTTTGTTTGTCTATTTGGTTTAATTATACCACAGTGCTGAATTGTTAATTCTGATTAAAGAGGTGGTGTTGAAAATAATTTGTTCAGTAAGAATTTACATATGGATTTAAGAACATATAATTGTTAAGTTTATTAACTTTATTTTACTACCACATTCGCTATACTGTGTCGGCTACAGCTGAGCCGATACTCTCATTGGCTATGCAATGTGATAATGTAACCTTAGTGGGTCGCAACTCCTCAACCAAGATTTGCACGCTGGCCATTGGCTCACTTAGAGCTCATCTACCCTTTAACACATCTTGTATTTCGTGCTTCTGAGTGTCATGCCACCCTCCTCTCCAGCTCAAAGCTGGTGGGGGAGCTGGTTTAGTCGCCGACCACATGGCAGGTTGTACTGGGTTACAATGTTACCAGTATCTTAACAAATTCTGACCTATTTTAAGACAGATTTTTTTTCTATTTAAGGGAAGGAGTCTCCAGAAAGTTTTCTGTATCAGTCAGTTAAAGCTTTAACTTTACTTTTCATACACAGAAAATGTATATGAAAGTTACTGTCTCTCAGCACAATATTGTATATGGAGCCAGATTGAGGCTTCATATACAATATTCCATCTTAAGTTGAAGGGGAAAAATTGAAAGAAGAATGATGAGCAGACATTCCACACATCACTATGAATGAATATAAAGATATAACTTGTTGCTCTTTAATAAAGAAGAAATGTTAGTGCTGGTAAATTGCTGTGGTATAAAACAAAAAACCAAAACCTTTTAGAAATTATCATTAACTTGGTTGTATTGTGCTGCATACTTATCATGTGGGTAGGTAGCTTCAAAAGCTCGTTAACACATGACATCATAAAAAAATGCTTCCTGATTGACTGATGATGCATTTTCATCTGTTTCTCTCAGTGCCCAGATAAAAACCACAGTAAAGAGGAAGCTGTATGAGGACAACAGAGTCCCGCTTGCATCAGAGCCACCCCAAAAGACTGTCAAGAAAACCACTGTCGCCATGACAACACCAGCATCCATGGCTCAAACCTCACAAGTTGTGACTTCAGGATTGCAGCGTGTTTCTTCTTTGCCACACACAATTAAAAAGCCCAAACCTTCAGGTGATGAGTGTAAAAACGACTTTAAGCATATTTTCTTTCAAATGAAGTGAATTAATTCCTTGCTACCAAACCAGTGAGTTAACTAAATGATCTTTTGCATCAGATGTGACGCTCAGTGCTCTGAATGACTCGGATGTCAACAGTGACCTGACGGATATGGAAGGGTTAGGAGAGGGCTCTAACAAAAAAACCAACTTCGATCAAGGTACAAGTAAGCCCTTTGTGGCTACTTGATGGAATCAATAGAATATTCTTATGATTAAATGATCAAAATCCCATCAATATATATTGATTTCACAATTATTGACACCCTGGGAATACTTGGAACACATTGTAACTGGAGCATTTTCCCTATTTAACTTTTTTTATTATTATTATTTGAGTGTGGAGGAACTTTTAGGCTATTATCCATGACTTACTAAATAACTGGGGTACTAACATAAGGTACGCAGAGGCCGAATGCCTAATTCCATCACCACGGGAAGGATAAGAAGATACACAAACTAAATTAAGGAGAAGTGTGTTGACACAAGTCCAGTCATCTGGTGCCAATAATTGTGAAATGTTGTATGGGTATGATGCTCAGGCAATGTTTTAACAATAAAATTGTGTTTAGTTAACACAAATCTGTGTTAGAGAAACTTTTTCTGATAGGATTCTTTGGTTTGATCGATTAAAAACATTTACACACAGTTTTACTACAACAATGAGAAACATGGTGCATTTTCCCCATTAACTCATTTCTTCTCCCCACACAGAGTGTCTGAGTTTGGACTCCAGCCTTATAATGAACTCCAGTGACCTGCCGCTTCTTTCCCGGTGAAACACGTTTGGTGTACTTTGTGACGCACCAGAAGACCATTGCAATCAGACAGAATGTGACATTCAGGCTTATAAGCTTTGGTTTGTTTATGAAAAATGAATCTCGTCTGCTTTAATTTTATTATACCACTGAGGTATTTTTAAATATGCTAGATATGTTAAGCTTAACTCAAGGCTGGCTTTGATCATGTTCAACATTTCCAATTAAGTGGTTCAGATCACTGAGTAAAACTCCTACAGGTGCTCTAGTTTTGTTTTCTATTATATTTTAAGTACTGCTTGTCAGAGAGGGATGTGACTGTGCTTCAATTGATGTTTTATCCTTTGCTTACTGATATAGTGTATAGTCAAATAAAAAAAAATTAAATACAGTATCTTTATTTATGATATCTACAATGAAAATACAAATTCTAAAGTGAACAGCATTTTGTATCTACTAGAAATGAGATATTAGCAGGTACATGATATGCAGAGAGGGAATGAATATACCTTTTATATACCTCATTGCTTTAGTATATTACAGTTTATAAAAATACACCTTCCTCTTCTGTTTGCTGTGGTTACAACATATTTACATCTCAAACACAAGAGGCAAGTGTGTGTGTTCATTTTATAGATTGCTCCATGTGCTTACAAAAATGAATTCAACTCCCAGCCTCTTATTCCAGCTTTGTAACAGTCACTGATTAACACTTGTCCTTCATTCTTTTTAAAGAGACACGAGATGCAGATAATGAGCCTCCCATTTAAGTGAAATGTAAATAATAGACAAAAATTTACAAACCTAAAAACAATTTCAAGTGAAAGCTGTACTTCAACCAGAAACAACTCTGTCCAGGTTACAGAAAGATGCTTTCTAAACAAAGCTGACCATTTACAATTTTACATAAATAAAACATTTACATATAAATGATCAGTTCTGTTCCTTTAAGAAGAAAAGAAAAGAAAGAAAAGCCACACAAAGGGGGGGGGATTATTGAGTCTTTCCTATTCCGTGACGTATTTTTCTATATCTATATATTGCACAATCCTTTTCAAGACTCATTTTGGATCCACTGGTTTTGATTTAAACATTTACAACTGGAGACTTTGACAAAATGTGCAAACGTCTTTGGAATTACTCTACAAGGCATTTCATTGTACCAGCAATAAAGCTAAAACAATTTCAGCCAAAGTCAAGAACCTTAACGAAATCTTTCTGGAAAGTTCCTTCGTAGCTTTGCAATGTGAAATAAATGCTGATGTTGAAATATTAAGTCAGAATGTAGCTACTTGAGATGCTGGTTTGAAATGTAACATGGTCAAGCGTTGCCGTTTTTTTGTTGTCAGTCTATGATGCACATGATCCACATCAGTCCTCTTCCTGTTTAAAGACTGTTCTGGAAACATTAATGCATTTGTCAGCCAAAAAAAGGTTTGTAATCAGCAATACTGTACATCTGTTAGTCTGTTTAGTTTTATAGCCACCCCACCAACAGCATGGAACTATGATCTCACTTATTTAATGTAAGTCAGACTTACAGTACCAGTCAAAGGTTTGGGCACACCTGCTCATTTGAATTGAACAAGAAAGTGTGCCAGAATTTCTGGTTCTGTATATGAATAATGTCTAACACTGCAAGGGAAAAAAGAGATATCTATCACGTTTACCCATGTAATACATTTTTTTATTTTTACAGCCTTTTGGCTTGTGTGGCCTCATTTGTGGTTTCTTGACTACAGGCGTCAGGTCACATGGGTGCTTCTGCAACATAAGAATATAATAAATATGCTAGTAAAAGCTTGTGCCGGTTATCTATCCGTCCATGACCTAAACCACTTGTCTGTCGGGGTCACGGGTAAGCTGGAGCCTATCCCTAGCACAGATACAACCCACCATTCACACTCACAGGCAATTTAGTGTAAGCCAGTTGACCTAATCTGCATGTCTTTGGACTGTAGGAGGAAACCAGATAACCTGGACGAAACCCAAACACACATGGGGAGAACAAAACTCCACACAGAAAACGCCCCCAGTCATCTGCGAGGTCCGAAACCAGACCTTTTTTGCTGTAAGATACCAGTGCTAAGCATTTCACCACCATGCCGCCCGGTGTCTGTTATTTAGGGTAGCATTTTCTGCTTTTATTGTCTTGTTCTTCGTCCATATTAAATAAAAACTCGAAGGACGAGCAGGGTGGCGTCAGTGTAATTCCAAGGGTTGTTGGAAGGATTTTATGAAAAATATAAATTTTTTTTTGAAGAAATGCATAAAAACAATCCTTTAAAGCAAAGCTTATATGAACACACTTGTGGCCTGAGCAGTCTACTAAACTAATGATATTATCTTAAATATAATAATGAAAAAAAAAATACTATTTGGAAGACCTCAATGGTTGTGGATGAGGTCAGTTCTAAGCCTGCTGAAAACTAAACCCCATGAAGGCAATAATTTGATGAGTTTGCATGCTCACAGGCAATCGTTATGTGGAACTAGACTAGACTGAATCAATGAAACACTGAGTGTAAATCCTGACACTATTTCACAAAAACCCTTGCACTGGTGCAAAGAACTATTAACAAGTCACACGACCCTGGAGCACACAAGCACTGCACCATTCCCGGCAACATCAGTCATACAACATAAAACCTTCCTTGAAAAGTTCCCTCGGGAAGGATTTTCTTGCAAACAATATGGAAGGGAAAACATTCCGTAAAAAAAGAACCGAGCAGCGGGATGGCGAGATGATCCCAGTACATGGTTTTGAGCAGTCAGGAAGTGCTGAGTGTAAAGACAAAAACGTCCTTACACTGCTGGTGTGGTTTAGATGCTGGGGTGTTGGGACGTAAACGGTGAGGGGGGAGAAAGTGAGAGTGTGATGTTCTGAGGATTGGGACATACTGGTACAGCACTTGGGGCAGAATCCACTGACTGGGAAACACTGCACACAGAAGAAAAAAATATACAAAAGGAACAGTGTGGGCAGAGGTGGGAGGAAAGAAACCTTGATCACCAGCACAATGCAAATTATTTCCCTTTATAAGGCCTCACCTGACAGTGCAACTTGTTATGTGGGCAGGATCAGTAACTCCAGCAACAAAGAGTTTTTTAGGTGGACCGTCGGACTCTACTCCACCTGACCAGGCGAAAATAAAATTGAAAATCAAAAGATAAGAATAAAGCGCAATATGAGAAGAGACATTAAGACTTCTATATACATTCAGAAAGTATAATTAACGCCTGGGACAAAAACCCAGCATAGATCGTTAACACAAGTTTAACTTCTTCCTTACCTTTTCTTTTTAAAGGGGCAACCACTGGCCATCTCACTGATGCGCTCACTGAACCCCTGTCGAAAAGCAGTAGTATGGTATTTCTCAGATTTTTAAACTAATTGCATGATGAATGTAACGACTATAAAGGATCAAACCTCAAGTTTATGTAGCGGCAATTAAAGCTCAGGTATCACTCCTACTTTCAGAACTTCATTATAAATTTCAGCCACCAATGCTTCCCCAAATCCCCCCTGAAACGGCTGATTTTGTGTCCGTGCGTGGACAGCCAGTTTGGCTTCCTCCTCCCTATTTACAGTGTTTTCGTGGTTGCACTCTGTTCTTTCAGTGCACTGGGAGGCAAACTGGGATGAGTGAAGATACCATTGTGGGGGGGTTGTTTGGTTGGTTAGACCAGCTTATCGGAAGGCCCAGCATGCCGACACACTATTGTGCTCAAAAAGGTTTGTGGTGAAAAACCTGGGTTTATGGCCAGCACAAACAGCCCAGAGGGAAAAATTTAATATGTACTAACCTCATTACAGAATTGGTATTTATCATTGTACCAACCCATGGAGGTATTTATTCTGATCCAATGTTTAATGTGATTACAGCCTTAACTTTTTTCCTACAGAATCTTAATATAGAGGCAGCATGAGGAAGTAATTAGCACATCCACCGCACAGCAAGAAGGTCCTGGGTTTGAATCCCGGCCTCAGTAAGGGCATTTCTGTGTGTAGCTTGCATGTTCTTCTTGTGCCAGCATGGGTTTCCTCCAGGTTACTCAGGTTTCCTCCAACAGTCCAAAGACATGCACATTAAACTAACTGTCTGTGAGTGTGGATGGTTGTGTGTGGGTGTGTGTGTGTGTGTGTGGTGTTGTGGACTGACAAGCTGTTCAGGATGTACCCTGCCTTTGCCTAGTGTCGACTGAGATAGGCTCCACCCTCCCAGTGGCCCTAATATGATTAAGCGGTTCGTCAATTGAATGAAGAAGTAACTGAAACATATTTTATCTTCTTATAAACCAAAAATAAAATTATATACTAAATAAATATCAAACTTTCATTCGTTACTTTGCTTGCAGTATAATGAAACCTACCCTCGGAACCTTCTGGTTGGACTCGGAGAAGAATTAGGAGTGACTCCGGAGTCTGGGGAATGGAAATCCTATGACAATGAGAGACAGCAAGAGAAAAATGATTGAAAAAATGATCAAAAGCCTATTAAATCAAAGCGGTCCGTCATACTCACTGGTGATAGATGCCCGTGCCAATAATAACCAGGAGGTGAGGGGACCGTAGCTGAGGCACTAGAAAAGAAAAGGAAAATCAGAAATCAAACATAAATTCATGTGCGGTGACATATTAGGTTTAATTCAACATTATCAACAGTAGAACTACATGGTTACCTTAGTCTTTGTAAACTCCCTCTGAGAGCGGATTCCATATTCTCCGTCTGCAGTGAAAAAACACACATCAGTACTTTAAACATAAGCTGGATGCCTGTTTTATAAAACACACCTAAAACTGTGCTCACGCAACATCGATCCAGTGAAATTCTTTAACCCATCCTAAGTGAGCACACACTGCAGCATCCGGAGAGCAGTTGGGGGTACGGTACCATGCTCAAGGGCACCTCAGCCATGTCAGTGAAGGAATGGAAAGTGCTGCTCACTTCCCGCACCACCACACATTTTCCCCACTGGTTCAGGAATCGAACAAATGACCTTTAGGTCCCAAACCCGCTTTTTTAACCATAAGGCCACTGCTGCCCCACATGTTCTCTGATTGTTACCCAACGTAATTCTGATATCATTCCGATGTTTCCTCCAATGTTATTACGATCTATACTGACATCACTCTGATTTGTATCAATGTTGTTGCGATTGTGTCTCCGATACTGTATAAAAAAATACGAGAATGTTTCCAATGTTGCTTACATTTTTTTTTAAGTTGCACTCCGATGTTTCCCCTGTGTTTTTTCAAACACATCCAAAATATTTCACTCTTCCCCAAAGTTTTCGCTGAAATTTTAATATGTCCGCCAAAGTTCTCTGATGTATATACAATGTTCTCTGATTTCCTCCAGTATAACATCACAATATGATCAGGCCAAACCGGGATCATGACCGTTATTGTGTGAGCGCACTTTAAACATGAAATTCAAATTACATGATCTTAGCATGAGTCTCAATGTCACATTTGTTCTGTGCTGCAGATTTTAATCTCACCTGCCGCCTGTGATCTGGTCTCTCGCCATGTAAATTGAACGGATTAAAATGCATGGTCTAGAACAAAAGAGACAATGTATTGATTTTCTCTAGGCAATGACTGTCAATACATGGCTCACCCTGCTGCCTAGTATATGAATATACACTTACTCGAGAGGGGCAGCTGGGGTTTACAGACACACTGCTCCGACGATACCGGGCCGAAGTGTTTGAGCTGAACACTGTCATTCCATCACTGTGGGGAAATTTTATGAGACACTTCAATTATTAGGAATTTGCTTTAAAAAAAAAAAAAAAAAAGGAATCAAGTTACGTCATGTTATGTCACATTACTGAACTGCATGCTGTAGTACTTTACAGCTGATTTGAGGCAAAGTAGCCTTAAACGTTGAATAAGAACAAAAACAAAAATACATCAGCACATCCAGAAAAAAATAAACATCAACATTCATTTGGAAAGGGTACGTCCTTAGTAAGGGGGGGGCAAAATGGCTCATTGGTTAGCACTGGTGTAAAGGTTTGGCGCTTGAAGCTCAGTCAAGGGTCCTTCTGTGTGGAGTTTGCATGTTCTCCCAGTGCTTGTCTGGGTTTCATCCAGTACTCCAGTTTCCTCCCACAGTCCAAAGATGTGCACATTAGCTCAACTGGCTAGTTTACACTGACCGCAGGTGTGATTGTGAAGGGTTGTTTGCGTCTGCAATAGATTGGTAACCTGTTCAGGGTGTACACCGCCTCCCGGTGACCCTGACAGACAAGCGGTATGAATATTGGATGTATGGACATAGCAAAGAAAATTAAATGCACTCTTTTCTGTTTTGTTGTTTTTGTTTGGCCACTCTATACTTCCCTGTGCTGTTACAGTAAGATATATATTTTTTCTGAATAACCTGGTTTCCTTTAGGCATGTTTATAATTCAATTTAATTTTATTAAATACATTGGTGAATAACTAAGACTGTCACAAAGCAATTTTAGAGAAATCTGAACATAGGTCCCTAATGAACAATCCAGAATTCCCCGAGACAGCATGAGAAAGAACCCTTAAAAAGAACCAAACTCAAAAGGGAACTCAACCTCTTCTGGGAGACGGTGACACCAGATAGTACAATTTTGAGTCATTACTCTTCTTCAGCAGCATGTGCTATATTCATGTGTTCATTAATTTGCCACTTTGCCACCAGCACCACCATTTTTAACACAGTGACAGCATATCTAAAATAACATCATGTGAACACTCTTGATAAAAACAGAGGGCAGGAATAAAATCATTCATTTGACTAAGGGCAGCACGGTGGCGTAGTGGTTAGCACGTAAGCCTCACAGCAAGAAAGCCGTGCGGGTCCCAGGCTCGGTAAGGGCATTTCTGTGTGGAGTTTGCATGTTCTCATCGTGCTTGTGTGAGTTTCCGCTGGGGACTCCGGTTTCCTCCCACAATCCAAAGATAAGAACATGAGTCCTAGTGGGTATTCCAAATTGCCCCTTGGTGTGAGTATAACTGAGAATGGTCCAGAGTCGGCTAAGAATAAAGTGGCAAATAATCAAATGTATGTTGTGACTAACTAAAATTATTATATACTACATGGGAACGACACTACTGATTGGTCCACTCAAGTGGATTCAGCTTGAATCAAAATGATGAACACTTACTGTTTGTCACTTGGACCAGGTAGTGTTATCACTGTCCCTCTCACAGGCCAAAGACATGCACATTATCCTAATTTGCTGTTGTTCCAAAATCGCCCCTAGGTGTGTGTGAATGGTTGTGTATGTGTTGCCCTACAATGGGCTGGCGAGCTGTTCAGGGTGTACCCCGCCTTCGACCAGTGTCAGCTGAGATAGGCTCCAGCCTCCCCGTGACCCTAATAGCATTAAGATCCTTTTCAGTCTTCTAGCGCACTGGGGATACATAAAATGAGGGTTATTGTTCCAAAATCTGTACATATTATGTAAAATTTCATATATGAATAAATACACGATAGTACGGAGTACCTTCAAAAAAAAAAAAAGGATCAGCTTGTCTTGAAAATATACACGGAAGTTAAATTTTGGACAAATTCGAGTTTCCCACTTGAAAAAGTGAAATAATTTTCAAAGGAGGATGTTTGTCATGAAAACTTTTTTTTTCAAAATTAGACAAGCACATGTCATTTATCTAAATCATGCATTGGTGGCAATATTCTCGATTAGTTCTGCACCGGGCAGATCTGAGTACATTCGAGGAAGTGTCCATCCAAAATGTCCACTCCGACTTTTCTGTCTTTTTTCAATCAGATGCACTTTTTATAAAGTACATCTAGGTATGTAACTTTAGAGCAAAACATATCTGAGCCAGATTCTAAAATGTTGATTACACAAGCATGTGAATATGTGTCCGTCCAGACGTGTCCACTCCGAAATCTAGGTTTATGCCATTAGTAAATTAACACAAAATATATTTCTACCAATAAAAGATCAGGAAAAATATCCATTTGCGACATATTTACAACTTGAACTGGTTTTAACTTTGAAATGACGATGATAATCTTTAAAGAAATGCTACTGTTTTGGACAGGCATACTTTCAAAGGCCATAACTTCCAAGAAAATAACGTTACAGCCAAAATGTAAAAAGTTTTTATAACCTTGAACATTTAAGAAGA
This sequence comes from Neosilurus hyrtlii, assembly GCA_028564935.1. Taxonomy (NCBI): domain Eukaryota; kingdom Metazoa; phylum Chordata; class Actinopteri; order Siluriformes; family Plotosidae; genus Neosilurus; species Neosilurus hyrtlii. Next base: position 5,589,678 of record JAOUQZ010000008.1, on the reverse strand, counting down.
ACTAGTACTTAAAAAACTAAGAAATTAAAAACCTTTATTTTGACCCCTTTGTGACTGATTGCTTTAAGAGACTGTCAAAATGCCCTTTAGCGACTTGGGCAAATAAGTGAGTGAGTGAGTGTGTTGTGTTTAAAAATGCTACTGGGGTTTTTATTGCATTTTTGAAATTAAAACCACTTTACATTTGGGACAAAATTAAAACCTTCTTCCAAATGAATTAATACACATTAATACAGTATAATCTGTGATTTTATTATTACCCCTGATATAGGCAAGCAAAATTTGATTTTTAGTTTCTCGTCAACGCCCACATGTGAAGTTTGTCACTCCTCGCGGATGAAAAACCCTCGTCAACGTCGACAGTCCTGCCGACAATCTTTTTTTTGTTTCATCAAACCGAACAATCCAGAATTCAACAAAACTGACTGGGACGTCGTTGACTAACCACGTCGACAACGCTGTCGAGGTTGCTTCTTGGATTCAGAACGAGGCTGTATAGGCAGCGTGTTTACACATATGTACAAGTGCATGGCCACTTTTCAATCAGTAATTGTACCTAATTTGAAATCAACATATATATTTTGAAAGGCTGTTTAGTCTTGAGCCTGAAGTTGGTAGCGATAGATTCAAATCACATACCACATGTACTGATAGTGCTTGTGCTATCCTGTTCTAAGAGGTTGCTGTATTCAGTTCTGATTTTACCTGATAGTTAAGACACAATGTCAGTCCAGTTCCCATTTAAAAAAAAAAAAACTGCTGAATTTCAGGGCTTGTGTAATCCTGTTCTGATCAGATTCTATTTTCATTTCATGAAAATAAATGGAATAGTTGGACAAATCTCTTTCTATAAAAACTGTCACGGTGTTGAAAGTTGATCAAAAACCCTCCTCACATTTCATGAAGGGGCTGACGAGAAACCGAAAATCTAATTTCGCTGTCCTTATTCAACAGATGAGCAAAAAAGTATATTAAGATATTATACTATACATCAACACACACACACAATATATATATATATATATATATATATATATATATATATATATATATATATATATATATATATAT
>JAOUQZ010000008.1:5552078-5585859 GCA_028564935.1 Neosilurus hyrtlii | reverse complement strand
CGTTTATATATAGATATATATATATATATATATATATATATATATATATATATATATATATATGATATTTTTATCTTATCATGAAACAAATGCAGTTTCAGTAAATCAGGACCTGCTTGTTCATAATTTACACAGTGAAACTATCATTAAAATACAGATACAGAAGGTTCAAAGTAATATTAAAGGATTAGGCTTCATTTTAATCTTGTGTTAGGATGAGGACAGGACAGAGTTTAACTGTTAATATCATACATGGTCACAGGCTGTAAATTAATAACACCTTCCTGTTTTCATTTATTAACTTGTTCTTCTATATGAATCAATCTCATTACACTCCATATGCCAGCAGCCATTGTAGGTCTTGTATTAATTAATGGAGGGAAATGAAAAATTGATCATTTTAATGCTTTAATGCCTTTATGTTGTAATCATTTAATAAATAATTTTTCAAAAGCAAATTACTGAGCAGGGTTTTTAGTTAAAGCAGTCTTAGCATAACCACACTTGTGAAAAATATTTAAATATATAATAAAATATGACAAGAACAGAACGCCATGATTTCTGTTGCAAATATATTTCTGTTCCAATCTGGTAAATAGCCAACTATTGAGCAATAAGGTGATAAAATGCAACTATATTCAGACAGATAAATTGAATAAGACGTATTTTTATTGTTCATTCAATTGAAGTTACTACAACAAATTTGTGATCGGTATTACTCAGACACGGCGCAGTGGTTCGCATGTCCGCCTCAAAGCAAGAAGGCTGGGTTCCATTCCCGAACTCGTGTGTTTCTGTGTGGGGTTTGCAGGTTCTTGCCATGCTTGCGCGGGTTTCCTCCAGATAGTCCGGTTTCCTCCCACTGTCCAAAGACATGCACAGTAGGCTAATTAGCTGTTCCAAATCACAGCTAGGTGTGAGTGTGAATGGTTGGCCCTGCAATGGTCTGGCGAGCTGTTCAGGGTGTACCGTGCTTTCGCCCAGAGTCGGCTGAGATAGGCGCCAGCCTCCTCACAACCCTAATTAGGATTAAGTGGCTTAGAAAATGCATGAAAGAATGAATGAGTTATTCAGACACAGACAGTTCATAGGAAAGCCACCATGCACAGGGTTTGGTCACGCTCACAGTCCTTTGTGTGATTCTTGAGCTTTTGGAATTTTCCTTTTGATTATGAGTTGTATGTTTTTCACCTTGTTCCCTCTTTTCAGCCACCACCTCCTTTTTCAGTCCTCCAAGAGCCCTTGATGGCCATGCATGGTGTGTGTGATGACTGGTTTCTGTCAGGCCACAGCAAGAGAAGCCATTGTCCCCAGTGAGGAAGTAGAGCAGAGCATTGAGCCATGAATTGAATGACGCTAGGGGTCGGGTGACTTTGTAGCAGACAGAGATAGCATGAATGGTGTAGCACTCTGCGTTTCTCTGTTTCAGAATGAGGTACAGTGTCCGGGTGATATGGAATGGCAGGAAGCATAGTGCAAACAGGAAGGTGATGGTAATGATTGTTTTGATGGACTTACGCCTCCTGCTGATATAAGGTGCATGCTGAGAGCCAGAGATTGAGATCGAAGTGTGATTGTTGGGGCCTTTTTCATTTTCACCAACCTCCTGTGCATATGGTTGGGTGTGTAAAGTCTGAAAGATGGTTCGAACCACCTGCGAGTAACACCATGCAATGACAGTAAAGGGAACAAAGAAGCCTAGAAGGTGAAGAACAATGCCATATGGAATGTACTCTGAAAACTCTGTGTCGGTTGCGACGTCAAAACAATTCTTATATGTCTCCAGGCCCACCGTCTTCAGTCCATGTCCCATGGTTGCGTTCTTTCTGTTTCCATCGACTCTCTGCATGTCACCAGTTTGAGCGAAACGAAAGATTGGACAGGTGAGCAAGAACACCACGACCCAGATCATTGCACAGGTGCTCTTCGCGGCACGTTTGCTTTCCAGTGTGATGGTTCTGATGGGGTGGCAGATGCCCATGTAACGGTGCACAGAGATACATGTGAGGAAAAATATGCTGCAGTAGAGGTTAAAATAAAAGAGGAAACGTACCAGCCTGCACATAAAATCCCCAAACACCCAGTGGTCATGCATGACATAACTTGCCACCAGGAGTGGCAGAGATAAGCTGTACATTAAGTCTGTGGATGCCAGGTTAACCATATAAATTAGTGAGGTATTCCATCGACGGGCACCGCGGTATGAACGCAAGAGGACAGTGGAGTTTAGAACGACGCTTAGAAGGAATGTTATAGAGTAGCACAGGGGTAAGATGATGTACTTGTATGACTCATCGTTGCTGCAGCTGAGTGGTGGTGTCAGGATTAAATCGGTGTGGTTACTCAAGGAATTCGAGTTTGTGCCTCGCTCCAATAAGGCATCTCCCATGGTGCTGGAGAAAGCAGTACTCATCAGCTGTTTGTAATACAGAACTTCATCTTACATTTCCTCCTCACTGCTAATGATTAGTCCTGAGCACCTTCCTGTGGTTGAGTAGCTTGAGAGTAAATCCTCAGATTTTTTTCCAGCACTAAATGAAATCCAGAATCATTAAAATTAACAACGGTTGTATGTAGGTAATTAGCATTTTAAAAGAGACAAGGATTTCACTTAAATGTCATATTTCATCTGTTGTACTTAAGTGTCCTCATCCCATTATCATGTTATGTAACTAAAAAAAATATCATGTTGACCAAATTATTGTGCTGATTCAGTCTTACTTGGTCGATTAACCTTTTAATCAGTAACAGGCTTTTATTTTTAACTTTCCATTTATATGTCTAGTTCCTATTACTTGCATAAAAAATCTATAGTCTGAATAATCCTTAATTGCTGACCTAATCTGCCATATAAATCAGAAGAGGAAATACTTACATGTCTGGAAAATGAGCAATTCATTCAAGCTATTTTTGCAGCTAACATCTCAATGCAACTGTTCCGTCATAGACAGAAACCTGCGTCTAAATATCAAGCGTTTGTGACACAGAGGCCGTTCTTACACTGCGATAGCATGTGGTCTCACAGGTACACTTTGGTAAATAATTAATATCTATTCATTTAGACTGAAATACTGAAAGGAAACCCAATATGGTATACAGTACAGTGTGTTCCTTCAGAAACTGCAAGGGAAGCATGGAATATAATGGTCGTTTAAAAAGTTATGTGAATGAAAATGTCTGTGTTGTATGAGAATTCAGAACAGATTATCCGCAAAGAAAACTGTCCATCTACCCATCAGTAACATTGAACAACGATAAAACCTACCTTTTTTTTCAGTAGACAGTTACAATTTCCTATCCATGTGTGCTGCTTGTTATTCTGATCTTTCTCTTGCTCTCACTCTTTCAGACCATGTCTTACTTTGCTTGGCTGAGCAGCTGAGCTGTGCAAGCCTGAGAGATCATGTTTATTAGACATTGACATTCACTCCAGTCGACATACTGTGAGGTAGAACGTGGATCATCGAGAGGTTGTACGTTAGAGTATATTCCTCCATGTCGACATTTCTTGTGTGAGGCTTCAGCTAAACACCTGCCAAGAATGTTATTGCTCCTCCTTGTTTGAAGGCTCTTCACTTATTCTTTCCTGATACACAAGGTGCACTGAATAGTCTGTATGATTAACAAATCTTATACTTTATAAGTGAAATACAAAAAATATAAAGCATAGCTTTCATTATAATACATTAGTTTCTCTATAGCAGCTTCCAGAAATACAGATATTACTGAAAAAGCAACAGTGACAATATTCCATATGCTTTAAATATTAACCCTAAATTAATACTGTTGGTTACCAGTGACTTCTAACCTCCTCCCACCACATTATTCCTTTATTATTTTTCCAGTTAGGAAAATGCACAAACTGAATAAAATTTTTTTTTAAAAGAGACTTTGCCTAGATACCCATTCATTTATTTTCTAAGGCGCTTAATCCTCATTAGGGTCGCGGGGAGGCTGGTGCCCATCTCAGCTGACTCTGGGCGAAGGCGGGGTACACCCTGAACAGCTCGCCAGACTATTGCAGGGCCAACACACAAACAACCATTAACACTCACACCTAGTGGTGATGTTGGAACAGCCGATTATCCTACTGTGCATGGTTTTGGACTGTTGGAGGAAACCAGAGGAAACCCACATAAGCACGGGGAGAACATGCAAACTCCCCACAGAAACGCCTGAGCCTGGGAATGGAACCCAGGCATTCCGGCTGTGAGGCAGACGTGCTAACTACTGTGCCACCCTTAGCTTAGATAGATATACGATCAAAATAATCATGTATGCACTGAACAGTGAATAGATTTACAAAGAGCTCAATACATTTGATAACGCTGACAGCACTGTACGTATTGGGGGGAAAAAATATACGTAAAATTATTAAAAATGTTTTGACAAACATCAGTAAAACTCCCACATATTTAGGAGTTAAGTAGACATTACAAATGTATTCAGGTATATTACTTGTCAATTTTTAATAAAAATAAAAGTGTGTTAGGTTCTTTTTTATAAACACAAGAAGTCCCATACTTGAAAGATGCTAATGTACTGTATATCACATGCAGTTCATATCCCCATAAAGCAGATACTGATCACTCATACATCTAACAGCAGTCTTCACAGTTTTTATGGATGGTAATATAAAGAGAATGTTGAAAACATGATGGTCATGCTTGTTTAGGCATTCTTTCACACATATACAGTTTCTCACAATAAAACTTGTGACTTAAAATAGTTATATTCACATAGTAAGCAATATTTGTGAGCACAAAAAAAGAAAATCAAGACAAAACAGGATCCTATGGCTTTGTTAGTGTAGTAGAAAAATCATATTGGACAATACATTGCTGGTGTAATAAAGGGCCCATCATTCCAAAAAGGCCTAAGATATGGCTGCATATTTTATAATACAGGCTAATTATAGATTGATGTGAGTCACAGTGATGTCATATCCTGTACATCGAGGAGCATGGCATCTTGTTTTGTCCTTAGATTGTCCCTCACCACCAGATGCTTCACTAACTCTGAGCTCAGATCTATGGGATTAAATAATTACACACAAATACAGATATTTATACGTTTAAAATCTTAATAAAACAGAGGATGATGTACTAACCCTGAATGTCCTCATGGAGGGACGTCCTGAGGGCATTAAGCTGAAGCACAGAGCATGTTTGCAGGTCACTGCGACTAAGCTTGCTTCTCCTAAGGCTCACATCCTTCTGGCTCAGCTTCTGCATCAACAAAACACATCAGGACAATGTAGGAACAAACACAGTCTGGCACAAAAGAATGCATGACTCATAGCTATGACATCACAGTGTATTATATTGTGCAATGCTGGCATGCATTTAAAGCACCTGTAGCTGCCTCTGCTCAGCCCAAAGCTTATCTCGAAGCTCACTCAGAGCTTCTCTCACTTCCTGCTTCAGGCCAGATGATTGTCTTCTGTGTCCCTGTAAATCATGTGGCCTCTTCCAGTAAGAAAGCAAAGAAATAATCTATTATCATAATTCCATCCTGTAATTACAGGTCTTGGTATAAAGAAAAGAAGCTCATTTTAAATGCAGCTAGAGATGATTTTTGGAGCTCGGTTCACCTCTTTGAAGGATTCCCCTTCATCCCCCTCTTGATCGCTCTCACTGTCATTGATAAAACATAGCTGTAGGTTTTTCGGACTGTTAAACCTGTAAAAACAGATTACATGTGATGATGAAGAGTGTTTCCCAAACCTTAGCATACAAAGAACATATTTTTTAATTCCCTAGAGATGCTTATATTATTCAAACCTATGATCTATCAAGGAACCAGCATTGAAATGATGCTGTTATTTGCCTCAAGTACCTCTTGAGATTTTGACTACTGAAAATTGTAAAATACATTATTAGATAAATAATATACAAATGCAACATTTCAGCATGTTTATTTATTTTTGTCAGTGATCAATCAGTTATCATTATTTAAATATATATTATTACAATGTAACTATACACACACACACACACACACACACACACACACACACACACACACACACACTACTTACATGATTTTAAATGGGCAATATTTGGTTAGAATTGGTTTGTGCCCAAAAACTTTACTAATAATAATGTAATATATATATATATAATATAATATATATATATGATAAGGTGCTCCTCTAGCAAAAAATAAGATATCACCGTTGTTGGAGGATCTTAATTTTGCTGTTTTATTTAAAAAAATAAAAATAAAAAAAGCTGACCATTCTGGCTTTGGAAAACATACCCCAACATCTAAATATAATTGTTGTAATAAATAGCTTTCCCCCAGATTAAGAAGAGAATTTTGGGATAAAAGTATGGAATCACCTGGTAATTTGCATTTCTTAAGCAAATACCTGCACAAGACTAAATATGCAGATATGTCTGGTGTTAAGAAACATTGCTTACAGACCTTAACAAGCCGTTCTATCTTGCTGATTGACAGGAAACATGGGCCCAACAAGAGCGCTGTCAGTTTAAACTACGGAAAGGATTATGAATTCCTTTAAAAACAAAATCCAGTACACACTCTGTTAAAAGATGTTGGTTCCTCCCAGTCGGCTGTGTTTAACAATTGGAGCAAATACAAAAAAAGGGGAAAGTTGTAAAAGGGAAACATACAGGTAGACAGAGGAAGATGTCAGAGTGATACCAGGGCAGAAAACTCAAGGCAATAGGCCTTAATAGAAATATTAACCTTAACAGAAATAGAAAACATACAACAAAAGAAAATGAATTGGACAGAAACAGGAGTTAATATATGTGAGTTAACTGTAAGAAATTGACTGCAGGAAATAAGATCTGCATACAGAAAACTCAAAGGAAAACCTTCAATAACACCTAAACAGATTTAAACAAGCAGTCATGGACTGTGGATGAAGTGATATGTAGTGATGAATCACAAATCTTCATTGGGCAATGAGATAATGTTGGAGCATTTTTTGTTCCGTTCCAATAAAGCATATAAAGAAAACAAGTACATTTCAGTCATTGATGATATGGGGTTGCATGTCAGGCAAAGGACCAGGAGGGATGACTGTCATTACCCTTACAGTAGATGCACCAGTGGACATTTAAAATTTTGGAAACTTTTTTCAACCCTCAAAGTAGGTGATGATGAAGTAATTTTCCAGGATGATAATAAGTTTTGGGCCAAATCTTTAGCAACTTATTAATAAGAGACATTTACAAATTTATTGAGTGCAAATATTGTGGCTCGAGTGTCTATTTTTAAAAGCTTTATCTTTTTTGTGTGGATATTTTCATCAGAAAAACAACAAAAACTTTTACACACAGCACACTTGCTGACATGTGGTGTTTACTGTGCATGGCACAGGCATGTTATTTGAGGGAGGATTCGTATTTCTATCTACGGTCCTCTTTACATTATAAATAAATTACTTGAGTCGGCTTGATAACTCGCTCGACCCGACCACCAATAACTTGAGCGATTTGTACACTGCCGATTCCCAACACTATAATAATGCTTCTTGCCACAGAGCAAAGAGCATTAAAACGTTTCTTCAGGAAAGAAATATCAACTCAATGACATGGCCAGCATACACTCCAGACATGACAAGACTCCATCCTGCAAAGTTGATCTGTCAGCTGTTACTCAAGAAAGTTGGAACCTGATTGATGAAGGTTATTGCTGCTCATTAGTAAAGTCCATGCCTCGAAGTATTCAAGCTGTCATAAAAGCTAGAGAAGGTGCAACAAGGTACTAATCGTGTTTTTTTTCCCTCTACTTGACCTCATTTGAAAAAAAAGATATTAATTACAACAATTTTTTGAGGTATGTTTTACAAAGCCAGACTGTTCAGCTTTAAACAATATGTAATATCTCTGACACCCCCCCCCCCCCCCCCCCCCCCCCCCCCCCCAAAAAAAAAAATAAAGAAAGAAAGAAACAAACAAATAAATAAAGCAGCTAAATAAGCATCCTCCAAGAGTGGAGACTCCATATTTTGCCAGGGGTTGTACAGTGGGTTACAAGGTTTTTTTTTTTTTTTTTTTTTTTTTTTTAAACATGTTTTTATCCACAAAGCATTGCTTTTATCAAACTACACCATACATTGAGCTGCTGCCTGAAAACAATGTTTAGCATTTAAATGTTTTTTAAATCAACCAACTCTGGCCTTTTTAAAATGCATTTATTTATTTTCTACACACAAAAGCAAGAACCCTTTAACATCACTGTGAACCTTGGGACTTTTGTGACATTTTATGACATTGCTAAAAAGCAGTCATGATGTACCTTGATGTAATGCAGGAAAATCGATGTCCTACAAGATCATCTGCATCTTCCCATTGTTTTCTGTTAAGTGACTGGTGCTTTACATTAGGCCAGGGTCCTGACACTGGAAGCTGATCTGTTAAAACCATGGACTGGAATAAAATCACAAAAAAAAACACTTAAGATGAAATATTTATAGAAGCTTTTTATTTTGAAAAATGTTTCCCATGAGCACCGAGACAGACAGAATGAGAGAAGACAATGATGCCGGAGAGCGGCTGCTTTACAAAACCTTTGACAGCTGAAAGATTGTGAACAAACCTCAGCCTTTTTCCTCCTCTCTTCCTCCTGTTTCTCAAGCTCAGCTATTCGCAAACTCAGGTCCTCCCAGTGCATGATGGGAAGGTCCTGGTCTTGTGTGTAAGGCTCCTGGCAGTGCTGCGGCTGGCTCTGTGCCACAAGGCTGGCACCAGAAAGAGCAGGGTCATCAGCATTCTGTTCTTCCTGCCCACTGCCGTCCACCTCCTCTTCCATGTGCTGATCAGTGAAGCAATCTCTTTTAGAGACTGAAGTCATTTATGCTTAATACGAAACTTCATGTATCGGTAATCATTTTTAATAGCTCTGTATCTTAAAGGTGCCCATTCAGCAGTGAATAGCCTATGTGTTTAATATTCCATTATCAGTTCATTTTGGCTGTGCTAACCACTGCGCCACTGTGCCGCCCCGTATATGATTTCAAGAGTAATTAAAAAAGAAAAAAATAAAACACGATGGCAATATTTATTAATATCATGGTACCCTTTGCAGGGAACACTGACACTCATGTAAAGGAGTAAGCAAATGGATTCAGAAAGACATTGTAGCTGATTATATTTAATTTCTTAGAGATAACACTGTATTTCACTTACTCACTCTTTTTTTTAAAGATACTGTATTAATCCCACAAGGGAAATTATTGCCTCTGTATTTAACCCATCCAAAGTGAGCACACACACACGGGCACTTCAGCCATGAAGACGAAGGAAGGTGCAGCTTACCCCCCCCCCCCCCCCCACCCCATATTTTCCTGCTGGTTCGGAAATCAAACCAGTGACCTTTACGTATGAAATCCGCTTCTCTAACCAATATTCCACGGCTGCCCCCAAACAGTTTGTTTCCCTACTGGGAATCGGACCACTTAAACATATTAGGGTCGCGTGGAGGCTGAAGCCTATCTCAGCCAACAATTCAATTCAATTTGTATAGCGCTTTTTACAACCGACATTGTCACAAAGCAGCTTTACATAGTAAAATTAATTTCAGGAGAAATCTAAGAATTTGTCTACAACCCCCTACACATCCCTACTGAGCAAGCCCCCGGCGACAGTTGACACAAGGATGAAACCTTGTGGATGAAAAGGGAAACCTATCCTCATTTGGGAGAACTGGGCGAATCCGGGGTACACCCTGAACAGCTCGCCAGGCCATTACAGGGCAACCATTCACACTTACACTTACACCTAGGGTCAATTTAGAACAGCCAGTTAGCCTAATACGCATGTCTTTGGACTGTGGGAGGAAACCGGGGTACCCAGAGGAAACCCACACAAGCACGCCACACAGAAACGCGTAAGCCGAGCCTGGGACTCGAACCCAGGACCTTGTGTGGTGTTGTATTGTCCTGTTTATTTAATATACCTGATAAGTGAATGAGCCCCTTTAAGTCCAAGCTTATGTGAACCAATAATATAGAACCTAATGAACAGGGAGGTACTTTTAACACAGTTATCACTTAGTAAAAGGGTGTTGCAACACTGACTGGAGCTATAGCGCTTAATTAAAAACACTAAGAGCTTGTTTTAGGGTATAAACATGACAAAAACCACTTCATGTGCCACTGAACCTGTGTTTTTAATCTTATATAATCAGTATGCAGCTAGAGAAAGTTCGGAGGACTAAACCACACGTCACAGTCTGTTGTTTTTAAGGGGGGGCGGGTGATGAAGTCAGTTCCTTACCTTTCCTTATCGCAGCGCTGAACTCGACACATAAACTGCCATCACGGTCCAAAAGTCACTGTACACCGAAGCGGACAGATTCACAGATTTCAATTAATGGCCTGTTATTAGTTAATCATTCCTGCTGTGTAGAGAACCCCCCCTCCACATCTTACACTTCCCGCAGCCCCGCCCGCTCGCGAGATCCTTCCGTGGGCCTGTGAGGGAACTTAACCGAACCTTTATAAGTTCCGTCTTACTCTTTAAAGGACTTGTTTAAACGAAGAATTCGGTTTCTTGCCCTCCACAAAAAATAAAGAGACTATTTCTGTTTAGCACTCCAAGAACCGAACATAAGTTTTGGCTTCTTTTTTTGGAATGAGAAGTAAAAGGAAGGGGCGGTGGATTGGGAAGAAACTTTAGGTGTCCAATTTCACAGTGTTCGGAGATGACGCCGGAAAACAGATGGAAAAACTCAGAAACGACTCGCCTACTTCACATAGCTGATAAAGGGAGAGAGGGAGGGTTCATTATCCTCCTCAATAAACACCCAGTCTCTGCTGACACATTGTGTTTTGGGTTTAAATATAATCCTCAGCTTGAAGCTGGAACTCTTCTCACTTCTCATAAGCAGAGAAACTCTTTTAAGGTTCATAAATAAAAAACAATGACAACATTGAAAACAAGTGCAACAAATATTATTACTCACATAAACATGGGCAATATTATACCTTTTTTAGGTTGGTGAAATGGTTAGCATGTCCACCTCACAGCGGGAAGGTCTTGGGTTCGAGTCCCGAGCTCTGTGATGGCGTTTCTGTGTGGAGTTTGCACGCTCTCCCCGTAGTTGTGTGGGTTTCCTCCGGGGCCTCCGGTTTCCTCCCACGCTCATGCACGTTCGGCTAACTGGCTGTTCTAAACTGACCCTAGATGTGAGTGTCTCTGGTTGAACTGCGATGGTCTGTCGAGCTGCCCTGGGCTTCACCCAGTGTTGGCTGAGATAGGCTCTGACCTCCACGCGACCCTAGTAGGGCAGTGGTGGCTTAGTGGTTAAGGCGATGAGTTGCGGATGCTGATCTGAAGGTCAGCGGTTCAATCTACATTACCACCACTGTTGGGCCCTTAAGCAAGGCCCTTAACTCTCAAATGCTCAAGTTGTATAAAAATGATAATTGTAAGTCGCTTTGGATAAAAGCGTCTGCTAAATGCTATAAATGTAAACTGTAAATGTATTAGGATTTACTGCCTCGCCAAATGAGTGAGTGAGTGAGTGAAATACAGTATTATCTTTTGGAAATAAAATTTAATCAGCCACAGTGCTTTCTGAAACCATTTGCTTACTCCTGTACGCAAGTGTCAATGACCCCTGCACATCAGGATAATTGGCAGTTCCAAATTGCCCAAAGATGTGACTGTGATTGGGAATGGTTGTGTGTTTTGCCCTATGATGGACTGGTGAGCTGATCAGGATGTATCACGCATTCGCCCCATGCTGGCTGAGATAGGCTCCAGCCTACCTGCAACCCTAGTAGGATTAAGCGGTTCGGCAAATGAGTGAGTAAGAGAGAGAGGCTTAAGTCAGATATACAGTGTAGGTACTTTTAGGTACTTTTTTTCCACCTTGTATAAGCCTTCCTAAAATATTAATTATTAAGACTACATTAAAAATGACTGTAAGTTTTAGATACTGGAAGCATAGGGACGACTAGGTGGCGTAGTGGTTAGCATGTCACGTCAAGAAGGTCCTGGGTCGAAGTGCCGGGCTCTGTGTGGAGTTTGCATGTTCTCCCTGTGCATTCCTGGGTTTCCTCCGGGTACTACAGCTTCCTCCCACAGTCCACAGACATGCACGTTAGGCTAACTGGCTGTTCTGAATTGCCCCTTGGTGTGAGTGTGAGTGAATGGTTGTGTGTGTGTGTGTTGCACTGAGATGGAGTGGTGAGGTGTTCAGGGTGTACCCTGTCTTCACCCAGAGTCGGCTAAGATCCAGCCTCCCCACAACCCTGTCTATATCTAAGACACCATAGCATAAATTACTGCATTTGGTCGATATTTTTTTAAAGCAACTCAAAATTGATGCAGCACCTAAGATTTAAAGGGTTATGCCCTGTCACTCAAAGCCTTATGCTCTGAGCCACATGAACTACTGTAGCTCAACCAACATACACTGATTCATCCATATTGATTGAAGCACTGAATTAACTTACACTAAAATATTGCACAGAATCAACACAGGTGCTTTGAGCTGGTTTGCTGTGGCTCTGTGATTAAAGCTTTGATTTACAGGAGCATAATGTGTTCAGATCCCAGCGCTACCAAACTGCCATTATTGGCTCCTTGAGCAAGACCCTTAACCTTCAGCTCCACTGTATCTGGCATCAATTAATTATTTTTACTTAATACTTATTAAGTATTACCCAAATGAAAAATTGTACATTATTACAGATTATTTCCTACTATGTAAAGATATATATTACAAAATTTTTTTTGTAAATATGTTAGAAATATTTTTTATAATTATAATTATTTAACAGCACATATTACCAACCCTGTAACCAGTAAACTGTTGTAAATTTTACAGTATAATTTTTTTTTCACAGTGGTCCCTGATGTATGCTACCTTACAGAAATTATTAAGGTGTAAATTATCTCCACATGAGCGGAAAATTCTTTAATCATATTTTAAATTCTTGTCTGACTTTAATGGGATGTTTGGTCATATACAGTAGTACAGCATGTGTGAGAATTTCAATCGCTTGTAAAATTAATTATGCAGAGTAGACTAAGTAAAATGACTGCACATTAACACAGTCAGAGTAATTTCCCATTAATTTCATTACATTAATATAATACTAATTTTTTATATGTGATATGAAAAGATCATGGAGAATAAAGTGTTTAAAGGAAACGTTTTTATCTTTTATCATAATTTTATTTTAAACATTATTTTTCTATTTACAATAAAACAACCGGGTGGAATGGTGGTGTAGTAGTTAGCATGTTCACCTCACAGCAGAAAGGTTCTGGGTTCGGGTACTGTTTCTGTGTGGAGTTTGCATACTCTCCCTGTGCTTGTGTTGGTTTCCCCCAGGTACTCTGGTTTCCTCCCACAGTTCAAGACATGCACATTAGGTTAATTGGTGTCCCAAATTGCCCCTAGATGTGAGAGTTGTCTGTTTGTGTGTATGTATGTTGCTCTGCCACGGTTGTACAGGGTGTACCCTGCCTTTACTCAGTGTCAGCTGAACTAGAATTAAATTATTAAAAGTAGTATTAAAACATTGACATCATCCTCTACAATTAAATTAACACAATGTAGAGGTAAAAGCCCTTGCATGCTTATTTTCTTTGAAAAACTTGCTCAGTTATCTATGCTTGGTAACCCAATTAATCATCTTGGAAACGATCACATTACAAACATATGTACAAACCTTTGCATCCATATATGTGCCATAAATATGTGTAATCCTGCATATTAATCATAACTGTTTAATAGTCTTATAAGAAAAAACAGCCAATGTATATGTTCCTGCATTTGTTCCTAAAGCTTTCGGGGTCAGCTTCATGCTTGGTACTGATGTTTTTTTTAATCATTTAGTCTCACATGATTAATATAATAAAATTAATAATTAATAATAATTATTAAATTATATATAATATAATATATAAAATTATTAAAAATCACTTTTACTGATAAAACCACACATACACAAATACAGACACATATACACAAAACAAAGCAGCATATTTTTTTTTCTTAAAATACATGTAAACCATGAATTAGTCTGTAAGCCAAACCAGAGAACTCCAGTGCACAGAGTAGTGATAATGTGCTAGTACAGTCCACAATCGCCATTAAAAAACAACAACAACAACAAAAAACAGATGTTGCTATTTTAATCTGATGTCCCAATATACCTGAATATTCATAAAATCTCTGTCAGTAAAATATTTTATATTTGCCATACTGTTTTATTGTTATAGGTTACTCATAGAGACATTTCTTATATGTACTTTAACTAAAAAAAAATCATCTCCTTTAACATGGAAGTTTATATTTCATTTTCTGAACCTCTATACAGCACCTCTAATAGATTAATCTGATGAGTAGTGGGGGAAAAAAATCACATCTATGAAACAACTGTTATGACATTTTCTTGGTTCTTTAATGTCTGAAGATTTTTTAATAATTTAAGTCAGGGCTATCAATAATAATTAATAACAATATTAAATCAAGGCCATTGTAATAATAAACTTTTTGCCATCTATTTTACATTATTCAGTCATTTGTAAATGTTCAGGTGTCTTAAACATTCTAGCAGTAATGAAAGGGTATTAATTCATACTGTTTGTAAAATAAGTTTATTACATAGCAATAAACATTTCTGTTGAATCAGTTCAGGTGAATCAGTTGAAGAAGTGATTTGATTGCAAGTGATGGAGTGCTGAAGATGACTGGTGGAGAAGTACACGTGCCTTGATTTACTGCTCCTACACATCTCTAAGTAAATATTATCTGCTTGTTTTGATGGTGACTCACATAATAATCCCTCTGATCAGAATCCATTTGTAGAAGTTTACCCATCTGTGTCTTTTGTTCTCTCTCTCTCTCTCTCTCTCTCTCTCTCTCTCTCTCTCTCTGCCTCCTCTTCCATGAACTTACCTGAGGGCAACTGAATAGTGCCATCAACAACTGCAAGTGCAAACTGGATCTGAGGAAAAAAATCAAACAAAGAATCATTATACAAGAAAACACGAGAATTATCTGTTTGTATCATTCAAAAACTCATCCATTAGATGCTTACCTGATAATGAAAGTGAAAAAAGTGCAGATGCTTTTGCACACACCTATGAAGGAAAAGCTGGAAGCACCAGGTACTCGTAAAGAGGATCCACTAGATGGAGCTGCACCTCCAGCCTAAGCTGTTTCAGGCAAAGCAATGGGAAGTGGTAACTGTATCCAATGCAAAGCAGAAGAACTTGAGCATGAGCTACTGAATCATCCTGGAACAACAGAGCGCCATCATCCAGCACTTTCACTACAGGAGGTGCCTGCTGGATTTCCAACAGCAAAGAAAATGGCAGGGCTGTTTTTTATGGCTCAAATATGACCTTGAGATGGAGATAATGAAACAGTGAGGGAATACGTCTGTCCTTGGGTATCATTAATAGAGCTGACTACCCCATGCAGCTCAATTTCAAAGGTACACATGTACATAATAACTGAGTATTGATTAAGTATTAAATGCTTACCAGTCAGTTAACTACAGAGAGATGACAAAGGAAAAAACAACATTGTAAGGTACTGAGTTACAACCAGCCATTAGATCAGTGTCACCCTACCTTGGCATTGATTGTACTGGAGGATGATTACCAGGCTTTCAAAAGATATTCGTTCAATACACTCATAGGCCACCAGGTTTTTTTTTTTTACTCTTTATCAAATGACTGTATATTCGAGTTTGTATATTAGATGCTTGTTTCACCATGGGGTTTAACTTGAGCAAACACAGATGCTCCTGCACCTAAAACCACAACAGACTGATGGGGAAAAGGCTCTGGGCAGCGATAAGAGTAAATGTGCACCACGTTTTCTGAGAAAGGACAAGCAAGGAAAAGAGAGTAAATGCCAAAGAGAGAGAGAGAGATAGAGAGAGAGAGAGAGCAAAAGAAATCAACAGAGAGCAATATGGTAAGAGAGAATGAGCGTAATAGTTTGCACTTTCAGGGTCATGTTTGTTGTTACCACCGAACATTTGCTGCACCTTTAAAATGCTCTATTCCTGGAATGGAGGGCAAATGGGGCGCAGAGTAATGACTGTAGAAAAGGAAGGAACACATGAGTCATGCCTAGAGGTCTGCTGCTCTTTTCTCCTTGTGCTTTCTTTCACACCTATTTCTTGTGAATGGTTTTAACAGCACTCATTCATATTGGAGCAACAAAGGTGGAATCGCTTCAATGTTCTGAGTTTATAGAAGATCTGAACCTCTTAATAAAATACATCTTAACAAAAAATAATAATAATAAAAAAATGGCACTAAGGGATCAACTTCACACTGAGCACAAGTTGATTTTGTTTGTCTCAAAAGCAGAAATGGCATTCCTCGCCCACTGCAGATGAACACAGAGTCGAATATCTGTGTGCTATGTCCTCCGTGCATGCCACGCGAAATTACCTCCCACCTCACAGCCCCCCTTCATCTGTCTCCATGGAGATGGGTTTCACCTCTTCCACCATAGTGTTGAACTGTTGGGGAGAGGGAGACAGGGCCATCACAAGCATCACTTTAGCCTCCAACACAAAACCGTTACTCACTAATACCAAAGGACATTTATAAGCCACTCCTCATTGGCCTATGTGCACATCTGATTGGCTGTGTGTTCTGCGACTGTCTCTATGGCAGTGTTTTCAGACACTGGTCAATGAAGTTGACACTGGTTGAAAATCTAATGAACACCGAAAATGAAACACTTTGCACAATATGTTGCATACAGTATTTTACAGTTTTATAAAATATGAATGGAAATAATAATGACATCATGTTTTCTGTTTGAAAATAATATGTGATGTGATGTCATGCATCCTGCAGTATGTCTCCACGGTAAACAATGCTGAATATCCCAGTGGGTTCGAAAATAGGGCAAGCTGTAGTCAAAGGAAAAATTAAGAAGCATCATGACCTCTTTAGGAAGGTTGGTTCTGAAAACAGAGAACATGTTTAAGAGGTAGAACAGCACAGAACACAGCAGTTAATGCGATATTTACAAAAACAAACTTCCATCATTTCCATGATCATATGGTTTAATTGTAGTAAGGGGGTGATCACACTAGAGGTGTGATAGAAAAGCGACTGACGCAAATAGATTTTTTTGCTTTTTTTTTTTTGCAAATATTTTGAGGCTTAATTATATTGCATGAAAGTTGTGAAAAGGTCGTGCAACAATTTTTGCGACTGATTCGCAAGTAATTTACAACTGATTTGCGGATGTTTGCCAGAAAAAATATAATTTGTCGTAAATCTAATCTGTCGTTTTGTTCGCTTTTTCTTCTCAAACCATTAACTTTTTATTTGCACGAATTACCATGAAGAAAATTTTAATAAAATATGAATGATGACAAAATATATACGGAATATGGTGGATACCAGTAAGTCTCAAGTTTTAGGCGTGGAAATCTCCAACTTGTGTTTCCTTGTGAACAACATACGAATAATTTGCAAGCAAAACGACAACTCTGTGACTTTCTTGCGACTTGTGTGGACTGTTTGAGAAGAGTTTGAGACTACTCCACGTTAGAGCCTCCTTTTTTGCGACATTCACTGAAATGTTTGAAACTTTTTGCGATGAGTTCACAAACCAGGCCACCAAAATGCGATGTCGCGAATGTCATGCAACAGATCTGAGAATGAAAGGCAACAGCCACGAATTGCCATTTGCATCAGTCACCTTTCAGTCGCACCTCTAGTGTGATCACCCCCTAAGCCAAGATGAATGAAGTTCTTCATAAGGGCTTTGGATGAGGTAAACTACCTTTGAATTGATTTTATAGCCAGGTGCCTTCACTTAATGCTATTTGTCATTTCAAAAATGCTGAGATACTACACTAAACAGTTGTCCAAAACACAGATAAATGCTGGCATGGAATCAGGGTTGGAATTACTGCTACTACTGCACCATTATGCAAAGTATTTTAGGAAAAGGACACAACAATTAGTCCTGCGATGGCCTGGCGAGCTGTCCAGGGTGTACTCTGCCCTCGCCCGGAGTTGGCTGAGATGGGCGCCAGCCTCCCTGCAACCCTAATTAGGATTAAGCGGTTCAGAAAATGAATGAATGAATGAATGACACAGTAATAAGACATTAATTTAAAAAAACTTCCTGAGTAATCCTGTTTAACCTGATCAGGTCTTAACTGCCAAAAACTCAGCAAAATCTGATCAATCAAGTTTGATATTTTCCAGCTTCCTGATTACTTGAATACTGGTCAACAAATGTTTTTTCACAACATTGCGTTAGTAGCAGTAATTTAGAAACCATTTCCATCTACATGTATTTAGCTGTTTTTGACAGCTGGTAGCTGCTTGGGCCACTTTTAATTATTTATTTTTTTCATTTTTATTTTTTAGCTTTGAGATGCATTAATACAAGTTGATCGTGAATGGTGAGGATGTTTTGTGAATAACATCACAATTTGCTTTAAAAGATAAGTGCTAATTTTACCCTATGTATGGAGACTTTTAGGACATTTTAAACCTCTATGGAAATCATATGTGTGTCCAAATCCCCTGTAAATGCTCTGTCAATACAAGCTCACGAGTGATATACCATCTGAGGTCTCTACATGCTGCTGAGGATCATCAGAAGTGCCCACGCGTTCTTCATAGTGCCACGTGCCACCCACGCGTGTGCTCTGCTACCACAGGCAGCTTGTACGATTCAAACACACTGCCCCAGCTCCAACTACAGGAACAAGGAGTTTTCCTGACTGATTCATTTTCTGAGTCTCCTCACGTGATAGAAACAGAAATTTGAACACACACACACACACACACACACACACACACACACAAATTCGTTACTAAATTCACTTAGCTATATGAACTGCCACAATAATTTATCATATTTCATTGGGTGAGTTTGCCTAAAATGCAACCTAAATTGTCCCAGATTCTCACTAAATCATTATTATAACCATATATACACCATATATATTATAACCATATTAACCATATACAAAGCTCATTCATCCTGCCTGTTGCATTTAGAGCATTTTGAAGAGATGAGAACAACCTAATTTACCAGGCCAGCTAAATTTTGTGTGGTGGGAGCTTTAAAGAAATGCATTGTTTTAAAACATGTAATAATCTCAAATGGAGTAAAGAACAATAACGATACAATAAAGTTAAAATATACAATGTGGCAGAAACCTTTTAAGTGCACCAAGTGGAGTGGAATAGAAATATAAATAAAAAACTCTCTCCCTATTCATTTATTACCACACAAGGGAGCAACAACAACAACAACAAAAGCTGAGGTAAGCCTACCAAAACCAGCAAACAAACATTAGAGTGTAATTAGATCCATTCTTTCCCCTTTTTGTTGTCACGTGCGATGTCCATCGGACTGTCTGTCTGTCCACAGTTGTTCAAAAGACTGTCACCGATAATCACTATTTTTGGTATGGATATTCGGACTGGGAAACTACACAAGCCTATCAATTTTCATCATGGTCCGATATTTAATATGGCTGCTGCAGCTGCCATCTTGAACTAGCATTCCTTGAACTAACTCAAAAACTTAAACATTTTTGGTGTTCATCTTGGGAATTATATCTGTTATGATGTGGCTGAGAGGTATTGCCTGCTTTTCGAGGCTATTGTTTAGAGTGGAAGTGCTATCCTACCGACATGTACTATTTCAGGAGAACTCCACACTGTGTTCAGTGTTATTTATTCCTGTGTTATTCCACTTTACTTCACACAGTTTTGTTATGGACTGGAACATCACAGTTTTGTGAATAGTTGCAGTGTATTAATTTAAATATCTGCTGAAAATTTAATGTGAATAGCTGCACTGGAAATATGTTTAATAGAAATATATAATAGATGTATTGAGTACTTATTTCGCCCACTATATTTTTGTATTATTTATTTAATTTCATTTTCTGAAGAGCTTTATCCTTTACTAGGGTCATGGGGAGGCTGGAGGCCATTTCAGCCGATTTTGGCAACGGCGAGGTACACCCTGCACAGCTCACCAGACCATCGTAGGGCCAAACCAGACACACAACCATTCAAACTCAAACTCACACTCACACTTCAGTGCAATCAAGAATAACCTAGTGGCTCATCAGAGCCAGAGCTTATTCCGTTCTCTGTAGCATGAAGCGACTAGAAGTTCAACTCCTCCTGGATGGGATGCAACTCCATCGCAGGATACCTTCCCAGTTTTTTTACTGGTACCCATTTGTACTGCTGGGTGGTTAGAGGCACACTTGTGGGTCCAAAGGTCCAAAGAACTCACAACCTCTCGATCATAGGCCTGGCACTCTAACCACTACATTTCCAGTCAGATACTAAAACATTAAAGATCTGTTTATTTTTCCCCTCAAGACATGTATGCAGTTCAAGTGTCAACTGAGTTTGATTTTAACAGACAATGTCAATGTGGAAGTAGCATTAAGCTAAGTGTTGAGAGGTTGATGAAGGTGAGATATTTTACATGTCAGATGGCTATAGCGTCTGATGGAGTCATGCGGTGGTTGAAGACCCATGGGTGAGGTCTGTTGAGAGAGGTGATAGTGCTAGAGAGGACGCTCCATTATTTTACTGAATACTATCAACACATGTACTTCAATATGTGTGCCTGCTGTTTAATTTGTGATGTTTCAGGACTGGATAGACTGATTAGCACTGAAAAGCTGGATGAGTCACAATCTGGGTATGAGTCATTACATTTTTTTTATTATTATTATTATTTTTTTAGAAAAGTCTGCAGGAGTGCTATAATACAGTGTACTTTTTATCTGTTAATGTTCTAGAGGTCAACAGTCTTATGCTGTTTTGAATTTCTTCCGTAGGTACCATAAAATGCATTACTGAGTGCAGTGTTTGAAATGTTTTGCAAGTTGAGTGTTGTCTTTGCAGTGAATGATTTATATTCCCTGTATATGTGTACAACTGATGTACAACAGATATTGGAACAATAACCTCTATATAAAAATTTGGTGTACCTAATACAGAAAGTCACATGTAATACTTCTTTATTTAGTGGTTTCTCTTGACTTAGTAATCTCTGATTGATTATGAGATAACAAGTTTGCTAGATACATATATGTTTCCAGGGTGCTTACTGAGGTTTACCTGAATTTGGTCCAGTGTCTCCCTCATAGCTGACAGGTCTATGCTTTGTATAAATTCTCTATAGCACAGGTGTCAAAATCAAGGCCGTGGGCCAAATCCAGCCCACCAACTTATTTTATGTGTCCCGCAAGAGCTTTCAAAGAATATGATTATCGTACATTGTTGCAATCGACCTATACCATGAAACCTAATTCATCATCCTTCCACTAGGTGGCAGCAGCCTATTTCAAATAAACAGCTAGTCATTCATGACTCAAGAAAGATTGCTAGATTGTCATTGTTGAAAATGAATCATTTTGCCACACAGATTTCATGGTTGCTTAGAATAGATGGCCCTAAATCACCTTTAAATTTAGTGATGTGTCCCTCAATGAAATGAGTTTGACACCCCTATAGGGTGGCACAGTAGCATAGTGGTAAGCATGTCTGCCTCAGTGCAAGATGGTCCTGGGTTTAAATCATGATATCGAGTGTTTCTGTGTGGATGTTGCATGTTGTCCCAATGCTTGCGTGGATTTCCTCCCAGGCGTGTTCCATCCCACAGTTCAAAGATCTGCACAGTCAGGCTAACTGGCTGTTCCGAACTGCCCCTAGGTGTGGATGTGAGTGTGAATGGTTGTGTGTATGTTGCGATGGTCTAGCAAGCTGTTCAGGGTGTACCCTGCCTTCACCCACTGTTGGCTAAGATAAGTCCCAGCCTCCTTGAGACCTAAATAGTAGGGTTAAGTGGTTCAGCAAATGAGTGAGTGAATAAATGTATTCTATATCATAATAAACAAGTGACTTGAATGAGCGATTTCAGACACAGCCCAAGTAGTGCACTTTTTTCATTGTTAAATGGGGAATAAGATACATTCTTTCAGAAATACTGGGGTCTGTTTTGATAACATTAAATTAAATCAGTACTATTGAGAACACAATTAATAAAGATATAATGAGTCATGCTCTAACTCTATTGGTTTATTCTTTCTAGCTGTAAGGGTGGGCTATATTCTTCCATGTGTCTTGAGAGAAATCTGAACAGAAGTGAAGAATCCCCTCCTACATATCTGCTGGAGGCAAAGGATCAACAGAAGCACATGACTGTAAACTTCCCCTGAGGGTTAGAATTATTGGATGTGTCATCATTCAAAACTGCACTCTTAGAAAAACATTACTTCAAGGGTTCTTTGTAGCTACCAACAAAGTACTGGTTAAAGTGAGTCAGTTAATGACGTGAGGTGAGAAGCACAGTTGGATGCCTTCCCCATGTGTTTTCCCCAAAGGGTAAAGCAGAGACAGTGAGATCAGAGTTGTCCTGGGATCACGAGTCCTTGACATGAAGATGCGGCTCTAGGGATGTACAGCAGCTTACTTTTACTGCAATTTTCAGTTGCTGACATGTGCCTGAGGGTGGAAAGGAGACAATGAGTTGAGTGACATCAGTATAGCAGTGGTATGAAAACCCATGAGAGGATATGATTTCACAAGAGAGTGAGGAGTGAGGGAGAAAACAAGAAGAGCCCTCACTGAGCCTTGTGGGAAACCAGTAGAGAGTCTGCATGGGTCAGATATAGATCTCCTCCTTGTCAACTGATATAACTGTCCCTCCAGGTAAGATATCATTGCTATGCTATCACAAATTCCTTAAGAGTCCCTAAAAATCATGAGGATGGTCAAGGGAGTCTTATGATTGCTTTTATTGAAGGCTGCTGACAGTTCATGGAGTATAATGAGTGATGGTATTTTCGCTGATCTAGTAGCATGGACTTTTTTAGTAATGGCCAAAGGAGCAAAAAATAAAGATAGGATAATTGCATTAATAACTAGTTTGCTTATTTAAAGTTTACCAGTATTGGTCATCCTTGCAGCACAATTAGTGCCTAGTGTAACACGTTTTAATGATACAGAAATTATTTTAACATAAATGACCATAAAAAGCACTATACTGGGCAATTTAATCCCATGGATTACTAGCAGGGGCTGAATTAATGCGGAACAACCATTTTCCCCCGGAAGTGATGTGAATTCTTTGGGACGGGCTGTCCAGTGCAAGTAAACAAGCAGCAAGCGACATTTTAGGTGACAAACTCCCCACATACTAAAGGCTCTTACCTTTAACATTAAGATGGAATTCCGCAGGAACAGCGTTCGGGTTTAGATGTAAAAGCTTGGACTTCATGCCCAGTGGATCTGCCGATAGCAGGTCGGCTTGAAGTGGTCTTCACAGACTACTGAACTGTGTCCGAAAGGTAACGTTTTCAGAGTGTGGCCTGTGCCATTATAATGTTATGTTTTTCATGATTTCTGAGCTTGTTGTTTGTGCACTCAGCACTGGCCGACAATGTGTTGTCTTAGACTGGTGTCTGCTACACGCAGCCCAGCCAATAGGACAAGACAATGAGTTTGCATTAAAGCGTTTTAACCAAACCTTGAAAGGGATGCCACACTGGGTGGTAGATGAAGGATCTACTGAGTTCACGCCCTTTGAGCTCTTGTTTGGCAAGTAACTAAGAGGCCTGTTGAATATTGAAATGGAGGCACATGTAAGTCATGCAAGCTCAGCACAAACGAAGGAATTCAAGCCAGGGAATTAGATACTGCTGCTCCTCCTCAAAGCTACCTGTAAATTAATGAAACAGTGGGAAGGCCCTGCATTCACTAAGAGAATGGGCCCACTTAACTACTGCCTGCAACAGCTGGATAAGCAAGCCATAATTAATAATTGCCATAATTGTACCATATAAATCTGCTGAAATGATGGATCTAGAAGCTGAACACCATCACAGAGTTTGCCAATTACCTACCATGAATGGAAGATTGTATCATGGACTTTAGCACCACCAGTGTCTACTGGCAGTACTGAGTTCTCCCCTTGGAGCTTCTCAGTGTGCCAACCACCTTCCGATGGCTGATGGACATCCTCCACAACCACTGCTGCCTATCTCAATAATGTAGTCATTTACTCTTCCACCTGGCAGAACCATCTATACAATCTGTGGG
Organism: Neosilurus hyrtlii; assembly: GCA_028564935.1. Lineage (NCBI taxonomy): Eukaryota > Metazoa > Chordata > Actinopteri > Siluriformes > Plotosidae > Neosilurus > Neosilurus hyrtlii. The sequence goes on along the minus strand of JAOUQZ010000008.1, from coordinate 5,561,782 downwards.
AAGTGCTAAGGTAAATATGCAGAGCTGGGTTGACCATGAACTCCTGGAAATGTCTCCTGGATCTCACATAGGTGCCATAGCTGACATACTGCATCAGCAAAGGACTGCTGAAGCCATCTGAAGCCATTCTAGACTAGGCACAAAGAGACAGATTTTCATCTTTTAGGGGATGGCAGGGCACTACCAATGATATGTCCCTAAATTTTATGTTATGTCATATGTACTCCATTTTAGCCTCACTCTCTCAGATCTAATTAGGAAAAAGGAGAAAGAAAAGATCTGGCAGTCAGAAGAAACCAATCAGGCCTGGTCCTGTGGCAAGCAGAAATGCATGTGAGGATGGAGATCATGCTGAAACTTGAGGTGGATATGGTACAACAGTAGAGAACTACAACTGAGGCTACAGGGTGCACAGACTTATATTAGAAAATAATTATATGAGAAAGATGAAGGATCAGATCAGAACTACATGGGAGGAGCTTGTTAATGATCTCAATTGGGACCAGTTGATACCACAGTCGCCCAGAAACCATTGGTAAGACACTTTGCCATAATACATTGAAATCTTACAGCACCCGCAAACTCCTTCTGCTCAAGAAGGCACATATTGAGACCCAATTTTGTCTGTTTGCCAATGAGTACCTGAATAATTCAGAATAGGCTTGGGAGCTCATGATGTGATCATATAAGACCAAAATTGAGGTCTTTGGCATCAACTCAACTTGCCCTGTTTGGAGAGAGAGAAATGCAGACTATGACCCCAAGAACACCATCCCCACCATCAAGCATGGAGGTGGAAACGTTATGGGGCTGTTTGTCTGCTAAGGGTACAGGACAACTTCACTGCACTGAGGAGACAATGGATGGAGCTGTGTACTATAAAATCCTAGAGAAGATCCCCCTTCACTCAGCCAGAACACTGATGGGTCTTCCAGCATGACAATGAATCTGTTTATATGTCAATGAATATGTTTATATGGCCAATGCAACAAAGAAGTGGCTCAAGAAGAAGCACACTGGGGTCATAGAGTAGCCTAGCCAGTCTTCAGACCTTAATCCTAAAGAAAATCTGTGGAAGGAGCTCAAAGTTTGAGTTGCCAAGCTGCACCCTCGAAACCTTAAGGATTTAAGGATCTGAAAAGAGGAGTGAATGAAAATCTCTCCTGAGATGTGTGCAAACCTGGTGATCAATTACAAGAAGCCTCTGACTTCTGTGCTTGCCAACAAGGGTTACTCCACCAAGTACTAAGTCATGTAAAGCCAAGTACTTTATACTGAGACTTTATCTAATTCTTACTAGGTATGGAACAGCTGTGTTTTTCTTCGGGATAAATAAAGTATTCTGATTCTTTCTTGATGTATTGGTTGGGGATCAATTACTTGTTTCACTCAGTTGGTTGTTTTTTTGTTTTTTCTTTGCAATATTGTATTAATCCAGCAAGGAAAATTCTGTTTTTCTCTATTACAATAAACCTATTATAAAAATTTATTTATTAATTCATTTGCCAAACCCCTTAATCCTACGGTCACAGGGAGGCTGCAGCTGATCTTGGCTGACAGTGTCTACACTCTGTACAGCTTTCAAGTCCATTGCAGGGCTACAGTTAAAATTCTAGGCCATTAATTTCTTTGTAATTGTCAAACTTACAAAGTCAGCAGGTGATCAAATGATTATTTTCTCACTGTATCCCTGTGATACAGTGATTAAGGTTAGATTTAAAGGACAATATGGTTTAATGTTTACCTAACAGCTTGTTAATGGCTTTGAATTGTATCATAACTGTATCATTTACTTTATGTTCGGTAGTAAAGGGCCAATTAGCAACAAGAGCTCAATGACAAACAAATCATCCATAAGCTGAAAACTGATAGCACTGTAGCGTTCTCTATATATACTGGTAGCATATTATATATTTATAGCCAGATCCAACTAGTTTTTAAATAATTCATTAATAATTTAATTGTTGAACACAAAAAAAGACATTGATACAATATATCATGAAAGACCCTGGATTTTGGATTAATTTCTGGAAACAGTCTGGATGGTCCTTTTACACCTTTGTTCCAGAGCACACGGCATTCATTTCCTCTAAAATCACCAGGATTAGTAATTTCTCTGACCACAATACACACTTTCACTGTTGTAGTCCATCCCAGAAGTAACCAAGCCCACAGAAGTCGATGTCAGTTTTGGACACAGTAAAAAGTGCATGAAGACTATCTGAATATGAAAGTGCTTGCTTTCATTCACAGGAACATGATGTTAAATTATCACGTTCCATTGATAAGCAAAAATGTGTAAAAAAAAATAAAAATAAAACAGCGGGCTGAACTACTGGTTAAAATATCAGTAATGCTGGAACCCTTATTTACTAAGGTAGGTTATACTGTGAAGTGATTCATATCATGATAACATAATTTATGTATGGTGTTTCCCGGGAGTAAGGTAGTATAAGGATCTTACAAAACATTACAAAGCAGATTCAGATCACAAAGACAAAATGAGCTGCATTGGATTTACAGTTAGTTGAGAATAGGTCACATACCAGCACTCACATTTAGGTACATGACAACAAACAAACAAACAAACAAACAAACAAACAAACAAATAAATAATGTGCATTAAAAATAAAATAATAGGGCAGTGGTTGCCTAGTGGTTAAGGCAATGGGTTACTGATCTGTAGGTCGAGGGTTCAATCCACAGTACCACCACTGAGCAAAGGCCTTAACCCTCAATTGCTCAGTTCTATAAAAAAATGTTACATGTAAGTTGCTCTAGATAAGAGTGTCTACCAAATGCCATAAATGTAATGCAGATGTAAAATGTTCATTAACAAGAAAGTTTCCCCAGTAATGCGGGAGCTCAGGGATAAATTCTGGGAGTTAAAAGCATGTAATGCTTATCCATCATCAGAATTCACTGAAAATCAATCAGTTTTTAGAAAACTATATTTAAAAAAAATCTGTCTACTTTAAAACAGTGCACATACATGGGAACATGCTGTACTCAGTCGTTAAGTGGAATGATACCGCTTCACGATCAGGATCGTTGTATTATCCGGTTAAGTGACTGAAAACACCATGTTCCCTTGTTCTCAACCATTTATATTAACATTTCTTATGAAAACTGTCCGGGTTCTTTACATTTTAATGTTTTTAACTCCGAGAAACACAGCTGGGCTTGTCCTATACCTAACTTGTGAGTGTGTCTCATAGCTAACATGATGACACTGTCATGTTAAAAACCTTATTCATATAAATTGTCACTTTCATTATTCAGATTGGTAAAAGAGTAAGCTATATGTCATAACCAGTGATCATACTTAAGACACTTACCTGTGATGAAGCTTTTCCAGTTACTGTTTACTGTTAACCACTGCTATAAGCCATTGGTCCAAACATGGATGCGGTTATATTTAGGTACATAATAAATTATGCTTAGAAATATAAAAGCAATTTATTAATGTTCATCACATCTATATCTCTGTAAGACTATCTGAATAACAATTTCCCATTTATAAAGTGTACATACTATGTGGCAGGTTGTGATTCAACAATATGTCCCAGCTGTACAGGTCTTTAACACAAAAATATTCATCATTGTGTCTACACTGCTGTAATTGCCTCGATGGTCATTATAGTGTATGATGTTTTTAATAACTCTGGACACTGTAATAAATCAGCTGAATTAAGACCTCATTACCGGTATCACTCCATTTTATGGTCTGATATGTAGCAGTAAAAAAATGATCTAACAGCTGCCTAGATAATATTCTGAGATTAGATGGGATTTGCAAAGAAGAAAAAAACCCCAACAAGATTAACTAAGATTTAACTGAAGCACATATGACAACACTTTGTTTAACCTCATTTACCTGGGGTGGGCAAGGGGAGAATTGGGGGAGCGAGCTAGGAGTAAGCAGTAGACCTTTTTTTCCTTAATGAAAGGAAATACCTTCATTTGTTACAAGATAAATAAGCAATAGTAAAAATGATGCATGTCTGAAATGTGCAGCAATTTAAAAGAGATTTTATTAATATTTAATTGTACTAAAGTATGTCACAGATATTTTGCTATAGTACATGCACTTGTATATCTAAAATGACAATGAAAAGAGACAGTGTGGATTTATTAAAATGCTTGCTTGTATTTCAGAAATGGATTACATTGTAAAGACTCATTGTGTGGAAATATGGAGTTACTCGAGCAGGAGGTCGCAAAAGCTACTTGATGGCAGCATCCAGTTGCTGCTGCTATCTGACGGGTTAATGCACTGTGACAGTCTTTGTGCTGAGCTGCAGGCAGTGGGATGGGGGGAGTAGGAGGGGTCCATAATAACAAGACAAATAAGAGGAAAATTGTTTTTAGCTGCGCCGTATTTGCCAAGGGGAGATAAGAGGAGATGTCAGCTTCTGGAAAATGTGGATAAACTCTTTGTGGGGGTTCAGATTTTGCATAGTGGGGGAGGGTTGGCAAGGGGGCGTTTCTGAGAGGGAGCAAGGTGCCATTCCTTTGTCTCCGAAAATGGAAAGACATGCATCCCACAGCTAGTGGGAAAAGTGATACACAGTGATGTTGCTGTCTTGTAGAAATGTGGTGATGTTGCGTGCCATAGGACTTTGCGAGTGGTGTATGTGTGTGTGTGTATCTGTCTGTGAGATGGTGTGCGAATGAGAATGGAATTGTAAATACATCAGAAAGGACATGCAGTGAAAAAGGGAACAGATGAAAGCGACCAAGATCAATGACGATGTGGCAAAAATGAAAAAAAAAGATTGGGATAGGGAGAGCAAGAGAAACATATTTTTGTGACTAGAAAAGAAAATTGAGCAGAAAGACGAAAGAAAGAGAGAGAAGGAGGGGTGGGAGAGGGAGAAATTGAAAGCGTGCCAGAATGATTCAATGCCCCTCCACCTACCCCCCTACCCCCCACACTCCCCAAACACTTTTTGTATTTTACATTCAGTGCAGGTCGTTTCCTGGCACTTCACGGTTTCGACCCAGGCGTATGACGCATCGCTCCCAGATGAAGGGTACCTGCTGCTGCCGAGGCTGATAATGATAATAGTTATGATGATAACAATAATAACCAACTTCCCATGTCGCTTCTGCCTGGCCTGTGGTTTTCATGGCAGGACTATCAGCTGCTTTTACACGCTATGTGGAGAGGTTGTAGGGAGTGTATGTAGAACAAATGGACATGTTTGTATCTGTGTTATTGCCTATATGGCAATGCAGTTATTTTATAGTCCCTTCAGTTTCTTGAATAATTTGGCAAGATGAATAACTATTAGTTTTACTCTCAGATTTGATTTTGTATGATCTGGATTTAGCATTACACCTGTTACTGTGCAAAAGTATTGCACACAGATCCAGGTGGGTGGAAAAATAGTTAAGAAGGCATTTTAGATTTTGGGTTTATAGAGGGTGCACCCCATCTCCTACCCAAAGTCAGCTGGGATTGGTGAAAAAGGGAAAATCCAAGGTACTCATCTTTTGCAAAAATATTAAAATACTTTATTTTGATGCCTATTTCACAAACTTCTCATGACTGGGAAACCTTAAAACTCATGTATAGTATACACTAGCATTCAGGCTGTTGCACACACATGTACATCTCTACAATGGGACATAATATCATATAACATAGATCTATACACAAATGACAAATGTACGAGTATCTATATATACAGTCTGCCCTCTATATTGATGGAAAGGAGGTAGAGAGGGTGGGGTGCTTCAAGTTCCTTGGAGTCCACATCTCTGCTGACTTTACCTGGACCACAAACATCTCTCACTAAGTGGGGAAAGCACAACAAAGGATGTACTTCCTGAGAAAGCTCCGACAAGCCCGCCTAACCTGAACTCTACTGACAAACCTTTACCGCTTTGCCAACGAGAGCCTCCTGACCTACTGCTGTACAGTGCTGTTCAACAGCTGTACTGCAGAGTACAGGAAGGCCCTGCAGCGGATGGTGAGGACGGCAGAGCAGGTAATTAGTACTATACTATCCCCCCTCAGTGACATTTACACTCGTAGACTACGAAGGAGAGCTAGTGAAATTATCTCGGACCCCACACACCCTGGACACCCCATTTTCTCCCCTCTCCCCTCAAGAAAAAGGTACAGGACACTCAAAACAAAAACTAACTCAAGAACAGCTTTTACCCAGAAGCTGTTAAACGTACAACCCCACCACCACCGTCACATACACTGACTAAATCATCTTCCTGGACAGTACAATATACTCTTTAAGTGCAATACTCATGTTTAAGTGCAATACTCATGTTTAGAGCAGGTCTCGAACATCATATAACATTTTAGCATCATGCGCCTTATGATTAAAAAGCTCTACCTCTCACCCTGTGTATACCATGCAAATATATATATATATATATTTGTGTGTGTGTGTCTTTTCATACTCACACAATCATGTTACCAATCATAAACCCATATATTTGAATAATGAGTTTACATTTACTTAATACCTTTACTTTGTTATCCCTGCAGATCTGCTGTGTTGGTTCCTGTAATTTTTACGATGAACTCTGCCTTTTCTTACTTTTGCTATCTCCATTCATGCTGTTGATGCTGAAGAAACGTTGTCCAAGATGGCGACAAGTTGACAACGCACAGCACATTGATAATCGACGCTGCGTCCTGTGCACGTATTTAGATGTCTATGGTCTTCACAGTCACAACATCTCAAACTAACTGGACACCTAAGAAATTTCAGACTTCAGGTAAATAGCACTCTCCACCATTATGCTTAAAAAACTGAGGAATTCTGTGGAAGCAAAGTGGTCCCTCAATTACAGCTCCAGAACCAATGCCAAGGAGCATTACATGTGTTCTGGCATACTTTATACACACACACACACACACACACACACACACACACACACACACACACACACACATACACACACATATATATAAATATATATACCGTATAGATTTTTTTTACTTGTCCCCATCAGTATCTTACAGAACATAAGGATCGTATAAACACACAAATGCATTATTAAAGTCCTTCAAATTTTGTATTTCTTCTCTGTTATTTCTTTCTAAAGCCAATTTCATAATTTAGCTTGTACAGTAATGCTTGCGTTTTGTACTATTGTTTTCCCTTTATTAAAACCGTCTCATGACATTCTTCTTTGTCTTCATGTCCAAATTGTTTGAATGTCTGTGACAAATGTAGGAACAGAACTTATTCAAAGAACCATAAATCGAGAATGTAACCTGGCATGGCGGTTTAGTTTGTCAAGTAATGCCTCGAATAAAAAGCTCCGTGAAGGAACTGAAGTGTGAAAAGACTTGCATGACAATTTAATAATACATTTCCTTTTAATGCTGAAAAGTGCACCACGACTTGTTTTGTATTGTTGAGAAAATGGAACTTTATGAGACATGTCCTTGGCTCTCATGTCTCATATAACCAGAAGATTTCAATTAAAGGCACTGAACTAAATTGATGGCTGATCCTTTTTGTGCAAATTAATTAAGTCGGATGGAATGGATTGCAACAACAGTGCCAAATATAATGATTGGTGAACAAATATAAATTAGAGACCATGAGATCGAAAAATTTGAATGAATGAACTAGTTATTAGCACACTGCTTTGTGGTGCATGTTATAGAAGAAATGGCATGTCTGCTGTAAGGAAAAAGTCATATAACGCATGTTCGATGAAAGAAATTTGCCGGTTTTATTTAATAGACTCTGATCACATTTTTACTTTGATTTATAAATATTTCAAATGTTTATTATGTAAATCCCCCCCTCACCATCGCCAGCTCTTTTTAAGCACTTCAGAATGTTTCTTTACATCACCAGCTGCTGTGTGGAGTCCTCCATCACCCTCCCGGTGTACCGTAATTAAAAGCTGCACTTATATGAGCAAAATGCTTTTAATTGTTAAAAAGTGGGGGGATTTCATGTGCAAATTTGCCTTGTGCAATGGAGACTTAATTACTGCCTTCAAGTGAAGGAATAGATTGAGTACTATTAGGTGTAGGGCGGTAGGCACAGCAGCCATTAGCAATGAGCTAAATTAGGCTTATTTCCATTCAGAGACATGGGACAGGTGTAGACTGGGGTGGGGGGAAGAAAAAAAAGGAATATAAGCAGTGAATAACACTAGTGTAGCGAGATTAAGCACATGAACCAAATAGATGAGTAAAATGTTTAGTTAAAAAGAGATTGCCATCGTTATTACTCTGTTTGACTTTTAGCATATCTACTGAACCACATGGTACCCTCTCTGTCTGAAGATAAACATCACGGTGGACCCTTTTAATTTATCTGGCATGGATTTAAAAAGGATTAGTTCAGTCATCCTTTCACTGTGCTTCAAATATTTGTGCAGCTCCCATACATAAACTGTTACAAGGTTATAAAGCAGTGTTTAGGCACACAACACTAAAGGTAAGCTTCCCATTCATGAGATGGACCATTTCTGAGAAGGGGTGGTTCTTACAGGCAATGAAGTCCACATCTAAGCTCAGGAGGATTGAACAGAGCTCAAATAAAGCACTGTTTTCATTGTTGAGATAAACACTAGAGTTTGTTCTAATGTGGACACAGACTAAGCCCAGGCTTAAATTGAAAAAAGGATTTGTAGAAGGAAAATCCTCTTCCGACGGTTTAATGTAGCCAGAAACCAGGCTTTATCTGTATTCTAATTATGGTCTCTGGCATTATGTTGCTCGACGACTGAAAATGTAGATTGAACAAGAGTAATCCATGCTGCAGCAGTGGACAGGGATGATAGTCTACCAGCCTGCACCTGCCTCACGCCACACATTAGCCATTCATTGTAAGGAGAAAGGGCAGAATAAAACCATTTGAGCTTATTATAATAATAGAGGTAGTTTTGTGTGAAGACGAGGATTTGTTGAATGTGCATAGGTGCTTGTTCATTTGTATCGACTGAATTTCATTCATGTGACTATTCTTTTGTGTTCCTTTTTAATTGTGTTTGATCTTCTTATAAATAATTATGAATAATGACCCTGAATGTATAGGACAGCTGGTATACCTGAGTGTTTTATTGTGACCTTTTTCTTATGATCACATTGTTTCCCACTCTCCTTTTTGCATTTCCCCTCCATGTACTCCATGTACTAGTAGAGGTGAGGACTCACTGCATGTGTGTGTGTGTGTGTGTGTGTGTGTGTGTGTGTGTGTGTGTGTGTGCGCGCGCGCGCGCGCGCGCGCGTGCGTGCGCGTGCGTGTGTGTGGTACTACATATAATGTGAACTCATTATTTTAACCTTCACATTTGGCTGATTTTTTCCCCTGTGTGTTTATTTTTAATAAGTAGCTGTACTAATTTATTAATTATATCAATAGAACGTATAACAAATCTAATAAAAGCAGTGTGTGTGTGTGTGTGGGTGTGTGTTACAGAATGGCATATTTGTGTATGCATTTGTACGTGTGTGTGTGTGTGGGGGGGGGGGGGTACACTTGTGAGACTGAGAGTGTGAGAGGGTGATAATGTGGTAAATTCCTGTAAGGTTTTTCCGACACTCCTTTCATCTCTTTTTATCCACCGAACATTATAACCTCACCATTTTGCTGCCTTGTATCAAAGTGCCTTGTGCAGATGAAAAGAGATGGTCATTGTCTAACAGTGTGTGTATGTGTGTGTATGTGTGTGTGTGTGTGTGGGGGGGGGGGGGGGGGGGTGGG
>JAOUQZ010000008.1:5524494-5551978 GCA_028564935.1 Neosilurus hyrtlii | reverse complement strand
AGGAAGAAATGCAGTGGAATCATATTGTGCTTAAATAAAAAGTTTATCTACTGCAAAAATAGCCTTGTCTTTATGCAACCCCACACATATATATATATATATATATATATATATATATATATATATATACACACACACATATTCACAACCTGAAATTAAGATGCACACAGTTTATTTTTCAGCTGTATTTTCTCAATTAAACTTATAGCAGCCAATGGAAAGAAATCACCCCCCACACATGCTTCCACCTGAGATCAACTGTAATCGTTTTGATTAGATCAACATAAAATCAGCCATTTCATGGAACATATTCCAGTGCTTGGAAGTGTAACTGATAGTAATCAACCATGGGTGGCAAGGCATTGTCAAAAGATTTCAGGAATAAAGTTGTGGACAAGCAAAGTCAGCAAAAAGATTTGACGGTTTTAATACTCTAGAAGCATGGTAAAGTCCATAAAGAAGTTGAAAACTAGGACCCTACCTAGATCTGGTGTTTTTCTGCAGCAGGGACTGGGGCACCACTCAAGAGAAAGATCTAGGAAGTCCCCCAATAGACTCATGGCTGTAATCAAAGGACTTCCAGTAGTGTAAGCAGAAGTTACTGCTGTTCTAGAGCTAACTGTCATGCTACTGTGTGGCTGGAGTGATGAACAGAGGCAAGGGTGCAAAACAGAAACTCCCTTTATTAATACACTGGGCATTCATGCTCAAAACATAAAGAACCAAAACCGAGTACAAAAACCCAAAAAACAGGCAAATGCGTGAGATCTAAAATACACATGAAAACTAAGCTGAACTCAGAACACAGGATAAATACACAATGGCAACTTATGGAGTCCATAAACATATTTAAGAGTTAGATTGCTAAGTATGTGTCCTGCTTGGCATGCATACATATAGTCTTGAACTGCTTTCTCGTGAAGCTTGTTGTAGATGCTTTGACCACCGAGCTATTTGGGAAGTATAAGCGAGCTGTAGTTATCTTTGCCATATGAACTGGAACTGCAGAGAATGCAGCTCAGCGCTGAACACATGGGAAGGAGATTGTGACACTAAGAAATAGCTTTAAAAGACCATATAAAGAGGTTCATTAATAAAATAAGAGTCATGTTTTGGTATATACTACATCGGAACATAAGAGTGCACTCCATCACAGTGTCTTCTCAAACTCATTCAGAATTTTAACATATACTGGGCAGAAAAAGAAGCACAGCTAAAAAAACATGGATTTTTACATTTTATTTTTCCCATTTTTTAAGCATTATTATGATCATGCTGCCTGCTCCATCACAATATTTGTGCATGCTTCATGACAGCATCTAAAACTCAAAGTTTTTCTCTTGAAAAACACAAGTGTTAGGGTTGACAGGGGGAAAAGGATCCACACGCAGACAGAGGTGGTGGAGAGCACAATGTTTAACAGGGAGGCAGACAATCCAATACGGCATGCAAACTCGTGGTCAGAAAACAGGCATTGGTCAGAAATCTCCAAGAAGTAAAAAACAGTGAGGCAAAGGTATCCAAAAATCACAAAAAGCTAGCAAGAATGGTCAAGTTACAGACAAGGTCAATAAACTACTAGGCAGAGAGATACAAACATTGGAAAGGCACAGGAGAAAACTCTGGCACAATCTAGCAATGCTTGAGGGGAAATGCAGGGCTTATATAGACAGACAAGTGAGGCAGGCAACGAGGCACAGGTGAGCACAATAATGAGTCTGTGGAAAGCCAAAGGGGACAAGCAAAAGCACGTGATACTAGAACACAAAACTAAGTAGCAGGAGTACTAACAACAAGGGCCATATTGCATAGCGTCTTAGTAAATTTTGAAAGGCATTTAGTTGATTTCAGAGTCAATGATTGGGACCATGAGGTTTTGTCTACCATTAAGCACTAGGAGTTCAACTCCTCCTGGATGGGACACTAGTCTATAGCAGATTACCTTCCCAGTATTTTTACTGGTACCCATTTATATTTCTGGGTAGACAGAGGCACAGTTGTGGAGGGGCACAACTGCACGGTGAGGGTCTAAGAGGGATTTGAACCCATGATCTCTTGTTCATGAGCCCAGCACCCTAACCACTACACCACCGGCCCCACGAGATATTCAAAATTTTGAGGGTGTTCCTGGTATTCCTGGTAAGTACCTGTGTACCTATATTATGGCTGATTGGTGTATATACAGTATGTGCTCTTAAAGAGAGAAGCATTCGAATGAACTTCATTATTATTAAAAAGCAGGCTTTCTCATGTGTGGTGCTGAACCTCCCACAGTGTCCATTTGCAGAAAAAAAAAATCACACCATTGTGTTCATGTCAGAGGGGACCATAGATAGAACACGTGTGTTTCAGAGCGAGTGGGCACGTCGCGGCAGAGCGGCAGCACAAATCAGATTTATTGCAAGTGCCACCATTTCCCTCCTGCCATCCCTGTCATTTAACGTCACTATTACATCAATCACTGCTTTTGTGTCCCTAATTCTCTCTACGTTTCTTGGCCTGTTCTCCCCTTTGCACTTTCTTCATTTGTCACCTGCTCATATCCATCCATCTCTCTGTCTGCTCCTCCATTCCTCTATTGCCATTACTCTTTCTTTATCAGTCTGTTTGTTGGTTTTGACCATTAATCATATCATCTCGTGCCTCATTATTATTGCTGTTATGAGCAGCCGGCAACACAGACGCTATTTACAGTGACAGCCCTTTTGCAGTGTGGTGAGATCGTCAAAACAAATGGCGAGACTGCTCATGAATTCTGAAATGAGCACGTTATAAAAAAAATGCATTACACGAGCGCATTGGGTTATCTGACAAGCTGGACAGTAAAGCTCTACAGCACAGCAGGAGGAGTATTATAAGTAATAGGCTTTATTATTCACTCCCTTGACTTTAGGTTGTCTATCTCAAATAATTCCAAAAGGCGAGAAAATGCAGTGTCTCTCCTGCAGCTGAGGCTGATCGCTGAAGCGTTTCAAAGCCATTTGATTGAAAATGAGTGCAGCTCGAGCGTGAAAATGGCAAGCTGTTTGTGATGTCACATAAGGCCTGACTCATACAGTAGTGCTGTATTTCTGCCTTATTCAAAAGCACCAAAATACTGCAGATGTTTGTTCACATCACAGCGTATTTTACCAGTTATAAAATCCTTTAGACCCCCTCAGTAGGGTTGTGAGGGTCGGACATTTGCCATCTGATATAACATTACAGATGACACTGACTGGTTTTGGCTACAATCTGACCAGTTTCCATGAAATGATGCTTAGCATGGTATTTTGTCGATGTTTGTAACCCTGATTAGGTGCAATTTGATTACTAAAGCAGAAACAGCCATGTTGGCACTGACGTGAGATGGCGACGTGCTCTGTTTTACTCTTGTGCTTGTGTGTGTTTTTTTTTTCTGTTCGAGAGCTCACAAGCACATTTGCCAATCATTGACGCTGCATGCAGCCACAGAATGCGTTCCTTGGAATGCTTTTTTTTTGCCTAAATTGCTCTCATCTATGTGGAGGAAGTGGGATCAGAGCCTGCGGCTCACGAAAGGGTGGCTGATTGCAGCTATTGTCTGCCGAGTGTAGCTTGTGGTACTCACAGGAAAGCTGCTGCTCAAGGGGACTGGTGCAATGAGAACAACAGGAACCGAAATACAAGGGGGTATCAGAAAAGACATGGACACATTATTGGGTTAAGTTTATAGATTGGGCTCGAAAATGCAAGTATTTCCACCTTTAGAGAATTCCCCAGTGTCAGACATATTCAGTGTGTCTGTTTAATGAATGATGTGTAGTAGTCTGTCAATGGCATAGTATTCTGTGAATGGTGTAGTTTAAACCAGGAGCACTCCACATATGACCTGCATTGACACCACTCTGCTCCTAATCACATTCAGATCTAAACACTGTCCTGCCAATTATAGTGAAAGCTTCACTAAAGACCGGTATTTTTTTTTTTTTTTAGCCTGAAATACAGACAATATACTGCAATCGCCTTCCCCTGCTGCAACACGGTGCTTTGGTTTATAAACTTCGTCAATAGGGATTGTTTATTTCCTTCCTCATGTATAAGAAAATATATTCATGTTCATAAAAATCAATGTCACATTTTAGATCTAAAAAAAAAAAGCTTTGGGAATGTCCATGTTTACAGACGTGAGATTGTTTAGTCTTTGAATATACATTAGCATGTGTTGCCATTAGTAAGAGAAAGAGAGAGATAGTGCGAGAGAAAGAAAGAGATGTGTGCGTGTGTGTACACTGTATATAAATTGGCAGGTTGTAATTAAATGTGCAGACCTCTCCACTATCTCCTCCTCCAGCCGTGCGCCAGTGACGCACACGCCGGCTGCAGAGAAGTGAGTCATCCAGCCCCGAGGATCACCACCCCTCCCTCTGTCTCTCCATCCTCCCCACCCATCTCCCCTTTACCTTTCTCCCACCATTCACTCCAAAACATGCGCTCCATGTCTCTTGCTGCTTGCTTCCCCCCCCTTTTTTTTCTCCAAACACATTATACTGCATCGCCAATTTCCAACCCTCCTTTTATGCATTCCACCAGATCCTTTTTGATATCTCCTTCACATTTCTACAACTTGTTCTACCAATACTACATTCTAGTATATTTCTCTTTTTTCTCACTTTCTTGTTTCCTTTCTTTAAAGATAAGCTGCTGTCTTGCTCTCTTTTTTAGCCTAAAGCATTTTTCACATCTAGAGAGAGAAAAAAAAAAGTCAGAGGCGGCAAGGATGATGCGGCAGCTTATCTCTTCTGAACTATACGCAAAAGTGACGAAGCAGATGACTTTTCACGCTTCGGCTCTCGCACTGCTGCCAGAAACTGTGAGTGGTGATCGATGGCTCTAAGTTATAGAAACAGCAAAACAATAGGAAGAAAAGGAGCGATGCATTATGTGGCAACGAACCAAAGTCATGGAAAGACAACCACGGCTGGCCACTTTTGCCAAACAGAGGCCTGACTCATTATCTGACTCATAATTAATTATTACCTTGGGCTTTGGACAAAGGCTCAACCTGCCAAAGGATGACAGTGACAAGGAAAAACAAATGAAGCGTGGAGTAGAGACAACACAAAAAGGTGTAGTGTTGATTCAGGGAGTAGACCTGGCCAATCTTATCAGTCTGCTGCAGTTGTAAATGCAGCACTGTGAAGTGGCCCACTCTTCACTCTAGCTTTTAATCATGCTGCTCCACTCTCACTGAGGTCACATATAGCTCAGTGGTCATTTAGAGAGTGAGTGGGAAGAAAACATTAAATTCATGACTCATGTAATTGTGTGCACTTGCTGGAGCCATTCCCCCCCACCCTAAAAAGAGAAGTTCATCCCCTGCAAAAAAGAAGCAATTTAACGCCTAACTTTGCACGCTTATCCAATTAGCTTCATCCAGCATGTGATGGGCGCAAGGGAAATACTGACGTTTGTAAGCATCTACACAGCCACAGAACGTGCTTCAAAGAAGAGTGTCTGCATTGTGAAATGGAATCAGTTTACCTGCAAGAAACAAAAATCATTTGGCTGAAATGCAGGGCATAAAATTCAAGGTGGGGTTCGGCCCCATTAAAGGATGAATAAAAGCATATTTATTAAAATCCTATATAATGGATGCTTTAGAGCCTATGATCTGTCATGCAGTTAGTTCTCAGTGGGGCTGGAGTGGAGAGGTGAGACGGCAAAGTCATAGCGAGTGCAATTCAGTTACAGAACCCTTCTCCTCAGCAATCCTCATGCTCACATTCCTAACTAGATCTGTAAAGCTTAAGAATAGAACAGTACTCATGAGCTTTCGGTTCTGCAACAACTGAAGCAGTAAAAAGCATGGTATGAGACTGCAGCCACTAAAGCTTGCAATTTGACCGTAATATGAATTATTAGGGCACAAGCTGCAGTATTAAGACTTTAATGTCAGGTGCCATACGAATCAAAGAATAAAATCATATAATGTAAGCATCTGTACCGCCAGGTTGGTGCCAGAGTTAAGACCAAACTTCAAACATAAACTGCACTTTTAGACTATGCAGCTGAACTGCTGTGTCAGACTGGCATCAGAGTCAGTGCTGGACTGTGCTATAACAGTAAGCTTTGTGACTACAACAAAATCTTTATGACTACATTTCCTGGAATAACCTGTGCATTGTCTTGGCTTCCATGGTCGAATGCCAACAACAACCCAATAGCAATACCTATACCAGAGGCCGACAAGCTGGCTCCCATGCCCTGACAATCACAGAGGCGGATGAGACAGCCCCCAGTGCCATGACCATGCCAGAGTTTGAGGAGACAGCCTTCAGTGCCACAATCATGCAAGGGATGACAGGATGCGCTTCACTGCCATGACCATAACAGAGGCAAGTGAAACATCCCCTGGCACCATTACCAAGACAGAGGCCAACAAGACAGACCCTAATGCCGTGCGCACTCCAGAGACCACAAAGTGTTCACACTGATGATATTTAAGCTTGAAGCCTAGCCTGCTTTGATTCCAAGTTTCAGTGAGGAGGTTGTCATCCACAGTTAGTTCCCTCTCTGGAAACCTGGTCATGCAGGGGGTGCATGCTGACCAGTGACCCAGGTCCACCTTCTGTCCAAGGAAGGTGCAATGAAGGTTGGGGATATGTCAGGTTGGCACCAGAATCGATTCCAATCCTCAAGCAACAAAATGCACTTTTTGCTTATGTGGCTGATCTGCTATGCCAGATCGGTGTCAGAATTGGTGCTGGACTGTAATCTTAAAGTATATCAGGGGAGTCATTTTCTTAAAACACTGTTGCCTAGTAGACTTTGATGCCACAGATGATCATCACCCTAAAGACACACACCTGCTTTGAGTTAGTGTACTGATTTAATGCTATATAAGGCCTTGCTTTTTGGGTTCCTTTGCTTTACTAAGTTCATTACCCATGTTCTGTAGTTTGCTCTTGCATGTTATCTTGCACACTCATCGCAGGTAATTTTAATTCTTTATGTTCATTAGGGCAACATGTAGGTGTAGCACGGTGGTTAGCATGCCCGCCTGACAGCAAGAAGGTCCTGGGTTTGAGTCCCGGGATTGGGTTTTTCTGTGTGGAGTTTGCATGTTCTCCCTGTGTTTGTGTGGGTTTCCTCCGGGGTTCCTTTCACAATTCAAAGACATGCATGTTAGGCAATGTTGGCTGTTCCAAATTGCCCCTAAGTGTGTGTGTATTTGTGAATGATTGTGTGTCTTTTGGCCCTGTTATGATCTGGAGAGCTGTTCAGGGTGTACCCACCTTCACCCAGTTTCAGCTGAGATGGTCTCCAGCCTCCCTGTTATCCTAATAGAATCAAGTGGTTCAGCTAATGAGTGTGTAACTGAGTGTGTTCATTAGTATTGGAACTCTTATTAAATGCTCTGCATTTACATCCATCTCCAGCATGCCTTCACTGGTACACAGTGCAGCATTTAAGTGTACATAAAAAGAACCAGGATACTAAACTAAACGCTACACTACAGTCTTTGTTGAACAGTAATATGTCAATAAGGTAAATACTCTGAAAGGTTCTGTTGATAGTCCGGAACAGATGCATGTACATGATTTTGTAGACATATGTCTCTCTTGTAAAAAGACTGAGAGCAGTGGATAGAGTAGGGTAGTAGAGTGAAATAAAATGAAATGGCCATCAGGCAGATATGTTTAGGGGTCTAATGGACTGTGGAAAGTAACTGTTCATGAGACAGGTACACTTGGTGTGGAAAGGATACACCATAGCATTCTTCCAGCTACAAGGAGTGGGAACAGTTCATGGGATGGCTTTGAGACATCCTTCCCTTATTCGCTGCTGGGGGTGAATGTCCTTAATGGCAAAACCCACCAGTACTTTCCTATATGAGAAGGAGCATTGCACAAACATTTATGGCATTTGAAACGATCCCTCATCCATAGCAATTTAAATCAATCTTATTATATTAAACTGAGCATTTAAAGGTTAGAGGTCTTTCTGAATGGGATATGCAGCCTGAAATAAATTCATATTAATGTAAAATATCTTTACAGCTGTATTTACTCAATGCAACTTAATACAACCAAGTGAAAAGACATAATAGCAATATTCCAGGAAAAACAAAATTGAATCACTGATATGTTTAAAGGATTACCCAGTATTTTGTGTAACCACCTTTTGGTTTGATTACAGCCATGAGTCTGCTGGGGTGATTCTCTACAAACTTTGCACATCTAGCCTGTGCAATATTTGCCAACTATTCTTTACAGAACGTTGGACTACAATCTTCAAGTCATTCCACAGATTTTCAGTATATCAAATCTGTGATCTGACTAGGCCATACAAGGACATTCACCCTTTTCTCCTTCAGTCGCTGTGTGGTCCACTTTGCTGTGTGCTTCAGATCATTATCATTTTGCACCTTCCTCCCATTGACAACTTTCTGGCAGAGGGCAGCAGGTTTTGCTTGTGAATTGGATAGTATTTTGTCCCATCGACTTTTCCTTCTGTCTTGAAGTGCCCCTCTCCCTGCTGTAGAGAAACAGCTACCACCCCCATGCTTTATTGTAGGTATGGTGTTCTTTGGATGGTAAACTGTATTGGCTTTCCACTAGATTTACAGTTAGGTGTTGAGGCCAAATTTCGTCTTACCTGACCATAACACCTGTTTCCATTTGACCTCAGAATTTTCAAGATGACTTGATGTGGCCTTTCCTGAAAAGTGACTTTTTCCTTTGCAATCTTTCCATACAAGCCAGATTTGTAGAGCATTTGTGATATTCTTCTTACATGCACACAATGAAATTAGTATAGTAATAGTGACTATTAGATTAGTGGTCTGCTCTAATCTACTATTTTTTGCTATTTGCAGGTAAAGTGGATATAAGTACAGTAAGATATACAGTGGGCAAAAAAGTATTTTGTCAGCCACCAATTGTGCAAGTTCTCCCATTTAAAAGATGAGAGAGGTCTCCAATTTTCATCACAGGTACACTTCAACTATGAGAGACAGACTGGGGGGCGGGGGGAGGGGGTGAATCCAGGAAATCACATTGTAGGATTTTTAATGAATTAATTGGTAAATTCCTCTGTAAAATAAATATTTGGTCACCTACAAACAAGCAAGATTTCTGGCTCTCACAGACCTGTAACTTCATCTTTAAGAGGCTCCTCTGTCCTCCACTCGTTACCTGTATTAATGGCATCTGTTTGAACTCGTTATCAGTATAAAAGACACCTCAAACAGTCAGACTCCTAACTCCACTATGGCCAAGACCAAAGAGCTGTCAAAGGATTCACTAGGTCCTCCCGTGTGGTTCTGGGATTTTTACTCACAGTTCTTGTGATCATTTTGACCCCACAGGGGGACCTAGTGAAAAAGTGCAGAGAGCTGGGACCAAAGTAACAAAGGCTACCATCAGTAACACAATGATCTCAAACACACTGCCCGAGCAATGAAGGAGTGGCTTCTTAAGAAGCATTTCAAGGTCCTGGAGTGGCCTAGCCAGTCTCCAGATATCAACCCCATAGAAAATCTTTGAAAGTCCATGTTGGCCAGTGACAGCCCCAAAACATCACTGCTCTAGAGGAGATCTGCATGGAGGAATGGGCCAAAATACCAGCAACAGTGTATGAAAATCTTGTGAAGACTTACAGAAAACATTTGACCTCTGTCATTGCAAATAAAGGGTGTATAACAAAGTATTGAGATGAACTTTTGTTATTGACCAAATACTTATTTTCCACCATAATTTGCAAATAAATTCTTTAAAAATCAGACAATGTGATTTTCTGGATTTTTTTTCTCATTTTGTCTCTCATAGTATAGTATACTATATAGTATACCTGTGATGAAAATTGGAGACCTCTCTCATCTGTTAAGTGGAAGAACTTGCACAATTATTGGCTGACTAAATACGTTTTAGTCAGCCAATAATTGTACTTTACTATAAAAAATATTTTTTTTCTGTATTGAAATAAATTATTAAATAAATTACATTCAATTGAACCACTCTTTCCAAAAAAAATAAAAATAAAATAATAATAAAAATAAATCTGCCAAAGGCCTGACCAGTTTCCTTCTTGTTCCTCCATCTAGTTTGGAAGAAGGGGCTGCTCTGAGAAGGGTCCTAGTTTCCACTTTCCACTTCTTGATTATGAATTTCAAGATCATTGAGCAAGGTCCTTAACCTTGAATTGCTCAGTTGTATAAAAATGATAAATGTAAGTTACTCTGGATAAGGGTGTCTGTCAATTGCTGTAAAAGAAAATAATCTTGCCTATAGCTTTTGACCTTGAGATATTTTGACAGTGCTTTGCCACCCATAATTTATTGTTCATTCTCAGTTCCAAGCACTGGGATGCTCTTGGAATAGCTGTTTTATGCTGAACTAATCTATATGTGAAGGTGATTAGTTATACCTGATTGCATTTACAAGTATTTTTAGGGGTGTGATCCTTTAACCATATCAGTGATTGTGTTTTCTGAGCATTTGCTATTATATCTTTCACTTGGCAGTTGCATTGAATAAATACAGCTGTAGAAAAATATCTTTTTTTGTGTGTCCTCATTTCGGGCAGCAAAGCAGGACAATATGAATATTTTGATGCTGGGGGGTCATTTAATTCTTTTCTGTACACATTGTAGGTCATCAAATTTTTTAATTTATCGAAGAAATTATTGTTCTGACTTTACTGTCTTGTTCCCTTTCCCACACAACACTATTACAGCATAATTACGATAAATAATCAGGAGTGTCAACAGGGCGTAGGATGCATCTATAGAAACAGTTGAGTATGGGTGAGAGCATCTCAGCCCGCTTCAGTCTTCTTAGGAAGCAGAGATGTTCCTTTACCTCTAATGAAGAGGTGTTAAGGGACAATGAGCAGTTGGTGGTGATGTGCACTCCCAGGAATTTTAAGTTACTCACTGTTTTTAAATGTCACATCACCAATGTAGAAGGGTGTTAGCTTCTCACGTTCTCTGTAGGCAGTCTAATCACTGTTGCTGTTGACCCCCACAACAGTGGTTTCATCAGTAAAGTTAATGATATGCTTAATGTAATGTTTGGTTATGCGGTTGTGGGTGAGTGTTGTGTACATCTAAAGACTTGGTACACAACCCTGGGGGTTGTGGATGTGCTGCTCAGGAAGCCCAGGATTCAGCAGGTTGATACTGTTTATGCGAATTCTTATGTGTTGTCAATTTTTGCTTAGGCTGATGTTTATATATAAGGTTAGCCCAAAAAAATGATATATTATATTAAAGTTATAGTAATTATATATTATTAATCATGTAATATTCTATTATTATTATCGTGCTATATTTATAACACAGATCATGACTGGGTAATTAATGGTACAGAGGGTAGCACAGGAAACTGCACAAACCACATCAGTTAAAACAGATCTTGATGTGTATCATTCTTTAACTAAGATTTATTCTATAACTACAACAAATCTATTACACACGGTATGTAACTAACATAGCAGAATATAATAGTTTTATAGAAAAACTAAAGCCATTTTTGGTTAATCATCACTCTTGGTTTATTGTGAGCAGAGTGTGAGATGGAGTTGTTGTGGATCACAGATTGTGGCAATGAGCATTTTGTCTACTGAGCCTTTATGTTCCATAACTACTGGAAATTTACTAAAAATTATAAATTAATTTACTAACAGGTTCCAACAGTGGCTCAAACCATAGCAGCCATAATAAACACTATTTAAGCCCCATAAATAAAGTGTTGTGACTGACTGGCTCATTTAAATACACTGCCTGTTAAATGTGTGGGGACATCGAGTTTCTCAAAATCATTTTAGTAAGTAAATAAATTAATTTATTTATTCATTCATTCATTCATCTAACGAGCAGCTTAATCCCAGTAGGGTCGCTGAGGGGCTGGAGCCTATCAGCAAACCACTACACTACAGTGCCGCCCTTTTTAAATGATTATTCAGGTTAACAAATGGAACAAGAATATAATATGGTTCTAATCATCTCTCCCAAGGTTTGTGTTTTTGCCAGCTTTTTCTGTCTGTTTGTTTGTCTATCAACTTTATGCAAAAAATTATGAACGGATTTATGTGAAAATTTCAGGGAAGGTGGAGAATGGGCCAAGGAACAAATTATTCATTTTTGGTTTACCTCTGCCAAGAAGGTTTGTGCTCTCTGCGAGCTAATTAATCTATGCATTCATCAGTAAATGTCACCTTAAAGCTCTGGGTGCTGTAGATGCTTATCCTTGGGTCTGTGAACACCAGAAGCAGTAAGAATCACCTGGATACTCCTGTCTCAGGAGTTTTCAGTCAACAAAATGTTGATGTGACATTGGAAATAGAGTCTTTCTGTGCCTTTATGAGATTTTGTACACCACTTCCAGGTGCAGATGTCACTGTACCAGGCATATAGGCCGCCAGTATGTCTGTTGCATATAGGCTGACAGTATGTCTGTTGCATCACAGTTTGGTCCCACTACAACAATTTGCGAGTGTTTTATGTATCAAACTGTCAATGCTGTACTTCAGAGGAAGTTGTGTCCTTGTGGCATCACACTGTTCCCCTGCTGATGTAGGAGGTATCTGTGGTGGATGTTTCCCACCAATAACACACCACTTCCCAGAGGACATCTTCAGTGCAAAGGTCTTGCCTCTCTAAAGAGTTAGAGGTGGTGATGTTCTTGCTGAAACAAGAATCGATTTTTTTTGTGGTTTGAGGTCTAGCTGTCAGCTAATGACCCACTATGAAAATTTGTATGATTCAGCAGACCCCCAGGGAACTACTACTGTAGTTACAGTCAGCAGTCATAGCATCCTCACAAAGAAACATTCTCAGTAGTGGTGTTTAGGAAAGTGTCCCAAAAGATCATCCATTGGCCACTCATCATGCTTCAACTCATGATAACACTAGTTACATGATGCAGGTTTCAGTGGCTGACCAGTGTTCAAGGCCAGTTTACTTCTGATCCCTCAATGCTTACAATGGCATCTTCGCATCCTGGCACAGTTAATTTCCTCATGATCAGCACTGCACAAAAGAATGCATACAATGCTTTGGGGTGCAACATCACAAAAATAGTGCAGGAAATGTCTGAACCAAGATCAGCAAGCATATAATACATATATAAATATATCCTATATTTAGGAGATTCAGACACTGGTTGTATGACATTAGTGCAAGCCTTGGTGCATAATCCTTGGTGCTTAATCCTACTAGGGTTTCAGGGTGCTGGAGACTATCGCAACTGACTCTGGGCAAAGATGTTCATCCTGAATAGCTCGCCAATCCATCACAGGGTCAACACACAAAAACATTTACACTCACTCTCACACCTAGGATGCAATTTGGAACAGCCAAATAGCCTAATGTAAATGTCTTTGGACTGTAGGAGGAAACTGGGGTATCCAGTGGCAACCCATGCAAGCATGGGGAGAACTCGCAAGTTCCACACTGAAACGACCTCATCAACCCCAGGACTCGAACCCAGGACCTTCCTGCTGTAAGGTGGGCATGCTAACCACTACGCCTTAAAATATAATCTTCGGATTATGATGTTCATACACTAAAGATGTGTGCAACTATGTTTGTCTCATGTTATGTTACCCTTACAAACCAAACAACAGTATTATGTTTGTGGCTGTGCAATTTACTGATGGCACAAATGACCTGAGTGCACAAGGCACACTATGGCATGATTTGATGGATTGAATCAGGCAGTGGTAATTAAACGATTAATAGTACTTAGCTCAAGTCAGTTCATTTCCTGTTGGCTCCCATGGGGCCTGCCATCATGGGGAAATTACACAGATGTTATCTCTAGCCTTGCCTACACATACACACACAATCAGCATATAGGAAGAAGTCAGTTCACATTTCCCATGAGTGCTACAGACAGATAATGCAACTGCAGTGTGAGAATGGTATGTACTGCTCCTCTTCTGAGGACCGGGGAAATGACATCCAGGGAAAAAATTGAGGATTGCATGCTGATAAAAAGCATCATCAAATATATTTGCATTTTTTAAATATATTCCCAAGTAACTGTTTCATTTTTAATTAGGTAGGCCATTTGCAATGTCTAATGGGTAATTTGTAAGCTAAAGTGCGTTTAACTATCCTATAATCAGTCTTCTACTTACACACTGACTTACAGACATTCTCAAACAGTTTTGTCTTTCTATGAACTGAGAGCTCTTTGGCCTTCTCCTGCCCTCGTGCCGTAGATTTCTTTGGTTGTTGGTGTTGGTTTCACTGTGAAGATAGAATTGATGAAAACGCAGGAGGACATGGTCCATCTGGAGCTTACACATCTTTCTGCTCTCCAGGCGAACTTGACTCTACTTTATAAGTTTCCTTTTTTTTTTTTCCATGGGCGATACTAGCGCATACTCACACACCATCGCCATTCATCATCTGTACTTTTTTCCTCTCTTCCACCCAGTGTGTGTGTGTGTGTGCTTGTGTATCTCTCTCTCTCTCTCTCCTTCAACACGACTGTCTCAATTTCCTTGTGAAGACCTTCCTTTAACATAATTATTAATGCTATATGGCTGCACCTAAACAATCTTTCCTTAACCTTATACTCAGTAACCAGACAACCTCTTTTGGCTCTTTCAGACTGTCACTGTTGCCATTTTTACTCAGCAGCTTTTGTCAAAATTAAAAAAGTGGGGTGTAGCCAATTGTCCCCACCTAAATCTGTCGTCTAGTCGTATGCTTGTGGGGACATTTGGTCCTCATTGTGTTATGAAAACACCAGACGTCACACACACACACACACACACACTCATAATTCGTTCCCCTCCCTCCCTTTGGTTGGAGCAGAGACTTGTAGCCTTGTGGGTGTCTTGGATGAGTCACATCGGCAAATTACCTAGTTTAAAGCATTTCTCAAATGACTTCCCGTCCAGTCGCGCTGATCACCGATAACAGTTTTCATTCCTGCAAGGAGTCTTGGAGGACAGTCGGGAGCGTCCGTGTGTCGTCACGTGTGCGCTCTGATGCGCGCGCGCGCTTGAAACGATTTCAGTGTAAACACGGCGACAAAGTGCGACGGGATCTCGATAAGGCGGTGACGCTCACAAGAATCGCGCTTCTACCCGAGACTTGCACCTAGCAAAACATCTACAGCCAGTCGGTGTCGTCGGTGCTGATTATTTTCCCAGTGCAAAATGGTTTATTACCCAGTGCATTCATTTCTTCAAGTCAATAACGCTACAGCCCATATTCAAGAAATAAACAAACAAATAAATAAATAAATAGCTGTTTCATATGGCATGCACCCCCCCCCCAGACTTTTCACTTTTAATCCTCAAAGCTCTAAACACACCGTCTGACATGTTTGACTTTCTGAAAGTGTACAAGTGTAGCCCATTCATTTATTAAATTGTCCATTCACTTCCCAGTCATATTATTTAAGACAAATGTAAGACCAAGGGACCTTTTATTTATTTATTTATTTATTTTTATTTTTTTTTAGTGTGATCACTGACGTATCCAAAAGAGACTTCATTTTTTTAAAACATACCCCGTGGTTCCAGATTTAAACGAGAACCTGGCAACGTCACATCATGAGAGTGGATTATAAAATAAAAACTGAGCGCGCGACGCGCTATCGCCCTCTACCGGACATCACGTGATACAGCAGACACGCTTCACTTCCTCCAGTGCAGCCTTTTTTTCCCTTTCCTGAAATAAAAAGAATACGGATTATTAGCTGTGAATCTAGTGTCTAAAATAACGTGAAAGTTCAAATACGCTTAATAATAAATGTTTACGTTTTGCTAATGGAGCAGGTGAGAAGTATAATCCATTAACACATCATAATATAACAGTTCATTACAGTGTTAACCTACAATTACTGTATTCCGAAAAACTAATGAAAAGCTTACTGTAAACGTGATGTCCCAGGGTCTATTTATTTATCAGTGGTGGGGGGGCTCCTATACAATCTGACATCTAGGTAACAATTTGGGAGCCTGACAGTAGAGATATCACCATGTACCCATAAAAGTCTGGTCATTATTGCTAGTGAGATTGAAAAAAATTACATTTTACATTAGATTACTCTGAAATGAATTTGTGTGTCCTCATTAAATTGCTGTTTGTGCTCCTTACCCAACCTGGACACTGTGGTAATTTCAATCATATTTAAAGTTTTTATATTGGCCAAATTATGCAAAAATAAATAAAACAATTTTAATTAAACGTAGAGGAAAACTGATTTGTGTCCTCTTAAAGCACATATTCGGGGGAAAAAATGAACAACCTGTAATACCATGGAAAATGGACCCATGGAAACTGCACATTATTTTAGCCAATATTACAGTTAGGAAAAATACGATTGTGTTTTTATATATATATATATATATATATATATATATATATATATATATATATATATATATATATAATCTTTATTACTGGGAGATTATTTGATCCAGCTGTGACTGCACAGCAGCATAAAGCTTTAAGTGCATTTATTAACCTCAGGGTGGTCTGTTGATTTACTCGTTTATCTCAGAGTTAATTACATTTTTCCGCCTTTTTGCAGCTCGTCGTTAATCAGATATCGACAGATTTAAACCGAGTGTTATTTGAAATCTGGGCGAAAAAGCAAAAATGCTGGTCTCTCGTTTTTCTATGTGAGAAAAGGGTGATTGATCTGAAGGAACCGACGTCTCCTACTGATATGAAGCGGTTCATTAACCCTGAATACGAAGCCCGAGCTCACGTGTAATCAGTCACTGGCGGGTTCATCGCTCCAAACGGTTCCATCGCTTAGGATTTGTGAATAAAAGTGGATTATGCTGCTGGTGAACATCAAACCGCGCGCAAAACTGCGTCTGCTCTCCAATGGGCGTCAGGAAACCATAAAATAGGTTAGGGTGCATAGAAAGAAAGATATTTTACAACACATACATTCATTACATTAAAATATTAATAATAATAATAATAATAATAATAATAATAATAATAATCCAGATCATGTCGTTTCGGTTCTCTCGTGTTGCCAGTGCCGTAAAATAATCTGTGCCAGTCTAAGAAGGACACGCAATACGGAATCTCAAAACACAAGGGACGCTTTATTCAAACGCTTTCCATTACGCACTAAACGTTAAACATGATCCAAACTAAACGTGTGTGTTCAAAAGAACTGGTTTTGTTTGAAGTCTAGACGTCCGCGCGCGCGAAATGGAGCTCTTCCGCACGATCAGGAAGCGACAGGGCGCGAGACACCTAATGCCCGCGTCAGACCTGGAACCGGGACAAAAATGCCCTCTGCCGCTTGCAGTGCTCATAATGACACCGTCTCCATCCGAGCTAAAACGGGCACGCTTTCGCGGCACGACGCGCTCATGTCTCGGACAGACTCGGGCACTCGGCGCTTTTCCACTGCAAGTTCCACTCGCTATAGATGATTTTAAAAGCTGTGTTAGTGGTTTTTTTGCGTGTTGGCGATTACTAGCGTGCCTTTTTCGGCGACGACGCGGGTGTAACGCGCTCTGCTTGTCAATGTGTGCCAGGCTAAGCTATTCGGGGCCACGTGGAGCACAAAGCTACCTTCCTGTCCGACATTTTTTCCCAGCAGCTCAGAGCTAGCCTCAGGGAACTGGGTGCTTCTACCGGAACCGGCAATAAAAACACACTCGGGGTTTATGCGACCCCCCACTCCGCGTGTGGGCGAGAGATTCGGGTTCCACATCATTACGCCTGAGCCGCAGCGGAGGAGCATCTGAAGCACACGAGGACCAAATCTTTTTCTTTTTTCAGGGCCATCATTTTTGCCGTTCCTGTCGTGTGGGAGTAGGAATTCTTTTATTCATAAGGGGCATGTTATGCCACTTCCATTAAGCGCCTTTGTACTTTGATGCATTAACAACTGATAAGCATTTTTTCACATTTTCATGATTGCGGGTAACATGTCTGTGGCACACAAGAGGAAAAAGGGGGGAAAACGGCCAGCGTGTCCATTTAAACATGCATAGAAAAATGGAAGTATATTAAAAATGAATAGTAGTGACAGTAATAAATAGAACAGGAACGATGATGATGATGATGATGATGATGCTGCTGCTGCTTATGAAGCCCTACGAAATGAGTAAGGCAATCAGTATTGTCTTAACGCACTGTAGGCTATATTTGTTAGTCTATGACGATGGGAAAAATGGTGTGTGAGAATTTCACTACATTTCGGGTACGTGATAACCCTCTCTAACATATCATCTTTGTTTGAAAATGGAATTGAGAGGTGGTGAGTCAGCGCGGGGGATGGAAGTTGAAGGGCCGTCACTTGGTTAATGCTGAGTGACAGTCGATAATGCCATGGCGGATCACACTCTGCCCTCTGGCCCCTAACCACTGACAACCCAGGTAGAAACACACGAGCTTTACTCCGCATTGAGTTAATAGAATATGGATTTAGAGACCAACACGTGTAACTCGCGTTCAAAACCCACAAATAGCCAAAATGAAGCCATGTGGGTTTGTTCTACACAGTTTGGAGCGGTTTATAATGTCAAGATAGTACAGCCTATACACGTTAGACTGAAGGCCCTGATTGTGTCATGGGAGCTGATTAGTGTTTCAAGAACGTGTCGTGACGCATCCAGCATTTTCCGAAAACAGATTTTCCCATTGTGCGAAGGCGCTGCCACTTCCAATGGGACTCAAGGGACTTCACTATACGCAGTGCGACTAATTCAATTATACGAACCATACACCTGTGATTGGTGGGTTTGAGCTGGGTCAAGACTGGCAGACAACTGGCACAATCAGGCCTTCCTCCTAAAGTACAGACAATGGATATTAAGTTATAAAGATAGCCTTCAGTTGACTTTAGGGCGCTGCAGAGCATCATCATACAGCAAACTGCATCCGAAATTGCATCCCATTGAGTCCTATAAGGACCATGTGTATGTAAAAGTAATTGAAACAAAAATGCACGTAATTCCCACAAATGATAGCCTCTAAATAGGGACAGAATGAGAAGATGACGCGCGAGCCAGATGGATGAAAGTCGGCGGCGGGCGCGAGATAGAGAGACAAAGCCTGGCAAATTGGAGGTGCTCGGGAAATGGAGCGGAAATGGAGCGGCAGAGCGGAGCCGCGTGCGTCACGGCGGCCTCAGTCGTTTGGCTTCCGTCCAGGTTCGATTAACGGACAATTCAATCTCTACAAATATCAGAGTAAATGGGGAAAATATTTCTTTTTACAGGGGAAAACCAAAAAACAGCCAGAAAAGCTGCGTCTTGGCACCAAATAGGCGTTTTAATGCATTTACAATCACATGCTCAATTAGCTTTCCAGTGAAATATGCCCACGCATAATGCATCATTATTCTGCATCCAAACGCAGATGAATTCACGGGATTTGAGAACTTCGTTTAAACGAGAACATGTTTTTAATTTCCAAGCTCGGTGGTCTCCGTTCTTAATAGAGAGAGTTGCTTCATTCATGCCGTTTCCGTTCATTCATCAGAGCAGCGTAACGTAGCCTACCCTGTGAGTTCAAACGAGACACGAAATTCTTATCAATGAAGGGGGTGACGTCAAAGACGGCGCGCGCTGACTCGTCGGTCACGTGGCCCCACGCTCCGGTACTTATCGGCGCTGAGCTGTCCGTGGTCCTGATAAAAAAAATCACGCGCCACACTGACGTACAACAAACCAATAACAGCTTTCACATGTGCAAATAAGAGTGAATCGTGAACGAAACCTCAGTCCGGGCCTGGAAAAGAAACTTTTTTTTCGTAGTTTCGAATTAAATAAGGACAGATCTTCAAGCTTCAGTCGTGAGACACGAAGGGGCGCAGGAGCGCTTCTGAGTCGCAGCTGAATTTTGTGCGGGATCGCAGGTGAGTGAGGTTTCCACGCTTTCATTATTCTTTTCAATGCACTGAAAAAGCCGCATGCTGTTCAGTCAGTGTGGTAAGAATAGGAATTAGATATCGACCAAAGCTTTGATCTGGCAGCGCTTATTAATCTGAATGTAAATTGTCTGACTGAAGAGATGGTTTCCAGGATCCAGGCTCATAAATAACGGAAAAAACTGTAGATAATCAGTATGCACAGAAAGTACTCCTAGATCAGCCTTTTAGCTACCGAATAAAAGCCTACGGTTTCAGGATTTCGTTCTGACAAGTAATTCTGATGAGTACCTGAGCTTCAGCAGTATTCCTATTATTCCTACTATAACTATATGAACGAAATAAATGAAACAGGTTTGTAATATACACTTATCTAGAACATAACCGTGATATCAAAAGAGTCGCGAAATCGCCACGCCACACTGACGCCCCGGTACCGTCCGCCTCGCGTTTCCATACAAAGTGCTCTTTAAAGTTGCCTTCTGTTTATTATATTTAAGTAAAGAAATTCGCCTTATTATAGTAGTGTTTTGTTGGAATCGTGTAGGCAGTCTGTGAATTCGGATGGCTGCCAATTAACAAATAAACAGTATCATAGGTATGTGAAAGAGCTTAATTATTTATTTATTTATTTATTTATTGCGCTGGTATACTACGTGCCAAAATACTGTTCATCAATTCTAATTATTATATATATATATATATATATATATATATATATGTATGTATGTGTGTGTGTTTATGTATATAAGGCAGCTCAGTGGTGTAGTGGTTAGTACATCCTCCTAACAGCAAGAAGGTCCTAGGTTTTAGTCCTGGGCTTAGGCTTACCTTAATCTCTTCTCCAAATTGGTATGTTAGCCTATAGCTTCTGAAAGATAAATGAGTGCTCTTCCATGAAATCAAAGCTGAATTCCAGGTGACTACACTGGGTGACACTACCTGAAGCTTTACTCCTAAAACACATGGAGAAACATGATAACTTACAACTCTACCCAGTTAAATGGTTTTTAGTAACCATTTGTCTTAGTCCACACTAACTACTGAAATCTGGCTTTAAATGTTCAACATGTACCAAACAAACATGGAAGCGCAAACATGAAAGTGTTGTTTGCTAAACTTACTAGCTTACCACTTTTCGTTGTGAAAGTTGTGGAAACAGATCTACTCGTGAGACTGTTGATTTGGCTCATGATCTTTACTGTATAAAGTGTAGATCTGTGTAGATTTCTGAGCTGGTGCTCCATAGATTTGCCAGACAACATCACTGTCACTACCACATTAGGAGCTATAAAATATGAAAATATAATGAAGTAGATAAGTAATAACACAAGAAACAGTATGCAAGCTGATCATCTAGTATGTATCTCTACTTACATCCTGTAGCTTTAAAACTGAGGACATAATAATCAACTTTAGCCTGAGCAGGCTTCCATACCAACAGTGCTTTAGTGTCTGTGACATTCACAGCCTGGAAGTCAGTAGGGGAGTCAGGTACTAAAAAGGAAAGATGGATGGTTATATGGTAAATAACCTACTAACACTGCAATTTAAATGTGTAAGCTCCTGATATATTGTTTACCCGTAACAACTGAGGCTGTGGTCGCTTCACTCTCTATTGCTCCCATAACTGAACTGACACTGATTTCATACTGTGAACCAACAGATAGCTTGGAAATGAGAACATGGGACAACTGTGAGTCAACAAACATGGATCCTGTCACTCCTGAAAAGTAAAAGTATATCCCATGTCACAAAGCAAAGCATTTACAAATATAATGTATAGTAATTGGGCAGCATGGTGG
Source organism: Neosilurus hyrtlii (assembly GCA_028564935.1). Taxonomy (NCBI): domain Eukaryota; kingdom Metazoa; phylum Chordata; class Actinopteri; order Siluriformes; family Plotosidae; genus Neosilurus; species Neosilurus hyrtlii. Next base: position 5,530,338 of record JAOUQZ010000008.1, on the reverse strand, counting down.
TTATGTGTGATGTTTACATGTTCTCCCCGTGCTTGTGTGGGTTTCCTCCGTGTACTCCGGTTTCCTCCCACAGTCCAAAGACATGCACATTAGGTTAATTGACTGTACCAGTGTAAATGGTTGTGTGTGTGTTGCCCTGCGATGGTCTGGTGAGCTGTTCCGGCTGTACCCCGCCTTTGCCCAGTGTCGACTAAGATGGGCTACAGCTTCCCCACAAGCTTAGTAGGATTACGCAGCTCAGCAGTGAGTGAGTGTATGGTAAGTTTTATAACCCTGTACAGTACCGTTTGCAGAATTGGTGTATGTAACTTTGAATCCTGTTACGGTGCTTTTAGGTTTTGTCCAAGACACGGTGAGGGATGTTTCTGTTATGTTGCTGAACAGCAGTTCTGTTGGTGGTTCGGGCCCTGGAGAAGGGTACAGAAAGACAGGGTAGGAATATTTACAGATCAGTGGAGAAAGAGAATTTTCATTCATTTATTTATTCATTCAATCAATCAATCAATTACTTTTTTCTGATCAAGATCAAGGTGGACCCAGATTCTATGTATGTAATGTAAGAACTAGTGTTTATAGGAATTTTCATACTATCATAAATTGAAACCTATAATTTAAATACTTTAGACTGAGAATTAATATTTAATGTTTAAATTCATTTGGACTATTCGCATATAAATTTATTATTTAATATGTTTCACACTGAATGGCTTTAGACTTAGACTTAGAATTAACTTTATTGATCATGTTACTATTAAACATTAATGCATAATGGTAACATATACCTTAAATAATAATTGTAAATGTTTAAAGTCGATGCTAAATGAGTATTATTCATATGCCAATTGTCCACCCTGTCAGATGCCATTCACCCTGCATCATCTAATGGAGATTAGTGTGCATTCAAAGATGCAAAAAACTGGTTCTGAGTTTAAAATTAAATTTGTAGCTGTGGTAGTTGACGCAAGTCCTTTCATTCTGTTCAGTTAAATGATTCCTTCAAAATGATTCACATTTTTATTGCTGCATTAAATGTTTTTTGATTAATTTTATTTTAACTAAAAAATACATCACAATAGTCTGTAGGTATAGAAGATTCTAGTATACATTGGAGCAATTAAAGAGGCAGGCATTTTATCTGAGGTATTCTATTTGAAATGAAAAGAGAAAGCTTTCATCCCCAGCAACACGATGGTAAAATATTATATTAATTTATAGGCAGAAATATGTAAAACAATACAATACAATAACAATACAATACAAAAAAAAAAAACCGAAACAAAACAAACAAACCAAAACCCCCAAGCAAATAAAAAGAAAAAAATGTCTAATACAGCCCTGTTTAGCACATCCACCCCTTAGCAAGAGGGTCCTGACCTCAATTTCCTGGCTCGGTAAGGGCGTTTCTGTGTGGAGTTTACATGTTCTCCTCGTGCTTGCAAGGGTTTTCTCCTGGTACTCCAGTTTCCTCTCACAGTCCAAAGACATGCACATTAGGCTAATTGGCTGTTCCAAATTGCCCCTAAGTGTGAGTGTGAATGGTTGTGTGTATGTTGGCCCTGGAATGGACTTGTAAGCTGTTCAGGGAGCACAGGGAATCAAAAGAATAATTTAATAATAATATTCTAATAGTGTAGCTTAAAAAGTTGCAGACTCCACACAGAAACCCTCTCCTCGAGCCCGGGACCTTCTTGCTGTGAGGCGGACTTACTAATCACTACACCACTGTGCCCACTCCAAGGAACTCTATGCATAAATTATGCTTTTATGATATAAACCACTTTGTGATGTAATCTACCTTTGCCATTATTGGTCATTTAGGTCCAAGGGATATTAAAGGTGCCACTGAATTTTTTTCTGCTTATCAGTGGAACACCATATTTCACTGTCATGTACTTGATGTTGACAGCACTTTCATTTCTAGATTATACTTTGCATACGCTTTCAATAGTAATAATTTTATTTCTATGTCTTAAAAGTGCACTAATTCAGGACAGTTTAATTTGATTCAATTGATATTTGCATTTAAATGCCGGCCGTGTCTCTCACTGTCTATGGTGAGAGGCATGAAAAAGAACCATTGCTGATTTTCGTAAAGAGTAGGCTGCATAGCCGTCAGCATGTTTCTGCCCTGCGATGGCCTGGCGAGCTGTCCAGGGTGTACTCTGCCCTCGCCCAGAGTCTGCTGAGATGGGCGCCAGCCCCCCCGCGACCCTGATAAGGATTAAGTGGTTTGGGAAATGAATGAATGAGATATTTGCATTTATTTATTTATTCATTCATTCATTTCCCAAACCACTTAATCCTATTAGGGTTGTGGGGATGCTGGTGCCTATCTCAGCCGACTCTGGGCAAAGGCGATGAACAGCTCACCAGACCATTGCAGGGCCAGCACACGCACAGTCAACCACAGTCACACTCACACCTAGGGGCAATTTGGAAGTCAGTTGGCCTGTCTTCGTGTCTTTATGCATGTCTTTGGACTGTGGAAGGAAACTGGAGAACCAAGAACAAACCCATGCAAGCACAGGGAGAACATGCAAACTGTACAGAATAATGCCTAAGCTGAGCCCAGGCTTGAACCCAAGACCTTCTGGCTGTGAGGTGAACATGCTAACCAGTAAACCACCGCACCACCCTATTTGCATTTAATGGCACTGAAAACCTTGGTTGCTTTGATCTTTAAATCAAAAATGATTGTATAATGACTTACCTGTGGATACAAACAGACGGTGAACTTTAGATCGCATGTGAGGCCCAGAGCTGAATAAAGACACGGAGTACTTTCTCTGTGGTCGAAGATTCTTGAAATGATATGAGCGAGCACTTCCAGGAAGAGTCTGTGAGAACCTCTCAACACTCTTTCTATCAGCGTTTCCAGGGTAGATTTTAGATGAGGTTCTGTTTGAAATATGTAACTCATCTGCTCTTCCATCACCATCTTGGATTTTCTCCGCTTCCTCTGCATCATCGTCACTGCCTCTTCCTGACAGGACCTCCCTCCTTGTTACAGTGAAATTCGTGAATAATCCTTCAGGAGCTTCCCATGTGATAACAAACCCAGTAGCTGTTATATTGTGAACCTGAACTTGTCTGATGTCTATGAATTTTGTTGTCCTGTCAACATGATTTTTGGAATCAGTGATGATATTTGAATCACTGTTTACTTTGTTTTTTCTTGACACTTCTTCTTTGAGACCATGGTGCACATGCTTGCCCTCTTCACTGTTGGTTGTTGCATTTGCATCTTTCACTTCGGTAAGAGATATTACTTTTGTAAGAACCGTTGTCTCATCACCCTGTAGAAACGTCCTACCTTTCTCATTGGACTTTTTTACATTTATACTGTTGACCTTTCCCTTTTGAGGTGATCCTTCTTTAAGAAGTGTGATGTTACTCTTGGAAAGCTTACTGTCGTTTTCACTGAACGTAGTGCCATTTAGATGTTTTTCACCTCTTTTCTTTTCAGCTGTAACGTTTGTAACAACTTTCATCTCATTGCTCTGTGGTAACTTTTTGTCCGTCTCAGTGGATATTGTTGTATTGTGATGGCTGTCTAGCTTTGTCTTTCTTAACGATTCCTCTCTAAGTGTCACATTGCGCTGGTGTAGCTTATTGTCCACTCCAGTAGAAGTAGTTATATTTACATGTCTCTGTGTCGTTTTCTTTCCCAGTGTAACCTTAGATGCTTTTGTTTCATTCCCTTGCGGTAACTTCTTCCTTTTCTCACTGGATGTTGAAACATTTCTCATTCCAGATACTTTTTCTTTAAGAGGTGTTACACTGATCTGGCTCTTCCTGTCTTTTTCAGTGGAATTAGTTACATTTTGATGCTTGCCTACCTTTGTCTTTCCTAACGATGCCTCTTGGGGTGGTGTGACATTGTCCTGGGTTAGCTTGTCCTTTTCAGTCGAAGCAGTCACATTTACATGAGTTTCCCCTTTTCTGTTTCCAGATATTGCTTTTGTGTTAGATGTTGTCTCACCATCCTTGAATAACTTCTTGTTGTTTGCAACTGTGTCATTCAGAAACCTGTCTACCTTTCTCCTTCTTGATGATCCATCCTCAGGTAGGCTGTTGCTTGGACGCAACTTCCTGTCTTCACCAATAAAAGAAGTATTATTTGAGTGTTTTTCCAACTGTTTCTTATTTGTTGATCCTTCTTTCAAAAGTTTCTTACTGGCCTGGCTTGGTTTCTTGTCTGTTACAGTGGAAGTAGTACCATTGGAGTGTTTCTGTGATGTTTGTGTGATCATTTTCTTTTCTTTAGCAGGTGTGACACTCTCCTTGATTAGCTTTTTGTCTCTCTCGGTGGACATAGTGACATTTTGCTTTACTAACACATTCTTTTCATGAGCTTTGTGTTGCGTTTTAACTCTTCCTTTGAACTCTTCTGTTGAATTCGCTTGCTTCTCCAGGGTTTGAATCACAGATTTCCCTCCTATAGAAACGTTAACACTGTCCTTGGATGGCTTTTTCTCATTTCCAGTAAAAGTCACATTAGACTTCTCTTTTTCTGAATTTGTTTCTACAGTTTTATTTACTGACTCTTTAGTGCTTTTTGGCAGTTTGATTAAAACTTTGATATTTCCATTAGATTTCCTTCCAGTTCTTTGAGTCACACTGCGGTTCAGAAGCAAATCTTTGCTCACTGGACTTTCTTCAACTGTTGGTGGACTGGATGCTTGACCTTGATGCCTTCCCTCTTTGTCCTTTCTCTTTACTAGTGTAGTGTTTGCTTTTGATTGCTCCTGGGATGATGTCTCTTGGTTGACAGTGCTACTATCAGAGGATACTGTAAAAATAAAACAAAAATGTATTTGCTATTAGAAGTACATTACTTTCTAAACACTACAGGTCTGTTTACTATCCACATATCTCATCTTTTCGGCAATTGATGCTGGTGAAACCAGCCTGACACATACATTTCTCACTGTAACACCTTCCATTCCTGTTGCAATTATTTGGGCACTGTACCCAAAGGCAGAGGGTGCCTGTACACAGCGGGCAGAATTCTGTGATGTGAGTGAAGCAGATTTATTCCTGTATCATAAAGACTGTATTGTCCTCTATTAATTCTGTGATCAATTAAAACCTTCCTCATTTTTTGACATTGGAATAAGCACATCTCTTACCACAAGCACAAGTATTCGATAATTATAATAATAATAATAATAATAATAATAATAATAATAATAATAATAATAATAATAATAATAATAATAATAATAATACCTCTTAGGAGCACTTACAGTATAGAGTTCAAAGGACCTCTGGCCTATAGCATGAATAATACAGCAAATATAGCAGTATGGGTATTGGCTTTATATTTCCTATGTGTTCATCTTTCGATATGTTATAAAGTATGTAGATGTAACCAAATAAGCAAAAAAAAACCTAACAAAAAAACTTTCTTGTTTGAAGATTTTATTGATGGCTGGGGTTAGACCTTAGGTAGGTCACTCATGGTCAAAGGCAATTGTCCCATTTATAAGTCTATAAATTGTTTCCTATTAGTGTTCCATAGTAACACATGCCTACACGCATTTGATTTGATATTATAAGCACTCTGTCTCCAAAACTTTGTGACCTTGTTCTGATCTTCACCTTTGATCTTGGCATTTTGAAATCAAATCATCCCTATGACTCAGGTAGGGTAGTGTCCCCACCAAGTTTGGTGAAAATCTGTGCATAGGGGCTGTCAGAATTTTGTTCACAGACAAAATGACTCTAGCCAGGGATAACATTAAAAAAACTCAAAGGGGGGATGTAATAATAATAATAATAATAATAATAATAATAATAATAATAATAATAATAATAATAACAATAATAATAATAACAATA
>JAOUQZ010000008.1:5510166-5524394 GCA_028564935.1 Neosilurus hyrtlii | reverse complement strand
ATATATAAAAAAATATATATATATATATATATATATATATATATATATATATATATATATATATATATATATATAATATAAAACATAATACTGTATACTGGTATAATAACGAGTGCTCATATTCTTTAACCGGAAGATGTATTATATATGGTAGCTGTGTGTCACACAATGTATAGCATATGACACCATGATTGACTCATTTTGTTTTGTTTCTCTCTGCAAGGTGCGCACCCTGTCCCCTCTCCCCCAGCCCCATCTGGTCTGCTCTGCAAGGACATGACCTGCTGCCATCCTCCCTCCTCTACTCTCCTGTTAGTCCTGCTCAGCATTGCTCCACAGCTACCTGCTGCTGCCCCTCTGCAGACTGAAAGCCCTCTCACGGGCCCCGATAATGAGACAATCTGGCTGGTGCACCCAGAACCAGCCACAGGAGCTGGTGGGGTCAGGACACACAGGAAAGTGGAAAGCATTCTCCAGAAGCCTCTGGAACAGGGGCGTTTTGCAGACATAGACTCTGCCAGGGCTCTGGTGTCTGTCTTGTTGGAGGCTCTTGACCATCCATCAAAGGAAGAGAAGGGAAACCTGGCCGGGACAGAGGAGTATATTAAGAAGGAGCCATGGACAGAGCTGGAAATGTGGAGGGATCAGGAGGACCATAGAAGCCATGAGCAAGACATGGGTGAGGAGGAGAATATTGAGACACCACAGTCTGTAGTGACTGAAGCAATGCAAGGCATGGAGAAGGGAGGAGATGAAAAGGTAGGGTTAACAGTCCCATGGGTTATAGACGAGGAAAACCAGAATGGAAATTATGACAACAATTTTAAGGAAAAGGAGATGCTTCTGCAGAGTTTGCTTAGTAAAAAAGCAGAGGTCCCACCCCAAATCATCACCTCACTACAGCGTAAAACCAGGGGCTATTTTCAAAACATTGACCTTGGTCTTCAGGACAATGAGATCCTCCCACCTTTGAAGGGCTACAAAGCTTATAACCAGCAGCTGGCCTTGGCCAGCAAAAAGCTCAAGTGGCAGGAGGAGAAAGAGAAAAACCCTTCCCAGCTTGACAGAAACTTCATGGATGATTTTGACTTCATAGAAGAAGAGGAGGAGGTTCTTCCTCGTGAGGAAGAAGAGGCAAGAGCACGAGCTGAGCAGGAAGAGGTTCGGAGACAGGAGGCAGAGGCACAAGAGGCACGAGAGGAAGAGCAAAGACTTGCAGACATTGCTTCTGACATGCTTCTGGAATACATGGGGAGGAAACAAAAGACAGCCACTTTTATGAAAGATAGGAAGAATGCTTTACTGCTTAACAATGTGGCTGAGGACAAGCGGTCTAACGAGGTGGAGGACAGTGATGATGATGAAATGGATCCGGAGACAATTGACAAGCTGATCGAAATCTCTAGTAAACTGCACCTACCTGCTGATGATGTAGTTGAAATCATTACAGATGTGGAGGAGAAGAAGAAGAGAAAGGACCCACCCCCCAACAATGCCCCCCGTTTCCGGCCTTTAGTCCCACTCAAAGCCAAACAAAGGGCTCCTGTTTATCAATACCCAAAGTTCCCAAAGAAATCCTCTTACAAGAAGAACCCATATAAAAAGTGGTACAAGGAGAAAAGTAAACCCAAGTTCAACAAACAGGACTACTGGTTTAAGCCAGAGAAGCAGTTACTAGCATATCCTTCCTTTCCCTACTATCAGAAGCCATATCGAGCCTATTATCCTGTCTATTTCCCATCTCCTAAGCCACGCTTCTACACAAATCCTGCACTCTCGTTTGACTACAACTTTGGCGACCCCATCGGTTATGGCTTCAAGCCTCCCAAACGTAGGTACAAAGACAGAGCTAAGGGGAGGGAGCGCAACCGGGTGCAAGGGGCTCGTCGGCCCCAAAACATCTACCCTTTAGCAGACACGGTCATTTCTAACTACATCCTTCCTCATCCCCGAACTTACCAGACGCTCCCCGTGCCCAAAGCCAGGTCTCCTCCAAGTGCAGTGGCACCTGGCTATTATTACCACCCAGACTATGCATATGATGAGCCAGAGCCTGTGCCAGATAGTGACGATGAGCTGGAGAACTTTATTGAGAAGATTTACTACAATCGCAGGTTGTTCTAGATAGTTGTCTGTTGGGGGAAATACCTGTGACAAACCATAGCGATGAAAAAAGAGTGAGGAGAACAAAGAAAGAAAGGGAGTGAGTAAGGGAGAGAGGTTAAGGGCTGTGGAAAGACTAATTCTATGTTACTTCTCCACTCTTGTTTTTTAAAAACATTCCAGGTTAGGCCAGAAAAGCGATGTTAATGAGGTACTGGACCCTCTGTGTGTGTTTGCATTCTGTTCCTCTCGCAGTTTACATTTTCATTTGGTGAGAGAACTTACGGGTGAATCTGACAGGTTTCATTCAGGTATGGTTTTACTCTTGCATGTCAAAATTATTTTAGGTGCCAATTGCAAGAGACCCATGTTTACACAAAGATTACTTTTAATGCTTGATTAATTACCGTGATTTTAAAAAAGGGTCTCAGCTTTGGGCTGAATTCTTGACTCACTAGTGAAATTATTACTGACCCATGTTTAGTTTCTTATTCTCACTAGTTTTTTTTTTTGTCTTAATATGGCTCTATTTGGTTCATGTGCATGCAGGTCTTGCACCCTTGAAAATAATAACTTCATGTGAAACAAAAACAAATATCCACCACAAACTTGAAAGCAAATCTTCCATTCTGTTTAAATAAATGCAAAATGGTGGGTGTATTTAATGGATTGATGTCCTGTGACCGAAGTTTTTCAGCATTCTTTCACCTTGCCAATGAATTACTCTATGCCTCACATAAACATTTTTAAAACGCCTTTATTACTATGAATGGGTTGCCTCTAGCATTCTATCAACACATTGTATTTTTGTCTTGAGGGTCAGAAGAGAGCTGTATATATTATGTCTATTCAAAAGAAGTTTTAAAATACTTGAAAAGTCTTGAGAAATGATCTGAGGTTGAAACGTCTGCACGTCTATCTGTATTTGCATCTTTAAAAAAAAAAAAATGGGGGAACTTGCCTCTTTGAAAAACTGTGGTCATTTTAAAAAGTATACAAAAAAAAACCCTCAGAAAGAAATCTTTAATTGTTTCCACAAGTGAATCAGTCTTGTGAAAGGAATTTGTTGTTGATGTCACCTTCCAGATTGTAAGTTGTACAGTGTGAAATAAACAAGTGCGTGCAATGTGTAAATAACAGCATGTTGATTACTAGATTTGCTATATGGAAAAAAAATAAAAGCCACTATTTTATTAAAGATCCTTTTTTAAAAAAAAAAATGCCTTACTGGAGAGCGTTTGATTAGTCATCCAGAATAATGTGACATTCAAGCTATTTAAGAGCACAGCTTCATATTACATTGGACAAAAGTGGACTTTTGACAAACAATTTGTACAGTGTAGCATTGGTCATTTTCACCTGCCTGTAACATTGACAATATACTTCATAAAGGTTGGAATTTTCACCAAAGCCTGGTATGATACATTTATTAGCTGATGGAGGTACAAAAAAAGTCAAAGTAACTATCAAAACTAGAAACCTTAAAGATATATATAAAATATGGCCAAAACACATGTTCTGTACAGGCCTCATTTAAAAGATAAGGCTACGTGAGTTAATTCTGCATTTAGGACAAAAAGGTCAATTGGAAAATTAAGGTTTTCATACATTCTTGCATTTGCAGATGCATAGTACATACAAAATACATAGCAAACTACTTAAGACTCTATAAATTACATATCATTGAAAAATAAACCTCCATTTTCTTCACCTGATTGAATATGATGGCATTCAATGAAATGAGGAGACATGAAGGAGTATATATGAAAGAGTCATTCACAATAGTAGAGAGAGAGAGAGAGACTGGAATGTAAAAAGGCTATTGATGTGACAGGAATAACTATGGAGACACAATGAAACCAAGGAGGGGAGAGGAGGGGGGGAGAGGGAGGGAGAGAGCTGCAGTGATTAATGAGTCACATGATTGACGGGTGAGTCATCTACTGCCATGCACCACTGCAGAACCTCAAGATTTATACCTATATACTGGACACAAACACCTGCACATGCACTCACCCTTGCTAGATAAAATGACCACTGCCCTAAGGTAGGACCTCAAGAATTAGTGTCTGGCAACACACATTTACTCACACATGCACACAAACACCTACCATGTATTTACGGACATGAAGGACTCGAAAGCCAATTCCAGTATGAAAAATTGCCCTCTAATTAAATGAATTACCACTAAAGAATCATTTTGACCCCTAAATAGACACAGTTTGTACAAATGGGACATCCATTGTCATAATGAAGTGCGCACAATACTCATGAATTATGCAACCACCCACTGGTCACAGCTATCTCCATTTGATTTACATTTTTTTCAACGTTTGTGTCATGATGCACAATCAGTGTTGATTATAGGGGGAAAAAATGCAAAAAAGATACCAATATTCGAGGGTCTCTCAGAACTGATATTCAAGCACAGCTAATTAAAATCCTGGTTTTCAAAATTATAATCGGATTATCAAGATAATGCCCCACTCTAAAATTAGTTTGTTGCCTGCTGCCATGATTGGTGGTCCATCAATAAATTAAATAATTGATGTCCTGATAATGACAGAAAAAAGAAAAAAAAACACCCTACAACTTGTATATGAGAATATGAGACCTGTGAGCCAGTCATCATCAGGAGGACAGCACTTCGGGACATGCTGTGTTCTGATCAGCAAACAGATTATGTCCCTTTACAGCCATGGTTAAAAGATGCTGGAGTGTCAAAAGCACTTGTAGCCACTTTTGCACATTCATGTAACATTAATACTACAGCAAGGAGCAACTGAGTCTTTTATAGTATACCAGAACATACTGTAATGCTGAACACACCCATGCTGAACATGTATCAGCTATCACATACATCTCTTTTACTGTATACAGTGGCTCCACCTTTGTCAAATATGTTGGTTTTACTCAGTAACAACTGTTATATATATATATATATATATATATATATACACATACACACACACACACACACAAACAAACAAACAAAGGGCTTGTATGCCTGTGCAAAAATCAAGCCCTCAGAAATGTAGTCTTAGGCAGTGACGGCAGAGGCACAGATACTTCAGATATAAAAACGGATGGATAATTACACTGAGTCATACGCAGTGCTGGAAGCAGCTCTGATGATGCAATCCTCCGAGCCAACCAACCAGTGCACGACAGAGCTTCAAAAAATGGCCAAAAACACTCTCCACTTTAAACTTTCACAGTGACTAAAGCACGTCTTGCACACTCCCTATATTCCCCTGATTAGTAATAATTGAGCCAATTTGTTTAGAGCTCCATGAGATCATATTGCTATTCACTTGATCCTCTTTTATATTCCAAACCTGCATGATGATAATTGCACTATAATGATCATCTCCCGTGTCTGTGCAGGAGCTGCCGCTGCTCAGATTGTCTTCGTGATGCTCTTGGAGCTGCCTTACAGAGGTAAACAGGTTGTTTTGCAAATTCAGTTCAGGACATCCTGTGTGCTCTGAATAATACTGACATTCGAGAATGTGCTTGTGCCATCATGCACCCTTGTCTAGCAACGTGTTGTTTTTTGTCATTGTATCAAGACAAAGCATACATACATGCGGCACTAACCAATGTTTTGTATTTACACTTGTCAGATACTGACAAAAGCTTGTAGAGAATGGCAGAACACTGCTGGAGGCCAGTCATGTTTCAATAACGCTGTAATTATACCAAGACATGGAACATTTAACTATAGCTGCAGTAAGTGTCAAGCCCAGATTGTTATATGATTAATTTGCCTGCTAAAAGCTCATTTCTAATTGGGAGAAGTAAAAAGTGTTGTGAAGGAAACACACACATACACGCATATGCGCGCATGCACACACATACACACACACACACACACACACACACACGCACACAAACTTTTTTCCCACCTTGAACCCACTGTGTGTGCATTCAAAGCCAAATGATTATCATCACCGCTAGTAACACCTGCAAAAAATGTTAATAGAAGAAACAGTGGAGAGAAGCAACAGCATTGCCACTTAATTCTATGATCCAAACGGGTGCTGTTTGTGCCAGAGGCAAGGCTGAAAAAGCGCAGAGGGAAAAGGTGAAGAGGGTGAGAAATTGATGAAGTGAGAGAGAAAGGGGAGGCAGTAAAAGAGAGAATGGGGGTGAAGCTTTGAGTGACTCACCCTGTGTAAGTGCGCATCGAACAGCTCCATAAAGTGGTGGACCACCTCCACATTAATGAGCTCACTGCACAGTCATAAGCACTTATGTTCACTCTCGGCCTCCACTGCACCATTTAGATACTAGAAAAATGCACACACATAAATACACGCATACACAATACACTGGCAGAAACATACAGTACATAGTATAAAGTGTATAAATTTTGAACACACTTCCTTCAGGGGATATACAGCCTGATCAATAAACATGCTGGCGAATGTTCATGAGTAATTTGTCTGTAAAGACATGCCAAACATTTTTATTTGCAGACACACTTCATCGCAAAGAAGTGCATTCTATTTAGTCTGATGTTTATGTGAGTGCTGATATGGTAAACAAACCTGTTCATTAAGCTGAGGTTGTGTTTAAGAACAGTATTACCCCCTCCTTACTGACACGGTGTTCCAGTCACAGTGTGACATTCAAGCTGGCCTTCGCTTACTCTTTACAGCAAATCTGCTTGTGAGCCATTCAGACTTATTCATTATTAAAGTGTCAGAGTTTCCGTTTCATGGGAAGCAAGAAGACAGAGAAAAACAAAGAGCAGCGTGCTGCCACTGGAGCAGCGTTTGATGACTGGGTGCGTGGTATGTAGGAGGTGAGTAACTGGGTGTTAATGACAGATTTAAGGGCATTTTAGGCTTAAATGTTTACATTTTTGAAATGCAATTTGATGATGGATTCATTGATAAGCTGTAGCATAAATGTCTGTTGATCACTGCTGTAAACAGGAAATGGATACTGTAATATCAAGCTCTTTTTGATTTTGTTTTTAAACAATATAAGCATTACATCTAAAATGCACAGTGTGACAAAGACAGACAGTTCAACCTTCTCCAAAGCATTCAGAGAGAATCCATGTAAAGAGGGTGAGCAGAATCAGGTGAGGGGACCTCCCCCTTTGGTAATAAAATATTATTTTAGCAGAACAAGCAATAGCATGATCATTCCAAGAATGCAGTAGTATGATATTATGGTGTAAGATTTACTTCTCTCATTCACTTACTTTCTTTTCTGTTTGTTTTACAGGGCATCAGTGAAGATGAGAGCTTAAAAAAAGCTGAGCCTCATGAGTGTTCTGAAATATCTCAGAAAATACCTTCTGAGGACAGAGAAGAGTTTGAAAAACGGTCAGAACCTAAGAAACAGCCTTCCAGCACCGAGAGTATGTATCTGTAAACATATATGTATTATTATTATTATTATTATTATTAGTAGTAGTAGTAGTAGTAGCAGTAGTAGTGTTATTATTATTATTATTATTATTATTATTATTATTAGTAGTAGTAGTAGTAGTAGTAGTAGTAGTAGTAGTGTTATAATTATTATTATTATTATTATTAGTTGTAGTAGTAGTAGTAGTGTTATAATTATTATTATTATTATTATTAGTAGTAGTAGTAGTAGTAGTAGTAGTAGTGTTATAATTATTATTATTATTATTATTAGTTGTAGTAGTAGTAGTGTTATTATTATTATTAGTAATATTATTATTATTATTATTATTAGTAGTAGTAGTAGTAGTAGTAGTAGTAGTAGTAGTGTTATAATTATTATTATTAGTAGTAGTAGTAGTAGTAGTAGTAGTGTTATTATTATTATTAGTAATATTATTATTATTATTATTATCATCATTATCACCATCATTATTATTATTAATAGTAGTAGTAGTAATAGTATCATTATTGTTAGTAGTAGTTGTAGTATTATTAGTAGTAATAGAATAATAATTAGTAGTAGTAATAGTATTATTATTAGTAGAAGTTGTAGTAATAGTAGTTGTTTCTGGTTTTGTTTGCATTACTCAGGCATGGAGGTCTGCTGGTACTGCATGAAATCTCATTCTCATAACACACCACAGGTACATTGGTTTATCAGTGCTCATGCCTTGTGGTGCAGTTCATTAGATAGGAAACTGATCTGTCTGTTCTGTTGCTATCATTCAGGTTTGGGTTTCACATTATTACCCTGACTGGTCTCTTGTTCCAACCATTTCACAAAGCTGTAAATTATGTATCTGAGAGGGGTTTTTTGAGACTGGTTTTCTGCCTCACATATCCTCTAGATGGAGCTGTCTTGTCACTATTCAGTTGCAGATGCAGTTAGAGAACAAGGCTTTAATGCCTCCCTACGGTGGAGATCGTTTGAGCTATCAGCAAGACCCCAGGCCTCATTTTGGAGTGGCACACTCCTCACGCTCTGCATCTTTTCCCCTATGGGGCAGTGAGGGACTCAGAGAGAAGAAGAAGAAGGAGGTTGATGAAGATGATATGAACTCTATCAGCAACTGCCCACACTGCCATCTGGGACTTCCCGTTGATGCACTGCGCTGGCATGTGGTAAACACAAAGGACCAAAAGAATAACAGTTTTGTAGGAAAGAGAGAATAATGGAAGGGGACCTGCACTGAAAATCAATAAACCATTAACTTTATCTATTTTCCATATACAAATATTGCACTTTGGTTTATTTAAATGTTATAGTTGGATAAAAATGGGAGTTCTGAGATGTGTTTTCTTTTTTTCTTCACAGGAAAAATGTCTGTTATTTGAAGGTCCCAGAAATGTCATGTGACACTAAAAAAAGATCAGCTATGTGCTTTGTTAAAGTAGATTAAAACCGAAACAAGCTTATCACATACAGCATTCCACTGGCATTTCACTGAGGCTCTACTCCTGCGTCACAACCATTGTTATCGGGAAAGGCTTCAGATCCATGGAAAACAAACTAATAAAGGTTATGAAAAAAATCACTGTTTAGCTTGATCTCAGAGTGGAAATATGATTTTAAAAACATGTTACTGTTGTAATAGGTGCAGGCTGTAATATACTGACAAGTCTATTGGCAGCATGTTACTGTAACAAATCTCCACCACATAGGCTGTATTCAGAGTATGCTTGTAATTAACACACGTGTTGACTGTATTTGAGATGCAGTTATATTCAATGATAATACATTTAAAGCTACAGTTTGCTTAACATTCTATTTCACAGGTGTCAAACGCAATGCCCAAGGGCCAAATCTGGCTGAAAACTGATTTTATGTGGCCCCCTAGAAGTTTCAAAGAAAATGATTATCGTACATTCTTTGCATTAACCATTACCATTAACAACCATTATGTAATTCATCATCCATCCACTAGATGGCAGCAAACCTATTTCAAGTAAACAAGCTAGTTACTCATGACTCAGCAAAGATTGTGTGCTAGCTTGTGGCTGTCAAGAAAAGGTTGTCAGAAAAGTAAAGTGAATAAAGGAAAAAGGGACAAATGCTTAAACCTATCATTTTGTCAGGCAGATTTCACGGTTGCCCTTTTAGAATAAATGTTCAGTAATTATTCGGCTGTCGGTGACCTAGAAATTCAGTGATGTGGCCCTCAGTGAAAATGAGTTTGATGCCGCTGTTCTATTATAAAAGATTCAATATTTTTAGTTTACTCTAAAGCAATTTATTTCTGAAAATCTATATGCAATTCCTGTAAGCCACTAGTTTTGTCATAGAAAGTTGTGTCATAAGTATTTACACTATATTTAGTGTAACAGTTTTGCCTCTGCACACCACCACAACAGATTTCAAATGAAGCAGTCAAGATGTCAGTGAAGTGGAGACGTACCGCTGTAATTTAAGGGGATTAACAAAAGTATTGAATTAATCTTTTACAAATTACAGCCATTGTTTCACATGCCCCACATTTTAAGAGGCTCAAAAGTAACTGGATAATTGACTGGCAAGCAGTTTCATTGCGACTTATGGCCTATTAGCCCAGTGCTTCATAACAAATTAAGGAGAAAAAATTTATGAAATTGATTCCAAGTACTGAATTTACATTTAGCAGCTGTTTATGGTAACTTTCAAGACGTGTTCCGAACACATGCCAATGTAAATAAAACAAGTCATCATTAGGCTGAAAAAAAGAAACATATGCTTCAGAGGAATAGCAGAAACTTTAGGAGTGGCCAAATATGGTACATAATAATTAAAAAAGAAAAATACACTCGCTTTCTCAGCAATACCAAAAGAAGACAACTAAACTGGATGCTTATTATTTTTAAAAACCTATTCACAGAATCCAGTAAAGACAAGAACAGTCTTGAGGTGGTGGGCCTATGACTGGCAAAATCTACCATCAAGAGACACCTCTATGAATATAAATGCAGTGTTTACCTCAAGGGCCAGACCACTGGTAACACTCAAGAGACGAAATACCACATTAGACTTTGTGAGACGGTATGGGAATGAATGAATGAATGGATTCCCTTCCTGTTTTATTCACAAATACTGCATAAAGCAATTTGATTGTGTGGCTCCTCAATGTTAATGGCAAATGCATTAATTATGAGTAAAATATGAGCTGACCTTGAACACTTAATATAATTTTTTAATACAACTACAAACACAGACCTTTCAAACAGTCATTTATAGACCTCATCATGTCTAATATTTCTATTATCATCCATCAACAAGAGATACACCTTTTAGATTTCAATCAGATTTTGCTTGTTTTTTCAAAATTAAAATACAACGATTTGGAGTTTTTGTGTGTTATGAACAGTACACGTTTATTTACGACAACAGAACTGTGTATGCTAGCTACTCTAGTCTTGAATATACAGTGCTATACAGAGCTAGCACTATACCGATTTTCCTTTTCTTAAACTAAATTTTGAGAAGAATAATTCTTCTCACACAGCTGGTTAGATAGCTAGGTCTAGAGCACAGGGTTAGCCTGTGATAAGTGCTGCCGGAGCAAACAAAGGTGTGGGACTGAATAAAGGATCCTACGGTGACATATTAACATTGGGATTTGAACCCATCACCCTGGGTTACACTGGGGAACAATGTCTGTGATCTCCATAATTCAAAGAAGCATGAAGCGCCACGATTTATGAGCCCGCTTTGAACATGATTGCCATAGAAAAAGGAGACAGCTCTCATCCAAGAAATGATACTTCATTTCACTTCAGTACTTCAAGATCCCCAACAATGAGGTATCAACGTCTGTTACGCTCTGTTAAGGTCTGTTAAGCTGTTTTGCACTCTACAACAATTCCCAAGTTCTATCATGATTGACATAAAATTGTAATACATAGTAATCATCTTGGCAAAATTTTGACAGTTAAAAATTTTGACACGATCAGCATGATCATCACGTTTCACCAAGTTCCTTCATCATGCAATCATCACTTTCCACCAGATTCCCTCAAGATCATCCAGATTCAATCCCACGACTCCCCATACTCCTCATGATCCTCTCATACTGTGTCCCAGTGTAAACCCAGGGTAACCAATTTCATGTATTATTATGACCCAAAGAACAACACTTTTTTTCATTAGAAGTGGATGTAGTACTTGATAGTTTCAGTATCATCACTATTATTCTAAAATTGGCAACACAGTGGTGTAGTGAATAATACGTCCACCCTCGCAGCAAGAAGGTCCAGGATCCTAAATCTTAGGCTCGGCGAAGGTGTTCCTGTGTGGAGTTTGCATGGTCACCCCGTGCTCGCATGGGGTTCCTCCGGGTACTCCGGGTACCTCCTACAGTCAAAAGACATGCACATTAGGCTGACTGAGTGTTCCAAATTTCCCCTAGGTGTGAGTGTAAATGGATGTGTGTGTGTTGGTCCTGGAATGGACTGGTGAGATGTTCATAGTGTAGCCTGTCTTGGCCCAGAGTAGGTGCTCTACAACCCTAGTAGGATTTAACAGCTCGGCAATGAATGAATGTATATTCTAAAAAAATTTTTTTCAATGTTTTTAAAAATAAAGCCAGCAAGATATTTATAGCAACCATGATTTATTTTTTTTTTACAGTCATTGGTTATCACTCGATAATAAATAATTACAAAAACTATCTATATATTTTATTTCCATAAGGTAAAAATATTCAAAAAGTAAATAGAATTTTTAAATAAGATATCCTTCATACACTATATACAGCAGGAAGATTTATTTAAATATAATCTAAAGATGAAACACACAGAGTGAGGTGTCAGACAATTCACGTGCCCTCAGTGAGTCAGCCAATGCTTGCTGAGAGGAACAGTTTATTATGAATCATCAGACTGCAAGTTTCTTCTCCATGTTTCTTAATGATGCAGTCACAAATGCACAAACACTCATACTGGACATGAATTCCTTTTCTGCGGCAAAATAATTGTAAAAAAACAAGAAGAATGTGGTGCATTTTGGATTTTCTGAAATCAACACATGGTTAAAATTTCACGCATAGCCTCTAAAATATACATATACTCACTTAGATTATTAATTCAGTGCAAGGAGATCCAAAATGTCTTTTAACCTGCAAAAGCCAAGACCTCTTAACCTCCCATTAGTGATTATGACTAAGTATAGCTGGTAGTGTCTCTTTGAACAACATTAGATGTGAGTCTTCCAGGAACGACGTGTGTTGCCTGCACTGCTTATTTCCACTAGCACTGAAACATTCATTCATCCATTCATAAATTTTCTGAACTGCTTATTAGGGTCACGAGGAGGCAGGTGCCCATATCAGCTGACTCTGTGTGAGGACAGAGTACACGCTGGACAACTTGTCAGGCCATCACAGGGCAGAGACATGCTGAGGGCAACCCAATGGCCTACTCTTTACAAACTACAGCAATGGTTCTTTTACATGCCTCTCACCACTGACACTGACATGGCTGGATTTGATAACCCAGTTAGTTGCACATCTTTATCTTAAAATTATGACCATATCCAAGTTTTATTAATTTATTACAAAAATAATACAGAAGGTGCACAATGGCATTCCTTTTCTTTCATTCACTTGCTGAACTGCTTAATCTTATTACGGTCGTGGGGCGGCTGGAGGCTATTTCAGCCATCACTGGGCGAAGGCAGGGTACACCCTGAACAGCTCACCAGACCATCACATTGCCAACGCCCACACAGCCATTCACACCCACACTCAACTCACAGGCAATTTGGAACAGTCAGTTAGTGAATGTCATGACGGATGATGACGACACCACCACAAAATGACAGTTAGTGATCCTTATGTGTTGGCCACTGCTTCATTTCAAATCCGTTGTGCTGCTTCGCTGGCAGGTAAAACAATAAAAAGAGCTTGTTTGTCAGCATTCAGTGGATTGACCAACACATCATGTATGGAAGTTTAATGGCTCAGTGCAGACCTGAAAAGCTGAGGGTAAAGTGATTTGTATAATCAAAAATAATTCAGGAACCACTAAGGCTCCAGCCTGACATGAACTGGAAGCAGCTGGAATGCCAGAGTCACTACAGTCAATCAATATCTGCATCACCATAGGCTGAGTGGTTTCTGTCCAAAAAATAAACTTTTTTTTCAAAATCAAAACTATATATATATATATATACATGGACACCACATCCTATATATATGTGAATATACATATACATACTGTAAATATAAACATATATGTATGAATATTATACACCACTTTTGTCTAAATCCTCCTAATAAAAGGAAGTAAAAAATTAATTCTCTATAATTTTTTTGTGAAAATCTATTGAACAATGCTAAAGAAGGCAATGAGAAAAAAATAATTCCAACAAGTATATTGAGGTAAAAGTATGGCAATAAACAAAAACAACTTTGCATAGCATGAATGAACTTCAAACCATATGGAATGGTTTAGCGAGTGAATAAATTACAAAATAAGTGAACATTATGCCCGAAAGGTTAAATGCTGTAATAAAAGTAATGGGAGGCCACAATAAATATTAACTTTTTTCCCTCATAAAAGATACTGTTATATTTATGTTTGTTTACTTATTCTCATCAATATAATCCAATATTACATTAAATAAATACTTGAATAGTTATGTTATATTGATTACTATATATATATATATATATATATGTGTGTGTGTGTGTGTGTGTGTGTGTGTGTGTGTGTGTGTGTGTGTGTGTG
>JAOUQZ010000008.1:5484884-5501056 GCA_028564935.1 Neosilurus hyrtlii | reverse complement strand
GCTGAGATGGGCGCCAGCCTCCCCGCGACCCTAATTAGGAATAAGCGGTTCAGAAGATGAATGAATGAATGAATGTTCGGAAACATCTTTTTTCTTTGTTAAACTGATCATGCAGACCAAACTCCTTTACTACTCTTTCAAAGAGTGAAAAGTCCATCTGGCCCGTTGGTGGCACTGTAGTACAACACTTCAGGTATATTTATTTGTGGTTTCTTTGGTTCTATATATTTGGAAAGAAAACCCAGAGGCACAATTTTGTAAAGATTCTTAGATCTAACATATTGCTGCTTGTGGCTATATTCTTCTTTTCTGACAGGATACTTTTATTGATTTACTTTTACTAAGACTGATTGATTACATACCTATGTGGTCATATATATGAGATCTTAAAATACTGCAGAGACAGTAATAACTCCATGAGTCATTTTATTTAAACACTTTATAGTAATTGTTTAGTAAGATGGACACAGATTAGGAGAAACATTTACTGGAAAACTATATTCAGCTTCAGGGGTTTTACGAGCAGTGTGTTTGTGGGGATTACAGAAATCATAGCGGGTCAATTGCGAAAAATTCACATGCAGGACAAAGCTGCCAAATTACCTTTAGCCAAAAAGGCACCATAACTCCATGCCTCTCTTTCTTGGATACAAGACTGCAATATGTGCTGTAAATGTCCTCTTGGCGGACTAACTGCACACAATGGGGCACTGGGTAATTAGGTTAAGGCTCACACTGACACGGCTGTCAGTCATCCTGTGAGCAGGCTATTGAATGATAAAGGGGGTGCACTGAAGCGCCTCCCTAATTGGGTGGTAGATGTACAGTGGTGGGGCAGAATCCTGCGTCAGCTACCTCCTCCATCTATGTGAGAGGGAAAAAACAAAACAAAAACAGTCTTACCAAGAGCTATTACATGTTAGGATAAATACACAAGTGTGTGTAAGGGGATGATAAAGCAGATCAGTAAGTAAGGTAATGACTTACATCCGTAAACATTTGTCTTTCCCGCCACTGGCCACTCGCTGACCGTCAGGACTCCAATCTACAGCGAAGACCTAAATGAAACATCGACATCACTCTTGGCAAACGTGAATAATGTAAACAGACAGTAATTATACAAAAAATTATTTTTCAACAAAAAATTCTCTCACCTCATCAGCATGTCCTGGCAGATCCACGCTCAGCTTCCCTGTCTTCACGTCCCACACCTTCAGTGTGCTGTCACTGCTGCCACTTACCAACAGACGGCTGTCTGCTGACCACGCTATCTGATACACAGCAGCCACATGACCCCGGAGTGAGGTTAAATATCTGCAGGATGGAAATCACACCTTCTACATTTATACTGTTGATAGTAATAACGAATTTCCTCAAAATAAAATGTAAAGCAAGAAATCGAGCAATTAAGAGTTCTTATATTCACAAAGAGATCTGTCGGAAAGTCAACTTGCCCTGCAAAAGAGAAAACTCATCTTATGAAGCAGGAGTACATTAAAACTAGAGAAACAGAATGTCGGAAATAGTGTAAGGAACATGAAGATCATGATGTACTGTATATATACCTTTATTAAACTAAACCGGAGAAAGGTAGCTAATGTACCTGCTGTGATATAAATATAATGTTATTTTTGGATCATTTGTTTCTTTATTACATCTCTAAGAGATTTGCAGTAGTCTAAGCTAAATCTCAGACATTTATGGAATATGGAAAACAAAAAGCAGTGGAAAGACATTTCTAGTTCCTCAGGTTAAATAACAGGCAATGCCGAAATTAGGACCAATGTCACTTGGGCGCCATCTACTGTACTGTTAGGAATAAATATCCAAATGATTTCATTTGGCCCTGTGATGGCCTGGCGAGCTGTCCAGGGTGTACTCTGCCCTCGCCCGGAGTCAGCTGAGATAGGCACCAGCCTCCCCGCGACCCTAATTAGTATTAAGCGGTTCAGAAAATTAATGCATGAATTAATGATTTCATTTGATTTATTTCATTTGGCATAGCCAACATTCATTCATTCGCTGAACCGCTTAATCATAATTAGGGTTTTCATTCACAGTACAGTTTAAAAAAAAAATAATAATACCTTGAGACTACCACCACTATCACTACTAATACTTACCCATGGTGTTCTCTGTATTTTGGGTTATTTTGTTTTATCAAATTTTTGAGTGCCTTCTTGCCTTAAACCTCAGTATGTCATCGATATTTGAAGCCATGCAGCTATCATGACACCAAGGAAAAAAAAAAACAAATTATATTATATGTTTAGTCTGTGAGAGTACTATAACTACTATTAGCTGTTGTATCACCAATGTGTCAGGGTGCGACAGGGCTATCACAAGGCAACCGGAGCCTTGTAGCCTATAGCTTTATGCCTTGAGTTGAAAAAGCTTTTGTGTTTCTATTATTATGCTATAGCGCAGCATTTTCCCCACCCATAACATTCCCCACCCATAACATTTTGCAAAGTGTCGGAGAGGATTCCGGTGAATCACAGCAGTTTATAAAAATAATTATTGGACAATGAAATGTCTCCCCCTAGTGGGCCTACATAACTGATTGAAGAGTTAAATCAAAAAGTCAGATGAAACAAAAAGCCAAAGTTGAAAAGTTTAGAGATTGCAGTACCTTGGCGGAGGTCTGCACTCTCTGAGTACATTCCTAATTATTTGTTTCTTGCCTGTAATCAAAACTGAATGCCATAAAAGATCAGCAGACTTATTCTGAAACACAGGTATACTTGTATTATGCTAAAAATCTCTCTTTTTTTTTTTTACAGAATATCCTGATATTAGGCATGTTTTGGGTTCTATATACAACTGTGCTTAAGCAGGTAAGTCAAAGCAGTAAAACTCTGTGTGCAATGCTAAATACCAAAAGTGTAACTGCATGCATTTCACCATTTAATTCATGTGCAGTTAGTGGTAATGAAGTTGATTTTGTGCACAGAAATCTTCAGTGAGATGGCCGCTATGTCCAACTTTCAAGTGTGTCGTAGTTTCTCTCTAGGAAGTGTTAAAAAATAAGCTTTATAATGTGGCTTAATCTCAGACAGACACAGAGAAGCCAGCTATGGGATCTAAAGCCAGATATGGATGTTGATTTCCACCATGGTTTGTAGTAATGGAAAGTTACAATGTTTTGGAAAACAGAAAGTAAAGCTTAGTTTATCCGAGCTAGCAGGTAGTAAAAACCAACAAACAAACAAACAAACAAAAAAAACCCCAGCAACTTCCATTTCCAGCATTACGTCTTCACTCGAGCATGTCCAGTGAGTGTGCCCCGGAGTGTCACGTGAGAGAGCAAGACAAAAATTGTCGCTAGAAAAAACGCGGTAACTAATCCCCTCTATATAGTGGTTCCGGGTATTGAAATAACTATGAAAACAACTGTTAAAAACCTGGAATCATCTGACAGTTATAGTCATGACAGTGCATTTTAAGTACCATTAAGTGATGCGGCGAATAAAACGGCAGGTTATTACATACTTGCCAGTCCTCCCATCCCAGATCTTGATAGACTTGTCGAAAGAAGCGCTTGCAAGCAGTCGTGTGTCGGGGGAAAAGAGCACCTCATTCACCAGAGCCTGGTGTCCAGTCATACGGGCCACAGGCTTCTTCTCCTCTGCAGGATTCCACAGGAATAGTGTGAAGTCATCAGAACCTGAGACCAATCTCTCAGCAGCCTCACCCTGATTCAGAGACAACTCTTAACAAAATGGAAAAATGCCAGTATATAAACTCAAATCCCATTACCATACGTGTTGCACTTACTCTCACTTTGTTATACCGCTGCAATGCCCTCTCTTTGATGTCTTCCACTGTAGGAGGAAAATCAATCGAAAGGTACATCAGGTGTCATGTGATGATTATTTTTCATTTTATTACTAGTTTCTGGGCGGCACGTTGGTGTAGTGAACAGCAAGTCTGTCTCACAGCAAGAAGGTCCTGAGTTCGAGTCCCAGGCTTTGGCATGTTCTCCCTGTGCTTGTGTGGGTTTCCTCCGGGTACTTTGGTTTCCTCCCACAGTCCAAAAACATGCACATTAGGCTAACTGGGTGTTTCAAATTGCCCCTGGACGAGAGTGTGAATGGTTGTTCGTGTGTTATCCCAGCAATGGTCTGTCAAGCTGTTCAAAGTCTTTGCCCAGTGTCAGCTGAGAGAGGCCTCAGCCCCCCTACAACCCTAATATGATTAAGTGGTTTAGGAAATAAGTGAGTGAGTACTAGCCTGTAATGAGAACATGCTTAATAACAAGAATACAGTATCATGACAGTAAACCAGGATGCCATAACAGCTGCTGAATAAGACACCAGTAAAGCATACCTATGCAAGTCCATCTAGTTTTAAGATGTAACTTTCAACTTATTTGAATTGTTGTTACTCCTTTGTATGTTAAACGTGTATGAGCTAGAAGAGAATGGGGCATGTTTTTGAAGGAAAGCCTCCAAGTGTAACATTGTACGCCATTTCCCTATAATTCCCTGCCTCGTTTTTAAACGACAGTTTGCAGGTGTTTTTATGTTAGAAAGCAGCTTCAGCTCTCTACTCCATGAAATTAATGAGAGAGTAAAATGTGGACTTGATTAAAGCCTCAGACAAGCACTATAACCCGAGCCCATAACCCCCGTATTCACTTTTAAAGCTTAATTACGAGCACTGTTAATCTTACATGAGCCAGTAAGGTCCTGAGGGTTGATGGTAGCTGTGGCCGGCTCGAAGGCTCCTGTCCGGAGGACGTAGTCAGTACTGAGGGCCAGTGTGTTCACCCAGTGAGCATGACCCTGCAGTGTCCGACACTGAACCCCCTAGAGCAAGGAGAAATCCAAACACATCTTTAATTTATTCATTAAATGTTACATCACTGATGTTTTCTGTAAGAATATACAGTGTGAAAAAAGACTTGTATTTCTAGCTTTGTGAAATATTAGTAAATAACTACTGCAATTCTAACAGTCTTGTGTAGATACGTGTACATACACACAGACGTTCTTACATCTTTCGCCCTCCAGACTTTAACAGTCCTGTCTTGGGATGAAGTGTACAAAAGGCCATCACCTCCCCACTTAACACAGGTCACTGACTGTGTGTGACCCGTCAGGATCTTATCGCAGTGGCCCAGTACGGTGTCCCATATCCGAACAGAGCCATCTTTAGATGAGCTTGCCAAGTACCGACACTCTGGATTCCTTGGCCAAAGTAACACACACACACACACACACACACACACACACAAACACAGTTAGGTGCAACTTATTTTCAAAGGGAAATTAAACCCCAACTTAATAAAGCGTGCTATTAAACATGCTACTGTTATTACAATCTTCTTTTAAAGAACAAAAACAAGTAATAAATTCACACACAGGGGGTGATATTGTACTGCAAAAAGTTGCACATTAATCACGTGTATGTGACGGTAAATACGGAAGTAATTTCCGTACGAATAACAGGTAATATATACACCATTCGTTCCTATAAAGGGGGGTGTGCTTGAACGTCAGCTTGTATTACATGTAGATGTGCCTAGTTTTATTTTATTGAGAAGTCCACTAGTTTCTATCTACTCTGTTAGTTTAATATCTGTATACTGTTAGTTTTGGCAGTAACTTGCCTTATATGAACTAACAAATTCACGTCCTATTCTTGCAATTTCGCCCACTTGTGAGGGTGTCACAGCAGTGAAACAGGAGAGTTTGGAACTTTCATTTCACTTTAAACGTTAGTTCATAAAGCAATCTGCAGCCCATCAGTACCAAACCTGAAGTTCTCAATATAATCTGGTCAGATCTTTTTTTTTATCATTCTAACTTGTCATATTATTCTGTCGAAATAAAAGGCCTTATTGAGTGAAACAATTTATCCTTAAACAGTAAACCTATTCAGTCCGTCCCTCCCTCACTCATCTGCCTAACTAGAGCCTATCTCTGCCAATACTGCACAAAGGCGTGGTGCACCCCGAACAGCGCACCAGTCCATCGGGGCAATTTGGAACAGCCAATTAGCCTAACATATATATCTTTGGACTGTGGGAGGAAACTGGAGTACCCAGAGGAAACCAATGCAAACTTCACACAGAAACACCAGAGCCTCGAACCCAGGACCTTCTTGAAACCTTTTAATCCCATTCATTATTCAAATCCAAAATAAAGGAGCATCTCCTGAATGAATGTTTTGCAGCACGTTACCACGTGGACACATTTTTTTCTATGTCAAATATTTTTTTCTCACGCACATAGGGATGAAACAGCCCAGTGGGATATTATTCCCACCTGTACGCTCATGTTATTTTATACGTTTTTAACGTTTTTTGTAGTGAACAAACATTTAGCTTATTGTTTATGGTGTTAGAGTATTTAGAGGTGGTACAACACTGCTTTTCCTCTATGCCCATCCCTAACTCACAGCGCAAGTGAATGCATTAATATGTTGGTCCAGGCTTTTATTCTTGTTCCTCATGTATTTTTACATTTAAACATAATAAATGCATATTTTTAGACCGATGGTACACTTGGTCCCCGAACCCGAATCTGCTTTTAATAGAGACTACAAAGGTTAAGGGTCTTGCTCATGAGCACAGTGCTGGCAGCTTGGTAGTGCTGAGATTTGAACTCACGACCTTCCAATAAGAAGTCCAGTATCTTAATCACTAAGATAGGAATGGCTGAATGGTCCGTGGTGCCTTGCTGTCATGTTAGACACCCTGGAGACAATATTTTCCCCCATTTTGAATTCACTCACACTTTAAGCAAGAGCAAAAGCAATTTTCCTCTGGTTAACAGCAGCTCACTGACGCACTTGTCCACAGTAAATGACTAATCCTCCCATTCATGTAATCAGTCATGGCTGTATAGTACTTTGGATGACAATTACAAAGCAGATTTACAGGAATCCGCATTAGATAGATCTTTAATGAGCAAGCCAGAGGTGCCAGTCATGAAGAAAACAAAAACCAACTAAAAAAAAAAAAACCTTGAGAAGTGCATTCTGGGTAACACTGAATAGTGTCATTAAAATAATTACCCTTCTACAGCTCTATGCTGAGGTCAAGCAACATTAAGGGTGTTAAAAGGAAAGGGCACAGCTACCTGGTTTTCAGTCTGCACAGATTCTTCCTTTGACCTAAACCCATGACTCAGATGTAAAGTTACTATGACTGAGATATTAGTTAGATATAAAGTCCAAAATTCATAAATTTCAGTGTGATTTGTTTTAAACTACAATAACATTTCTAGTAGCTCAAAAATATATCGTTAAACAGAAAAAAAGGCCATGTGATGTTGTGAACAAGACTTTTACAATTAGGCTAAATCAGAAATATCAAATAAGAAGAATATAAATAGGACCAACCTTTTAGTATGACTTAACAATCCTAAACTAAAATGCCTGAGAGAGTGAGAAAGCACCCAGATTCCCAACCAGTTCTCATCAGAACAAATTTTTATTAATGAATCTCATCACATCAATCCTGCCTTTATATCTAGTCCCAGTACACATGCTGTTTAGGAGGCTATATTTACTTTACTCCATTCACCTTGGAAGTCGGAGCTGGGAATGATGTCACGCCGGAATTGACGATGTGGTGCTGCCTTTATGTTCAAAGTCAGAATTTGGTTAATGGTTGTATGGATCTGAATGACATTTAAATTGGAAAGTCAATGTTCCACGTTTTCCTGACAGACAAAAAAGCCAAGGGTGTGACTAGTAGTTTATTTCTATTTTAAATACATCACCCCTTCATTTACAAGACCACCTTCGTTTTGAAACTAGGTGCAGTGGGCGTGATTGCTGTGCGTAGGGGAGAATGCATATAACTTCGGCATGTTTTCCAGGTTTATTCCAGTGATCCATTCAGCACGTGTACTCAATTATCAAACAAGGCTGTTTTTAGACGTTTACAAACAGAACGCAATGCAGACTTTGTTAAGAAATCTTTTCGCAAAGTGATTTCTGAATTATTTCACTGATTGTGACAATATGGATGAGGCATTTGAATTTGGTGGCACGGTGGTTGATTTATGAACCACCTGATCCTGGCTTCGTGCCATATCAGTATTTATAAAGTCAACAAATACTTTTTTACATATGTAATTAATAATTATTATAGATGCAGACTTCCTGTAGATGTCCTAATTTTAAACCAGGCTGCTTGACAGCATTTCCTGGCATAAATATGATTAGAAATTAGGACCAAACTTACAGGTGCAATGGTTCCCAACACAACCAAGTGATCCATTTAGTGTGTCCGGTCAGAGTCTTTCCTATCTGCTGTCCTGTTGCTGGGTCCCACAGGAGAATCTATACAAACAATAAGCACAAATCTAAGGATACTGTTAATATTTTATTAGCACAGCTGCTGTGTTTGAAGCAAACTAGACACTTACTTGACTGTTCTTACATCCTGATGCTAACTTCTTGCCATCTGGAGACCAGGCGATGTACAGAACCCAGTGTTTGTGTCCTTAAAAACATAAAGAGAACCTCAGAACTTGCATATATACAACAAAACCAAAGGTCTATTAAAAAGTTTACTGTATTTAACTGCAGTACATCTTTTCTGACCTTTGGCAGTGTGATGAGGGGTCTCTGTGGTCAGATCCCAAAATCTCACAGTTGTATCTCCAGAACCGCTAGCCAGGTATCTGAAGGCAGAAATAACATATTATGAACCCTTTTAATTAACATCAAATTATTCCACATAAATCAGCATCATTAATAAATGCTGTAATAATAAAACGGGAAATTGTCGAGACACAAAACACAACATGAATTTTTGTAGCATGCTTTCCTGTGACAAAATTATTTGTAGTTAAAGCTCTAAGTATTAGCGGCGCGAATCACAGCACGAGCCAAGCACTGCTAATAAGGTAAAAGTATCGAACCATCAATTTGCATTTGGACCATCAAGAAAAACCCATAGCATACGTCCATCTGTCGCTCCGGCTTACGTGTACACTTGGGAACCCTGGACTGGGGTCACGTGATGTGATGCCATCATTAATAGGGCAAGTAAGCGAAATCATATGGGAGCTCTGCTTGTAGACAGTGCATAAATCTGCAAATTATGATTTTGGTATTCTATTTTACAGTCCATGTTGTGCACTTTGGTATTCCTAATAATTATTTTGTGTGTACTATGTGTATTTGTGCAAATGTATGTGTCGAATAAGCTACTGGGTGTATCAATACATTCATTCAAAAACTGCCTATTCTTATTAGGGTCATGCAATGGCTGGAGGTATACCCTGAACAGCTTGCAGGACCAACACACACACAGGGGAAAGTTGGAACATATGTATGGATTTGATGGGTTCATGAAACTTTGTCCCTCAGAGGAACTGTTGGCCGAGTTCTACACACCTCAGTACCAGTCTGGTTTGGACCTTCATCCGTTAATCAGATTGCAAAATAGTGCCAGGTCAGTTAAAAAGCTCATATGAAGAACCCTTTCCTCCCTCAATAATATATTCACCTTCAGCACAAGAAAGAAATCAGGGGGAAAAAATACACACAGGCCACATATTTGTATCTAGTATTCATTGTTTATAGCAAATGAACATTGTGCTACATTGCCAGTTTTATCAATGCCCTTGTTGGTGTCATCCTATTGTAATGAGTAATGCCTACAGGCACAAGTGCTTAACCACAAAGTTCAATTCCTTGTATATATGACAATTTTGATGATAAAATCAGGATTATTCAGTTCTGGTTATTCCACTCACTTTCCTGTGGGGCTGAAGGCCACTGAGATGACAGCCTCAGTGTGGCCCTCCAGTGAACTGGTGCAGCGAGCAACAGCCCTGACACGGAACACGGCCTGTGGTTGGTACACCACCGGCAGAACCTGTTCCGTTTCCAAACCCAGATTCTGCACACATTCCCCCAGGGACGACACAACCTCAGCATCATGCACAAAGAACAGCAGTGGTACCGGCTCTTCCTGAAGTGATAGAGAGAGAGAGAAAGCGACTTAAAACGCACCACACTAAATTTCATTTAGATTTATAAGGGTGCAATGATCACAACATAAGCACAAATAAAAGGTTATTTTCTGAAACCGATTTATTTTTTAGAGTCATGGGAAGGCTGGGGTCCATCCCAGCCAGGTGAAGGCGGGGTTCACCCTGAACAGCTTGACAGACCATTGCAGGGCCAACACACACTCAAACATCCACACTCACTCTCACAGCTACGAGCAATTAGAAACAGCCAATTAGTTTAATGTGCATGTCTTAGGACTGTTAGAGCAAACCACATTAACCAGCGGAAACCCACACAAGCACATACAATCTCCTAGGAGAAACGCCCTTGCCAAGCCAGGGACTTTTGTGCTCTGAGGCAGATGTGCAAACCACTACGCCCTAGTTCAAATAATATAAAATGAAAAACAAATCTCAGAATCAGAATAAATCAGAATCAGAACACTTTATTGATCCTGGAGGAAATTGCGTAGAATTAGAGCCTCAAAAATGTGAAGAATTAGAGCCTCAGAGCAGCAGGGTCTCTATTCTACATATTTACCTTCCACCTAAACAAGACAGTGAACTCCATGTTGCAGTTACCTTTTGTAGGAGTGCATTACAGACCAGCTGCAGTTTATCTGGGGTTATGTTCAGTGGCACATCAAAGGGAGAACCAAGAGGCTCACCACCTTCATCCTGAAACTGGATCAACATTCGCTCCACGTCCCCACTCATTTTAAAACGCTCGATTTGTCTGTCAAAACAAGTGAGATAACATTTATTGATACTACAAAAGTCGTGATTATTATAACGCACAAACAAAATACGACAGCCAAGCTTAGGGACAGGTCATTATTTTGATAGACTTCCCATGCCTGCAAGGTGAACTGCTAATGTGCACAGAATAGGTTGACATTGTTTTAAAAAATTTAATTTCTTTTAGCTATTTGAAAAAACATCCATTTGAATTTTTTGCCATATCTTCAAACTAACATGCTGATACGGCATTACATTTCCCCTGTCTTTGATTATGGGTGAAGAAATTAATTACAAATTACACCATAAAAATCCACAGTGATAAAATAAATAACATTTCAGCGACTTAAACTTTTACCAGCAAAATAAACAAGAATAAAGTGATAAATAAAATTTCTCACTGCATGACAAGCTCGTTTGTAGTGTGTTGTTTTACATCTTTTAACATGCAATAACTACATATTTTCTTTTTTTCACTGTATTGTTTTATTTTATAATGTTGCTCTAATGATGCAATACATCACCATCCCAGATCAGGACCAGATAAACAGGAACTTTATATACATGCAGGCATAGCAGGGTCTCCATTCAGCTCAACACTAAACACACCACTGGCGATTTGTTTACAAGCGTCAATACACGTAACAAATACACTAAAAAAAGATATACTGGAAACTCAGAAACATCATAACAACACATGATTACTTTACACGATAAATGTACCTACCACGCGTGCGGTGTAACTTCAGACAGCAGTGGGAAATCACGTGCGTCGCAGGTGCTGACGTCATAAGCGTGCGCCGTTTGTAAAGCAAAATAACAAGTAGCTGCTGAATCAGAGTTAAAAGCAGCCTAAGCAAAACCGCACAGGATGGGTGGTAAAAATAAACAAAGAACGAAAGGAAATGTTCGGGTAAGTCGGATTTTGTTTGTTCAGAGGTGTGTGTATTTTAAAAGGGTTGATATTTTGACTTTAGTTGGCTAGCAGGCCGGTTAGCATGGTGTGGTGTGGTGTGTGGAATGTGCTGCTAGTGTTCCTCCAGGGTTCAGAGTTCAGAGTTCAGCCCAAACCTTAAACCTATCCTTAACATTAACCCCAAGATATAAAGCTCGCACTATAAAAATGAACACCCAACCGCTGTTTAGCTATTTTTTCGTTGCTGGGTAGCTCAAATTACTATAACATCCACCCGGATGTGGAGTGTTATTTTGGCATACTTTTAATATAGCATAACATTAACTATCCAGCCTGGTCTGAGCAGCTATCAGCTGTACAAAACACATCTACATGCTGATAGAAGGAAAGGGTTTAAAAACCCCAAAACAAATATTTCTTCTAATACAACATTGTAGACAAACATTTGTTTATTCAAGTAATCAGGAAGCTGGAAATAAACTTGAATGGTCAGTTGGGGATACTGGAAACTACTTAAACTGGATTATTCAGGAGGGTTGGTTAGCATTTTTATTTGCTTATAATTATTATTATATTATTTTTTTCTGCAATTTACCTCAAAATAGTTTGGTAAAATGATTACATTGTTGCATTAGTAGTGGTTTAGAATTCAGAAACTGTTTCTATACAAGTGATTAGCTATGTTTTGGATAGTTGGCTAGTCAGAACAAGCTGTATTTTTTTAGTAGAGTGGTGGTATATTTAAAAATACTATTAATTCCACACATTTTTAAAACTGGGAGTTTAAGTGAAAAGGAGAAATATAGAGAAACAGATGGCTGGCTTTATAAACTCATATGCTGTTTTTTTCAGAACCCTTTAAACTGGAATAAATTTGACCTGATAATCAAATCTCAATTTTGCCAAACTAGGATCAAATGAGAAGGTGTCCAGATTATACAGATAGTAAAATATCATCAGTATGTGGTAATCCACTGCTTGAAGAGAAGTGCCACCTGCTGGACAGACATGGAATTACAAGTGTTGTAAATTACAAATGAACTGCTTAATAAAAGTATATCTATTTACCATCATTGAGTTGGGGTGATAATGATAGGTGATAGATGAACACATGCTAATTCAGCTAATGTATTCTATTCTAAAACAAATCCAAGAGCTGTCTTTTTGATGACATTATTACTAATATATATATATATAATAATATTATATATATATATATATATATATATATATATATATATATATATATATATATATATATAATAATATTTTTTTTCTACACTTTTTATCTCTGTGTATTTTGTTGGTATCCTTCATTTGATTGCCTCAAGTCCAGTGGGTCCGGTTGAGTTAGTTGTGTATTCCAGTATGAGTTGCTCAGCTTTGGCTTGTTGGACAGTAGCTATTTCAGCCTGCACTTTTGGTTTGACAGCTAAAATGCGGACATGTGTTTGAATGCCTTGTCTCGTGGAGCGCAGAGCTACACATGAAAACCTGCGCCTTCCTCCACGATGCGTTCATTCTATGTCAGATCAGTGCATAATTACCTGGAAGAATAATTAATCCTTTTAAATAATGTAACAGTTTTGGATGTGTGTAACTATATCCGCTTTCCAACTCGCAATGATAAAGGAAAATGCCGTATTATATCATCTGAGAGATTGTGTGGGAAATCTAAGTTGAATTAGTGATTTTGGGAAAAGATTAAATTAAAAAAGTACCTTCCCTTCCTCCACCTTCATGGCTGAAGTGCCCTTGAGCAAGGCACTTAACCCCCAACTGCTTTCTAGGCGCAGCAATGTGTGGCAACCCACTGCTACGAGTGTGTGTGCTTACTTTGGATGGGTTAAATGCAGAACCAAATTTCCCTTGTGGGATTAATACAGTATATAAAATATATATATGTGTGTGTGTATCTCCACCTCCTAGGTAGTGTCAATATTATCCTCCTTTTTTTGGTAATAATTTGATTTAGATTTAAACTCTTGGTTTCGAAAAAACCCAAATATGGCATTTAATCCTGATTCAAGATCAGTTTAGATTAGAAAATCCAAATAGAAATAATCTGGATCAGTAATGTTAAGATCTATTTGGAAAGCATCATTTTTTGATTTTATCTGATCTGACCACTTTATTTCCTCTCAATCAGTTAAATTCAATTTAGTTTTATTTCTGTCTTGCTTTTTACGATTAACATTGTCACAAAGCAGCTTTACATAATACAAATACATTTGATAAAGAATTTAAACATTTCTTCTATATACCAAACGTATCCCTAATGAGCAAGCCCGTGGTAACAGTGACCAGGAAAAACTCCCCCAGATGATACGAGGAAGAAACCTTGAGAGGAACCAGACTGAAAAGGGAAACCTGTCCTCATTTGGGTGAAACCAGATAAAAATACAAACCATGTAGCAGAAACGTCACTCTAGTTTAACAAACAAAAAAAATCCCAGTGCTGAGTTAAGGTTCTGACCAGTCGATATCTAGGTGATACAGTGACGCAGTCATGATGCAAATCTGTAAAGGATTTTGTGTGAGTTGTTCAAAAGTGGTACCCTGCAAAAACAACACAGTATTAGGCTCCACCCAACCAAAAAACCAAATGTTATCAGAAGTTCATCTACTCAAATATGTTTATTGTGTTCCGATTGTGGTGGATTAACACCAGGCAGGGTTACATTACTGTATCATCAGTGGCACCATACGGTATATCCTTGTCATTTCTACAGCATCTCCTTTTCTTATAATTTCAGCCATCCAGCAGTGGCAGAGCTGCTGAACTGTTAGCGCGGGAAAACGGAGCGGTTCCTGGATTTGTTGGATTTGGGGTTTCGACCTCAAATGAGCCGGGATATGTGCCTGCAGTCCATGGTGCTGAGGAAATCGACAATCTGGTGGAAGCTGATTTTCGTTTAGTTTTAAGGAAATTGTCCAAGAGAGACACAGTCACAAAATTAAAGGTGAAATCATTCTTGATGAATTTTGCATGATTGATTGATTGGATAAATAAATTTGCTCACAAAATTATACTAAAAATGACAAATTAAAGTACATGTGCATAACATAACAACACATATGCAATAATGCAGTCTTCTGTTTCCATTGCAGTCCTTTATGAATCCAATAAAAGCCAGTAAAACTCTCCTGAATTTAGAATCTCTCATTGTCATTGCAGGCTATACAAGAATTTGGAGCAATGTGTCAAGAACGGGATTCAGAGACAGTCAAAGGAGTTCTTCCCTACTGGCCACGTATATACTGCAAAATATCAGTGGTAAGGCTTCATGCTTTAGGATTATTTCTATATTTGTGTTAACATTCTATGTAATTTACTCGTATTAAACTTACTGTGCACTTTATTTGGAACACCTGTACACCTGCTGTTAGTGACCTGTTCACGTCAAACACCACAATGAGGCCTAATGGTTAGAGAAGCGGCTTTGGGACCTAAAGGTCGCTGGTTCCGCTCCGGAACCAGCAGGAAAAATGGGTGGCGGCGGGGAGTGAGCTGCATCTTTCCTTTCTCCTGAAGTGCCCTTGAGCAAGGCACCAAACCCCCAACTGTTCTCTGGGCAACCCAATGTGTGTGGCAGCCCACTGCTCTGAGTGTGTGTGCTCAGTTTGGATGGGTTAAATGCAGAGGCAGTAATTTCCCTTGCAGAATTAATACAGTATATCAAAATCAAAAAATAAATAAACAATTGACAGGGGTCTCAATGACCGTGGCATGTTTGCTGATACCAAAGCTGGCTCATTTTTTTGTTTTTGTAAATAAGTCAAATTTATAAACTGTTAGATAGTGATACACCCGTGCGCCTCCTAATCACTTGAAATACCGCCTATGAGAAATCTCAATAATCTATAGTCATATTCTCTCTCCCAAAAATACGGCTAGACCCATATTACTGTTAATTAGTTAAACTGGTGAGAGTAATCCAGTCTGTACTAACAGCACTTAAACTCGAAGCTGCTGAAAATTTAACCTTATTTTCCTTTCTTATTTGTTTTACACCTCACTTTGTGCAGTTGTTTACATACCCATTTGTGCTAATGCTTCCGAAACCAAAAAAAACGGGTTTCAGGCTGGAAACTGGAGCCGATCCATAATTTCAGAACCGGACATCTCTAATAATAATTAATTTATTATGTTTCTGTAAAGTACTACTAAAACACTGAAAAGGATTTAAAGAGGTGCCGTTACACGGCTCCCCGGGTCTGTACCTGCCAGCACTGGGAGCATGCCTGCATTCATTGATTTAAAAAAAAAAGAAAAAAAATCTAATCTCTAAAAAATCAAATATCTAATGTGTTTTTTTGTGCTAATGTTCGTGTGTAGTATATACTAAAACAAGTAGTGATGTTAGATATGTGTGTATTTTTATTTATATATATATATATATATATATATATATATATATATATATGTATGTATGTATGTATGTATATGTGTGTATATATATGTGTGTATATATATATATATATATATATATATATATATATATATGTATGTGTGTGTGTGTGTGTGTATATATATA
>JAOUQZ010000008.1:5433373-5445960 GCA_028564935.1 Neosilurus hyrtlii | reverse complement strand
ACACACATACATACATACATAAACACACACATACATACATACACACACATACATACATACACACACACATACATACAAAACTTGATAAATGAGGCTCTATGTACTTTCATTGAGCAATATCACACAATCAAGAGTGCTGATATACTGAATATCAGAAAGACTCTGATTCGGCTGTAGGTATTCACAGCTGTGATGATGTTTAGTACAACAGTATGGTTGTGAATATGAGATTACTTAATTAAAGAATACAGAGCCTCAAGTTTTGCATTTAAATGTTTTTTTTTCATAAACTGAACTCCAAACGCCAAACAAGATATTATTAGTATGGTGTGACTGAAAGAAATATTTTGCATATTTGCTCCATCAATGAATACAATTCCCAAAGAAGTGGAGAAGGATGAAGTGTTACTTGTTGCCATGCAACACACAGATTGACAGCCTACAGTGAGACATTTATTTGGACATTTATTTATTAAAAACAAACATGCACCAGTTTTCATTCATTCTTTCACTGCACAACGTCATCCTATAAGAGCCGCGGGAAGGCTGGAGCCTATCCCAGTCAACTCTGGAAGAAGGTGGGGTGCACCCTGAGTCCATTGCAGGGCCAACACATACACACAACCATTCACACTTACACTCACACCTAGGGGCAATTTGGAACAGCCAAGTAGCCTAATGTGCATGTCTTTGAACTGTGGAAGGAAACTGGAGTACCCAGAGGATAGAAGTACGAGAAGAGAATACACACAGCATCACACAGAAACACCCTCGCTGATTATGGGACTCAAACCCAGGATTTTCGTGCTGTTAGACGGAAGTGCTAACCACTACAGTACACTACTGTGCCATCCTGCACCAGTGTTCATCATTTATTCATTCTCTAAGCAACTTAATCCTATCTAGGGTCGCAGGAAGCCTGGCAACTATCTCAGTCATCTCTGGGTGATGGCGGGTTACATCCTAAGCAGCTCATCAGACCATTGCTGGGCCACCATTGCAACCATTCACACTCGGAACAGCCATATAGCCTACTGTGCATGTTTTTGGATTGTGGGAGGAAACCAGAGTACCCAGAGGAAACCCACACCAGCACGGGGAGAACATGCAAACTACACACAAAAATGAGACGGACGTGTTAACCTCTACAACACCATACAACAGTGTCCTGTCTTGCACTCCAAAGCTC
The DNA here is from genome assembly GCA_028564935.1 of Neosilurus hyrtlii. NCBI lineage: Eukaryota > Metazoa > Chordata > Actinopteri > Siluriformes > Plotosidae > Neosilurus > Neosilurus hyrtlii. The sequence continues at coordinate 5,444,771 of JAOUQZ010000008.1, read as the reverse complement.
CTATCTATCTATCTATCCATCTATCTATCTATCTATCTATCTATCTATCTTTTGTTTAAGTGGATGAGGTTATGCTTGCGCATGTTAAGACCAACCTAAATGTGGAGGCTTCACAGTTGTTTTCCTGCCCTGCTACACCTCTTTCCCTAGGTTCTAATTACTTTTAACTGAGAGTCATTATGTCATGGCAGAATGGACTTGCTTGCAGGAATCAAGGTCCTTTTAGAAAAACAGTAATTAAAAGCCCAGGTAGTTGGCTTCAGGGCACTGAGCATGAAGACCCACTAAACAGAAAGACACAGAAATCCTGAAGTGAACTAGAGAAGCTTTGAAAACAAAGCCATTTCAAGAGAAAATTGTCCATGAAAAGTCTTTTTTTCCCCCTGTGAAGTCAAGCTATTATATGTTCTAGTAATTTCGTTCAGTTCTAGGGGAAAAAAGCAGCCTGCATTCTGGGAGGACAATGTCAGACCGGAGATGAAGTAGAAACTGAGGTTGATGCAGGTATGACAGACAAAAGCTCATGGTGAATGAGAATATGTCAGCCACTGTGTTTATTAGGGTTATTTTTTAAGGGGTGTCATGTTACCCAGTGGATTTTCAGATAATAGCGAGACATCTATCACGTCAGTGTGGATTTTAGCACTGCATCAGTACTGTTATGTGAGTTCACCCTGTCTGGTCCATTATCTTCAGGTGCTCGAGGGTTCTCTGGCAAAGCCCAAGCCATCTGATCACACTAGCTTCTCTGTGCCACCTCAAAGTTACACTCATTGATAGGCACAATTCTCTGAAAACCAAGGCCGTCAGGCATCGGAAAGAGACTCCAGCAATTCACAGCCCATATGGTTACAAGACAGGAAATAATTTGCTTCACGGTGTGAGAAACAATTGCCAAGCAAGTCTGCCATTCTGGTGCCGAGCAACATTCGCCATGGGCTACTGTTGCTATCATTTTCCAAGTTTCATTTTGATGGAAATATCAATGTACCCATATCACATGTACTACTTTCATTTTTCATGGTTATTAAATCTATTAATGGAAAATTATATTTGATACTTGAAATATTTTCTGAATATCATAGCTTCCAAAAAAAGAAAAAAACTATAGTGTTTTCATAATGCCCCAGTTTGTATGTTCTGTTTGTATTATTTGTGTATGAATATAAATTCTTAGGACACATAGGGTGATTTGGTGATAGTGCTGTATATTTTAACTAAAAGAATTTAAACTAGCATTGCTGGTTTATAATTTTTATTAGGCTGGTCTCAGCCTAGAGGCTGTGTAGACCTATGTGTCATGAATAGTGATTGCAGAACTGTAAAAACTTGAAGTACTGAGCAGGGGTTACTAGGTAGCTTGGGCAGGATTTCAGTAGAAATAGGAGAAAAGGAGTTGAATGTCCTCACTAAGAAGAAGCTAGAGCTCCAGGGGTGTTCTTTCTCTCAAACAAAACAATTTTTTTCAAAAGTCTGTTTACATGTAAATATAAAACCCCTTGCTCTCTCACACACTCACTCATTTGGACTGTGGGAGGAAACTGGAGTACCCAAAGGAAACCCATACAAGCATGGGGAGAGACAACACAGAAATGCCAAGCTGGGCAATCCAACCCAGGACCTTCTTGCTCTGAGGTGGATATGCTAACCACTACACCACTGTGCCGTTCGATATACAACCCCAAATCAATAAAGGCTGGGAGAGTATGGGAAACACAAGGAAAGAAATAAAGGAAGAAAGAAGTGATTTGTAAACTTACTCTGACATGTATTTCATGACAGGCAGTATGAAACAAGGATATTTGTTAGCAAATTAAATTATGAATTTAATTTCATTTGTTAATACACCAGTTGCTGCATAGCCGTCAGTGTGTTTCTGCTCTGCAATGGCCTGGCGAGCTGTCCAGGGTGTACTCTGCCCTCAGAGTCGGCTGAGATGAGCGCCAGCCTCCCCGCGACCCGGATTAAGAGGTTCAGAAATTGAATAAATTAATGAATTTAATATTTGGAAAACATTCCTAGGAATGTGGAGGAATTTTAGGATCTGACTCATAATCTTTGTTGCAAGTTGCAAAAAAAAATCATAAAAAAAATAATATCACAGTATAAAAATAAAATAAAAAAAGATCTCAGGTAATTCAGTTCAGGGGTCTACAATCTACAAATTTCCACTATAAAACCCCTTTGTAGTGATGGAATATTTTTCTCTGCTAGTGGTTTATTTTCTCGCTTAATAAGTGATATCTTGGATAACAATAAATCCATGTCAGGTTAAAGTAAATTTATAGAAATTACACACTTTAAACCTCATTTTCTCAAAACTTTGAAAATGTGAGGTAGCACAGTCTGGTCCTCATCCACTCAGTGTTTCATAGCTTGGCTGGATCACCACCATTTGTCAACACCAGGCCTGGGATGTATTCTTAAGTGTTTGTCTCTGGGTGCTACTGCTCCATAATATGTTACTGCTTTCCTCCCCTACCACTGACATGATGTTATACTATCAGCTGATTTTAGGCATATGCTGCAAGAGAGGAGGATTAACTAAGGTAATATATTGCATTGGACACAGGGCAGCTATAGCTGTGTTAAAGGAAAATATTTAAGCTTTTATCTCAGGCCCATTAATCCACAGACTTAAAACTCATCAAATACATAGATGTACACTATACACTAATATGTTGGACGATGGCTGAATCTCATTATTGTGGGATATCTCTAATAACTAACTAGTGGTATACTCGATGTCCAAACTCTGTGCTTGTCTTTCTCTCTGTCTATAATGATGTGACGCTACAGGTGGATGAAAAGTGTTTTTTTTTTTTAAATACCACCCTGGGACATCCCACCCATGGAGCTTTATGCACGGGTTCATTTGTTGTATTATTGTCACATTAATGAAACAAGACCATGTGGTAAATCTTCTGCCAGAGAAGGAGCAAACAGTCCGAATTCAAACCCAACAGCTCAGAATTGTAACAAGTGCAAATGAGAGACTGTTTGCCAGATGTTGACTTGGCTAAATATTTTCTTGTATGCACATATTCCATGCAGCAGGTGGCGTTTAAGCAGGCATATACAACGTTAGCACTAATTCAGTGCAGGATTTGAAGTAGATAATGATGAAGCCCTGGTAGGATATAAACATGTGTACAAGAGCATGCACCTGTTCTGATTGGCGCAGAGGTCTCTGCTCTGCAAACATGCAAATGTGATTAACTCGATTATGAGAAAGCCGCCGCAAACAGGGCATCTAGACACAATTGCTTATATTGTAAGCCTGATGATGCAAATTTGCAGTAGAACAGGCGAACTGAAGTACTTTTGGTTCTCTTTTTATATTTTAAAGTATTAAATCCTCAGGGTTTATGCTGTTTCTGCAAGTTGATATGTGCATGATAAAAGGCTTTGTACCAGAATGTCTTTACAAACAAAACCCCTCAAAGCCCACGATAGCTACAGTTTTACAAAGTTTTTAAGAGAGCAAAGAGAAAATGAAGAAAAAGGCTGCACACATATGGGTTTTGATAGCAAGAGAAAAGAACAGCTTTGGGTTTTTTAGTGCTGCTGTCACACAGACAGCTATTCTGGACCCCCCTCAGACTGGAGATCCTCTGTCCTACCAGAAACCACTGCATCTGGGCTTTTATGGGGTTGGGAGGCTACAAGAATGCATTCCCCTTAACCATTGAGGAAAATGTACATTTTAATTGAGTCCCCACTGAGTCATGGTGAAGCCTTTCACAATCTCCTGCTTTAACAGATGGCTCACTATTTTTACCCTCACCTGCTGTCACGCTCGGCAGGACCGGAAGAGCTGCTGCAATTTAATGGCATCCCCTGGGCCTCTGCTCCCCGACACACACCGCCACAGGTTCAAGCCCACCTGGAGGGAACTGCTTGCTTGCATGCGTTTAGTAACTGATGTAAAAAAAAAAAAAAAAAAAAAAAATTATATATATATATATATATATATATATATATATAATATATGACATAGTGGGCTTTAAATGTAGGAAGAAAAGAGAAGCAATCCAGAGGGAAGAAAGGTGATGGTTGCAGTGCCAGAAGGAGGTCGTTATGATGGACTGATCTTTTCATGCCTATATTTGTCTCACAGGAGGGGCATGAAAGTATTTCTATATCTCTAAAAGAACACTAATCTTTCAAACTCCAAAACTTTGCAAAAAATATGCAAAATGAGTGTATTTCCATTTTTAACTAAGCATAGAGACACTAGTAAAATATATTAGTTTGATCCATAGCAGTTTACATTTCACCAGACGGCAGAAGTACAAATATGAACAAAGCAATAAGCACCGTCTGAGAGCTAATAATCCCTACTCATACATTTGCTTGCTTTTAAACCTATTTTTCTTTCTTTTTTGTGCCTGAGAATTCCATTAAGTCAAATAAATGGAGTTGAAAGTGGTATAGTTTCATGTTGCATTTAATCTTCCCCATGCAGAACTGACACAAGAAGAACAAAGTAAAATGAACCATTAAATTTTTTTTTTAAAGTATGTGTTTTAATGTCTTTGTCTAGACGGTAGCTTTGGGAATTCTCTTGTCCCCTCTCTCTTTCTCTCTCTCTCTCTCTCTCTCTCTCTCTGTCGCTCTCTCTCTCCCTCTCCCCCTCTCTCTCTCGCTCTCTTTTTCTCTCTCTCTGTCTCTACTCAGAGCTGGTGCAAGGCATGTCTTCACCTTCATAACTCATCTGATGGCTGACCTTTCAAGCACAAGATATTTCATTTTTTAATCGCAACCTCTAAATGATCCAAAGTTAGCTTTTTTTCCTCTGCTCGAAATGTCTTTGCTGATCTTTGGTGACTTTGGAATTAATTAGAAAATAAGCGCTCTTCATAATGAATGCATGACAGTACCTACTGTATGTGTCCTATGTGAGGAGCTTGAAGTTGGGTCTACAGCAAAAGATGGTGGTACGAATGGTGTCTGACAGTATTGCATTCTTCTGTCTGGAAAGGTCATATCAAAGCTCAGTTTCTCTTTTGACTGGTTGTCAATACTCGGGCTTGAGAATGGCAAATAATATAGTTCAGAAAAATGGCAATGTACATCAACCATCAGAAGAGTCATGAGAAAAAATTCCAGGAGCGCTTTAAATGAATAACACCTGATTGTGAAAATTCAACCCATAAAGGTTGTGATTGATGAGGACTTTTTATGGTGAATGTCTGTTTTGAATGGAACCAAAAATCGGCCTGATGATAATACATGATAAACAGTATATAATTAGGCACTGCCTGTAAACAGAACTAGTGACTGTGTGTGTGTGTGTGTGTGTGTGTGTGTGTGTGTGTGTGTGTGTGTGTGTGTGTGTGTGTGTGTGTGTGTGTAATAATTAAACAAAGTGTAACAAACTTGTTACATGCTATGACTGCTGTCAAAACAATCTAGTATCTCAGCACAAAGCAGGGTTTATCAAGGACAATTCTGGTCTCTCAGGCACCTCAAACTTTCCTTGACAAGTGATGTCAAAATGAGTGTGACAGGAGTTCAGAGAATTAGCCATTTTTTTTTTACCAAAGATATTTTGTTTACATTTGGGATAACTGTGGTGGTCCAGACGTCTACATAGAATAAGGTGTGGCCGTATGAGCCATCAAGTTGGTGCATTACCACTTCCTTTAAAGCATGGAGTGGGGCCGGTGGTGTAGTGGGTAGGGTGCTGGACTCATGTTTGAGAGATGGTGCGTTCGAATCCCAGTTAGACCCCCACCGTGCTAAGACCCCTAGGCAATGTCTTAACCACAAGTGTGCCTCAGTCCACCTAGTATCAGTAAAAATAGGTATCAGTAAAAATACTGGAAAGATAACCTGTGATAGGCTTGCGTCCCATCCTGGACATTGCTTCACGCTACAGAAACAGGAGAATAAGCTCCAGCTTGATGAACCAATAGGCTTGGGTGTAAAAAGCCCAACAAACTTACCTTACCTTAAAGCATGGCGCCAAAATTTGCCAAAATAATTAGTTTTTGTTTATTTAAACTACAGCACTGTTTCGGCAAAGTTGACAGAGGAAACATTTTGTTATCTTGAAGCTGAAAAGAAATGGACATGTTATAGGAGCGGATTTGACTGGATGGAATAGACTGGCCCTTTCTCACTCAAGCTTTCAACTCATGCTTTCTCTTGTGAATTTGCCCTCCCTTGTTTTTCCATTTGAAAGTGTATTACTGAAGTTAAACATGATCTGTTTGCTGATTGTCTGACTTTGGGTCCCCACAGAGAGTAAACTCTTTAATACATATTTACAAGGGGCATTGGTAAACACTGCTTCCAGGTGACCTATGTGCCCTCTTTAAATCCATTGTGATGGGCGTCTGAGCGGTCACATTGGGGACTGGACTATGTGTGTGTGCTTGTTGTGTCTATTTTGTGATCTCAGTTAAAGGACTGAACACTGATATGATGTGCCAGTACACAGGCTGGTGAGGAACGGTCTTCAGAAAAAGGCCGTGATTGATGAGGGCTGCCAGATGTTGGTGTGTGTTTAGAACAAAGCTCTCCCTGAGTGCCTCTGCTGCTGTATTAAGTCCCAGTCAGGCATCTGTGCAGCTGGTAGGTATTATCTTTCTATTTTTTTTAATTTAATTAATGCAACAAACCTGTTTCCTTCAAAAATATATGCAATATCTACGTGTACAGTGTTAAGGGTTGTGTAACTCACTAAAGGAGGAGGAGTGCTGTAATTTGAGCTCCTCCTGTATAAATCTAAGGGTCCTTCTTTTAAACATTGCAGTACACTATGTGTTTAGTGAAAAACAGTATAGTAGGGATCCAACCTGAATATGAATACATTATCCAGAAATAACAGAACATGTTTTGGACAGATACAAATATAGATACAAATACTCATACGAATGGGAAAAGCATTATTAATTTAATATTTAAAAATGTTTGGATACAAAATGAATTTTTTTTCACATGCACATTTATAACCATTGTAAAGTGCAGTGAAATGCAGTTACTCCAAGACGTCATGAATCAAAAAGGAAGGTTACTGGAAAAGTTGATATTGTAGCACAGTGGTTAGCACGTCTGCCTCACAGCAAGAAGGTCCTGGGTTCGAATCCTGGGCTCAGACATTCCTGTGTGCTGTTTGTATGTGCTATTGCCATTCAGTGTTTTCTCTGGCCACTCCGGTTTCCTCCGACAGTCCAAAGACATGCACATTAGCCTTTCTGATTGCACACCTTGCACACTAGCGAGCTGTTCGGGTGTGCGCTGCCTTGACCCAGCATTGGCTGGGATTGACTCCAGCCTCCCTGTGACCCTAATGGAAATAAGCAGTTTGGCAAATGTGATGATATGGTCTTGTGCATTCTGAGATTTTTTTCTGTTCACCATGGTTGTAAAGAGTGACTATTTGAGCAGCCATAACCTTCCTGTGAGCTTGAACCATTCACCTGCAGAAAAACCTCAAGCTAGACCTTTAATTGCATGACAAGCCCAAGAGATCAGCAATCTCTGAAATACTCAATAGCCCTTCTGGCACCAACAAGCATGCCATGTTCTAAGTCCTGTATCTGCTTGATTTTACTCAGTGTACTGTTGTGGGGCTGGTTGTGTAATTGTTAGGGTGCTGGGCTCATTATTGAGAGGTCTTGAGTTTGATGCCGATCAGACCCCCACCGTGCTAGGACCACTGGGCAAGGTCTCAGCCACAAGTGTGCCTCTGTCCACCCAGCAGTATTAAGGGGTGCCAGTGAATCAAAGTGATCGTAAAGGACAAGAGTCCCATCCTGGAGGAGTTGAACTCCTAGTTGCTTCATGTGACGAAACCAGGGATAAGCTCCAAGTTGATGAGCCAGTAGCGTCGGGTGTAAAAATCCCAACAGACTTTACTTTATTCTTGCCTCACCATTGATTGACTGGATAATTGCATGAATGAGATGTGTATAGGTTCCTTATAAAATGTCTGCTGACTGTATAAAGCATGGGTATATTTCTGATCATCTATCACCTTTAAAACTCTCCATCTTTTTTGCAATAAAAAACATTTGTACTATTCCTAAATAATGAAAAATGGAACTTGCTTCAGTAAGTGAAAGTTTAAATTGATTTAGGGGGGGAAGAAAACTCACTTCCACTCTTGTTCTTTCTCTCGTCTCTGTCTCCTTGTTGGACGAATCATATAGTCGTTAATCAGCCCGTATCAATGGAAGTTCAGGGAAGTTTGCTGAAGTGAAATTTGGGCCATCCATCACACTATTCGGATGTTTCATAATAAAAAGCTGCATACATTTTTCTTCTGTTGGCCTTGTCACAGTCAGATCAGATCTCTTTGTGGAGTTTGGTCGGCTGCTAACTGATTAGCCCACTGAGCATTGTTGACAGAATAATCGGCTGCATGCTGTAGATGCTATCAGCTTGTGATAGATACTCCTGTTTCTTCAATTAGGCACATGGACACAGAAAGTACGGAAATGTGAGCTACATCTCAATCAGCATCCATTCGCTGTGGTATAGTGAAACTAGAGCAGATAGGCTTGGGGAAAAAAAACCCAAAAACAGAAAAAAGATCTATAATACATTATTCAATGAGGGCCAACAAGACAGAATAAAGGATATGGACTCTGGTGTCCTGCTTCATCCTGCTGCCTTTATGTTTAAAGTTTGTCTCTGGCTCTTGGTCTTTCTGAACTATAAACACAGGAATTTCAAGCTTTTCTAAAACACCATTAAAGAATCATTATCATCATCATCATCATCATCATTATAGTATAACTCACCATATGGTCATTCATATTCTCAGTCTTAGGAAAATTTAACCCAGTACACACTCTGTTCAATCAACAGAGAAAATGTTTTAAAAAGTTCAAGTGACCTATTACATGAAAGGATGATAATTAATAATTATGCACCAGTTATGCATTTTTTTTTTGCCTCATTGCATCGCTAAAATGACATAAAATAACATCTCATCGCAGGGAATATTTAATATTTAATCTACTGAACCTAAATTAAATCAAATTGTTTTAGAAGATACTACACAGGCACCTGAGCAATAAAAGCACACGAAAATGAGATTCATTCTCGTTTATTTTACTTTTTTTTAATCACAACAGACGCTAACAAGCTCCCAGTGCAGACACATGCAGAGCCAAATAGCGATGTAATGGTGTCTTCTGGAACTTTTACAGAGTACTTGTAATTGTAGTACTATGCACAGACATAATGAAAAGCAAACTAAGAACAAGATTTTATGGGTTATATTTATTTGTTTTGACCCTGACAGAGACTGGTCAGGTGAGCTCTAAACTTTGAGGTGAATTAAAAAGAGTGTTATGTATACTCATCCAGAGTTTAGTGTATACTTCACAGACATATGAGAAAACCATGAGTCTGGGTTCATGCACTAATAAAAAATTTGTTATAATCTACAAAGAAATACAAGAAACACAAATCAAAATAAGATTTTTATATTTAACTTTTCATTTGAATGTATGATAATTAGGCGGTAGATTGGTTAGCACATTCGCCTTACAGCAAGAATGTCCTGGGTTCAATTCCCAGGCTCAGGGGTTTTTTGTGTGGAGTCTCCATGTTCCCCCCATGCTTGCATGGGTTTCCGAGTACTTTGGTTTCCTCCCACAGTCCAAAGACATGCACATTAGGCTAACTGTCTGTTCCAATTTGCCTGTAGGTGTGAGAGTGAATGTGATTAGGTTTGTGTGTGTTGGCCCAGCAATGGTCTGGTGAATTGTACAGCGTGTACCCTGCCTTCACCCAGATGCCTAATAGAATTAAACAGCTCGGCAAATGAGGGAGTGAGTATGATAATGAAGATGCAGGCTCCTTGAGTGCCTGACAAATTGAGAGTGTCTGTCATTTTGATTCAAGCATTATCTACTCGGAATATTGATTCATGTATGAAAGCGGACCAATAAGATTGCATCATTCCCCTGTGATATATACCAATGAAGCTTGTTTTTAAAAGTTTTACCTCTGGTGAAAAGACAGATACTTATGTGGAAGATGCTTATAATGAAAACATGTTTTCCCATTGTAAATTTATACCGTAATAATAATAATACCGTAGCATGGGGTGAATAGGAATGGAAACCTGAAATGTTGCTCACAATTTATTGTAGCCACTGCATGAGTAATTAACTCTCCCAACCCCCCCCCCCCCCCCCCCCCCCCCTTTTTAATTCAGATACTGCCCACAACTGTGGACCCTGAACAGCTTACCAGACCATCACAGGACCAATACACACACACACACACAATCATTCATACTCACACCTATGGTCAATTTGGAACAGCCAGTAAGCCTAAAGTGCATGCCTTTGGACTGTGGGAGGAAAATGGAATACTCAGAGGAAATGGTGAGAACGTACAAACTGAACCGAAATTCCCAAGCCTGGGAACTGAACCCAGGACCTTCTTGCTGTGAAGGTGACATGTTGACCACCACTATGCTGCAAACACCCCCACCACCAATCCAACTGTTCCTATTCACTGCACTTTCTGGTACATTGACATTTGTACTTAATTTTTTTCTCTGAATAGATCAGGTTATAAATGTAGAAACAGCAACCATCTTTCAGTGGAAATTTAATAATACGTTTTTTTGTTTGTTTGTTTGTTTGTTTGTTCGTATTTTTTTTTTTTGGGGGGGGGGGGGGGTCATAACTAAAAAATGCCAACATGCAGTCTATCTTTTAGAACCAGCTACTAAGAGAACACAAGAAACACACCATGCAAGTACATTTTTGTCTGTGTTTCATCTGCTCTAGAAATAAAAGACCGGTGGAGAGACCATTTCTATCCATAGGTGGCAGTAACTTACCATGAGTCTCTGGAGACCAAGCAAGAAAAAACCCCCACGAATGTTGTTTCTTAATGCTTCATGTGAAAAAAGCCTTGCTCAGATTAATCTCCTATTTCTTCCAAGGTAGCTGCTAAAACCCTTTAAGAGCTTCCATTTATTGGTACAAGCAGCATAATTGCATGTAGAAAAAGAGTTCTTACTTCATGCAAATGACTGACCTCATGCTGAAAATGATGAGGTGTACCTTTACACATCACCTGCATATGCATGCTGGCTCCCATTCGATGAGCTTTGTCTAGAACTTCAGGAAGCAAATGAGAACTCAGCATGGTGCACATAATGACAATATTTATGCAAGTAAACTGTGTACAAACAACTGGTGTAAGAGACAAGATTACAGCCCCATTTCTCATTCAAACCCGAATACTGAATTTCCATGTTCTCTCCTTAACTAAGCTGTCATGACTCCCAAAAAGAGAAGCTTTCCACAGAAGCCATTTGTTCTTAATGAACAGTGCTACTGTATGATGAATTGGCGAATTTGAGAATGGTTTAAATATAGAGGGGGGGGGGGGGGGGGGGGGAATTCTTTTTTTT
>JAOUQZ010000008.1:5411793-5430927 GCA_028564935.1 Neosilurus hyrtlii | reverse complement strand
TGTGTGTGTGTGTGTGTGTGTGTGTGTGTGTGTGTGTGTGTGAGAGAGAGAGAGAGAGAGAGAGAGAGAGAGAGATATCTTGATATCTGTATATCAATATCTGTATTATGATTTAAATGCAACTGGAAGTGGGTTACACCAGACAGGTTTTGAAAAACATAAACCATTCACCTGTCATGGAAACACTGGAAAACACTGGGGGAAAATCAGAGGTAGAAATGTTTTTGTCTCTGTCAATTCCGGCTCTGACAGTTCCTCAATCTTAGCTACATCACTCATAATTCTCAACTAAAGACATGTATGTGACTGTTTTAATCCCAGTTGAAGAGCATTTGCTTGCACTATGTTCTAGTGAATTTTATCGGTACTTTTCCCAAAGTAGAAAAAATTCATAGCATAGTACTAGCAGTTATACAACAGGAATAGTAATAGTATAAATGCTAGTCACAAAATATGAACAAACTAATTTAAAACACTGCAATCCAAATTAGGATGAAAATAAGGATGCTGCATTGTACAGTCATATAATGCGAGTAATAAATTAGTTAAACAAACACAGGCAGTGGCAAGAAGGAGCCAAATGCAGAGTGGACCAGCGGCATAGGTGCTGGTATGTGAATGCATGCAGCCACCAGTGTGCTTGTTTGTGTGTGAGCCTCAGGTAGTCAGGAAGCCTGAGAATATAAATACAAGTGATATTATTCTGTAACAGGTGTTGAGAGTAAGGCAAGGTGAAGAGGAGCTCATATTTATACAGACACCAGCTGTTCAAAGCTGACATGCTGTACATAAAAATGTAAAATCAGACACATGCTTCATGCTTAAGCTCAAGGTTACAAAAGCAGACACATGCCACATGGAGACAGTGTGCTTTAATATTAATGATTATAGTTGCCATGCCCTTTAGGTGTACGCTGTCTTACTTGTCAAGTTTGCATCAATCAAATGAAGAGAAAAGCTCATTTTAGGAAGATTTCATGGATATATCTTGAATATGGTCAAAAGTGGTTAATTTAGGAGTTAGCAGTGTAAGTACATGCTATAATGAATGACACATTGTTTTTATTCCACCGTTTACACTAGCATTTGATTCATTTGTCAATAATGTCTGATAAATCAGTTTTAGGAAAAAAAAGTGGTAGTACTATAGAGGTTCTATTTAATTTCTACTGACTGCCAGAGGCAGCTGACATGCATGATACCGTAAGCCAGGCTAGCACAGCTTGAGGGATGAAAAGGAGCTAGCAACTGTTCCTTGCCCAGAGGAACAGCCCTGGGTCTCCTAACACAAATAGATGGTGCAAGTCAGATTCAGTGTTACCCTTGCTGGCTGGCTGTTGTACAGATTGATCCCAAACCCCCCAAAAAAAATAAAAATAAAAATAAAAATAAATAAATAATTAAATAAAAACCAAACAAACAAAACAAACAAACAAACAAAAAAAACATGTACATTTCAAAGATAAATGGGGAAAAAAGTAAAAATGATGAGCCTGTATGAGCCTACAATGTTAAAAATATTTGATATCTGAACGTTGGCATTTTTAAGTTTTACAAGTGAACTTGAGAAGGAATACAATGCTCTGTCTACCAAAGTCTCAGAGAGCCTAAATATCTGGGGAAGAGGTGACAAGGAGGGGACGATATCCTACTACTCACACTACTGTTACTGAAGATACAAGCCACAGTTCAAGATCTTTGAGATTAGGTAGACATCAGTGAGGCTTACTGTAAATATGGCTCGAGTACTCCTGGAATTGGATTGGCTTCCTGTGTTTTTGCAGGGTGATCAATTCACAGTTTTTATGTGCACCCTCAGTCCCACATATTAAGTGGCTGCAGAGATGCTGGGCTGATCCTAGACATTTATCACATCTCCCAAGTGATCATAGAGCCTTTGCAAACATGTAGGATGCATCTGACTATGGCTTAGATTCAATATAGAGCCAGCAGTTGCTGCTCTAGTACTGTCGTCTGATGAGCACCTTAGCCTGAGGCATGTCCATGACCAAGTCTCCGTTTGGTAGTTGATTTTATTTTACAGAGCTATAAAACAACAGCACATACTGGATGCATTGAACCGCTCTGCCACAGTTAAACTGATGCCTCCTTGCAGGCATTGGCCTATATGACCAAATAGTTGGGTAGGTTAATGTCCTCAGTTATCCTTGCCATATATGGCTTGCCATTCTTTACTTATAGAGGCCTGCAGGAGAAACCTCTGTTCCTTTCCTTGCATTCCAGGATAGTTGTTTGGCCCTGCAGCACAGAAAACCTTGGAGTGAAGTCTACAAATTTCACAGACTTAACAGCAATTTGCTAGTCTGTGCTGTAACCCACCAACAGGACAAAGAACTCCTTATATTTTAAATATAGCCCAGGCAGCACCATCAATTACACAACAAAGAGTGCAATGCTCTGCCAGGCCCCACACAGCCATCTCACATGTCACATCAGAAGCTACAGTGCTGGGAAACACTTATGTCAGACTACTGGGTTGTGTCAACCCTGTCATGGGATTGTAACATTAAATTTAGATATCAACCCCCGAGGTTCTGCACGGTCAAAACAACCACAATGCTTTACACCCTATCTCAAACCAGGCTTTGGACTTATGCCATGAGGTCTCAGCACTCTTGGAGAAGGGTGTCATAGAGCCTTAAGAACAGTGTTCAAAGAAAAGTCTATTCCACTTATTTTATTATACAAAAGAAGAAGGATCGACATCGCCCCATTATGGCCTCTAAACAACATTCTAAGGACAGTGGATGCACTGGAAAACATCAGACAGAATGATTGGATACTTTCACATCCCTTACATACCACAGCAGTTTTTCTGGATTGCCTACAAGATACAGGCCCATGATTTCCATGTAATCCTATCTGGGAGCTCTCTGGCACCAAGGGTCTTTCCAAGATGTGTGACAGCAGCACTGTCCCCATTACAGGCCATATTTCTCTACCTGTTCACGGTCGAGGGTAGAGACCTTCAGGGATTCTGTATCATTGATCTCTCACATTGCAAGTCTAGGACTTAGAGTAAATCATAAAAAGGGCTTTCTTACACCAAGCCAGGATATATTGTTTCTTGGTATCCAGCTGGATAGCCTCGCCCTCTCAGCTGCAAGTCAACAACATCCACTAACTTATAAGCCGCTCCAGTCTTCAGATCAATTCTCACAGAAGCCCCCTATATGGTCACTTTAAGCCCTCTGTCATTGTGGCCTCTCCAGACCTGAATGGACAATCTTGTTTGCACCCCACCCTACAAAGACACTAACTGGTCATAGTCACTGCCAGTTGCTTAAGATGTCTGCACCATGAAGGAGTGAGGCACACCTCACCCAGTGGTTTTCCTTGGGGTTGATACTTTCTCATAGGAAAGTTTTGTCCACAGATACCACCCTAGCAGGATGGGGAGCTGTATGGCAATGCAAAGTATGGCTTAGTCAGATGCCAGTGAAGTCTTTATCAGTTGGGAAACACATAAATGTTCTGGAGCTGCAAGCTGTTCTGCTCATCCTCAGACATTTCCTGCCAATGTTGACAGTGAAATATATCCTTATAAGAGCAGACAATACTTTGGTGGTCTACCATATAAACCATCAGAAATGCACTGAGACTAAGCAGCCCTTGAGACTGGGCCAGCAACTATTCCCAGTCTTACCTTCGGGGCCTGTACGAAATTCTCTTACCAGGCCTCTGCATCATGGTTGCAGATCTCTTATCTCAACAATGCCCCACCTAGGGGAATAACAGCTGCATCCTGAGGTGGTACAAACATAATGGAACAAATATGATGCATCAGAGGAGGATATTTTCCCCTCATTGCCAACAATGCACTATCCCATTTGGCTAACTCTAGCAAAATGAACAAGGCCTTTGGCCAAAAAGTGCTGACCCATATATGGCCAGATCATCTACTATATGCATTCCCTCCACTGCCGCTGATACTGCCCACTTTAGACAAGATTCTCATGAGAAATCACAAGGTGCTTCTGATTGCCCCAAGAAGTCTCAGGAGAGTAGGGTTCCAATATTACACTGATTATTAAACGAATCTCTTTGAAGCAATTTTCTCTTGGCCATGGCATTGGCTAGATGAATGGGTGAGTTACATGCCCTACCTCTGAGCCCTAGTGTGCACTTATATGCAAACCAGCCCCTCAGCTTATCAGCATTTGGGCCTCCAATTCAAGAACATGGAACCAGATGCTATATCTTGTACCCAGACCAAGTATCAAAGACATTTATTAATGACTGGAATTTTGACAGACAGATTCTGTCATATAAGCCATAAGCAAGGTCAAGCCTTGTTAAAACAGCGGCTGTTAAAATGGATTGTTGAGACTATTATTCACGCCTACGGGAGCAGTGGTCTCCTGACCCCTTCCCATGTTAGTGGTCACTCAGCAAAAGGTTTTCATCATCGAGGGATTTCTCTTCCAGATATCTGTGCAGCTGCATCATGGACATCCGCCTGCAAATATCCAAGATTCTATAAGGATGATGTGCTTCCTTAAGGATTCCCTAAGGATAACCCAGTAGCAACAGCTAGTCTCCCTTATCCTTCACTTCAAGCACCCAGTAGGACTTCCTCATGACATATTAGGACTAGACATCCAGGTGCTTTAAGCACCAGTAGAAATGAAATAAAAGGACACTTATGTAGGTAACCATGGTTTTGTGAATTTCAGATGAAGCCAGAGCTTGACAATACTTGCAAAAAGATAATCAATTGGTCACTTATTGGATAACCATATCTTTAGTACTGGGACTGGGGCATACATCACCCAGGACACAGGAAATGTTAATGCAAACACCGACCTATGCATGCATGTGATCAAATTCAAACTGCCAAATCAAACCACCTCTGGCAGTCATCTGATATTCACAGAACTGTGTTATGGTAAATCTACTGGAAATCTGTATGTGTGTACACCAACACTGTTCCAAATGCACAATATTTGCTTGCAGTATTCATTTATCTAACCGTTTCATCCTGCTTGGTTTGCAGGGAGGCTGGAACCTATCTCAGCCGACTCTGAACAAAGGTAGGGTACACCCTGACCAGCTCGCAAATTCTCTCGTGAAATCATGATATATATTCTCGTTAGTACTTTTTTCCAAAATATAAACAAGCTGATATTCTAATTTAAACAACTGTAACCCTGATTAGGATATAATCAAGGATGCTGTAAAAGCATTGCACAGAGATGTAAAGTGAGTGATAAGTGAGTAATGCTTTGTATTTGTAATATTTCAAGTTTACTGTTGGGTGAATCTTGACTAGAATGTCCAACATGTGTTCCTCTCCCACTGTATATTTTCTAATGCAGTGTCATGCATCATAACACCTGACACGCTGTAGCAGGAAGAAGCCAGATGTGAAGTAGACCAAGACTCATGCATAGGTGCAGGTATGTGAATGTATGCAGCCTCCTGTGTACATGATTGTGTGTGAGTCTCGGATATTCAGGAAGCCTGAGAGTATAAAAAGAAGTGATATTGTTCTGTAACAGGTTCTTTTAATAGTAAGGCAAGGTGAAGAGGCGCTCATATTTATACAGACACCAGCTGTTCAAAGCTGACATAAAAATGTAATATCAGAAACATGCTTCATGCTTAAGCTCAAGGTTAAAAAGGCTGACACATGCCACATGGAGTCAGTGCGTTTTAATATTAATACTCATCACTGCCATGCCCTTTCGGATGTACTGTGTCTAACTTTGTCAAGTTTGCATCAATCAAACGAAAGAAAAATGTAAAGGCGAGATTATAAATGGTGGAAAGCTCATTAACATTTTATAGGGAGTTTTTAAAAATATCATTATGTGGTCCAAAGTGGTTCATTTAGGAGTTAGCAGTGTGTATATAATGTATGCTATAATTTAATGAATGCCACATTTTTTAACGGATTCTAGTTACATCTAATATGTTTAAGAGTTAAAAATTATTTCTTTGTGAATTAAAAACATGTTGTGGTATAAATATTTCCCGAGGTTCCATTGTGTAATGGTGTACCTTCTGTCAATCTGTCGTGTGTGTGTGTTTGCGTATGAGTGCACATGCACAGGTACATGCACTGTCAGCTGAAGCTCTGAGCCACGTCTCAGCCAAAGTTAAAACTCTAGCAGGCATACGAGTTCATTATCATAAAAAGCCGAGCCTGGCAGACATGCCACAGGAGACAGCACTGCTTCAGGGAACAGCCCACACCAGCCTGTTATTATGATAAACACAATCTGAGAGTTATAGAAAAAGACAGGTAATGCCATTTGCAGCTAAACCTTTTTACCTTTAATAGACATGCTATACTTTGCCTATTCAGAATGATGAACCAGAGAATGTGCATGTATGGATAATATGCATGTATGGAAAATTACAAAATATAACTATTAATAATATTTACAAGGATGAAATGTTACTTATTCCATTTACATTCTTTTCTCCCCCTTTTTTCTTTTAATTTAGTTGTATCCAATTCCCATTCATCATGTGTTGCCTCCCTATCACATACGAACACCACCAACCAGGGAGGGGTGTAAAACATGCACATGCACCCCCTGTGACACGCAATGCTGCCACCCGCCTCTTTACGAACACACCTACAGACACCCATCGATTGGCAGGTGATAGCTGTGAGCGACAGGGTTGCATATGCAATCCCTCCATCCTGTGAGAGCTCAGCCAATTAGGTCCCATGGACTCCTGGTCAGGGATGGCTGAGGCATCAACCTGGATTCGAACGTGCGATCTACGGGTGGATAGTCATGTACCTTGTCGTTGTGCCACTCCATTTATATTCCTTAAAAACCCTATATTATACCCAAATGAGGGAAACCAATCATAACCACAAGCTGTAAAATGTTTGTGTAATGTGTTTTTTAATGCAAGCTTTGCAGGACTGCCAACATAAAGATACATAAATATTTATAAATTATTTTAAAAGATATCAAGGGCTGACAGCATCAAGTGGATAACTCCACTTTTCATAGTTATAAGATATCCACTTGTTGCTGTCAGCCCTCTATGTACACCTTGATGTACAATTTAGAAAAAGTTGGGATGAAAATTTAAATTTAAACTAAAAACAATAATTTGTAAATAATCTCTGACAGTTGACTTTAAGTGATAGGCGGGGAAGACCCTGAACAGGTCACCAGTCTACTGCAGGGTTAACTTGGATTAAAATTTGCTCACACATCCATTTGCTCACACAGAAGATAACACAACTACTCTCTCACTAATCATGCATGCCTCAACTTGAGTAAAAAAACAACGAAAATAAAACATTTAAGTACAGTTCAGTGTGAAGTATATGTGGATATTCTGGTTCTCTAACATCCTGCTTCTTTTTCTTGAGTTCTGATAGATGGCGTCATTTCGTCAAAAGTCAAAAAATAAAGAAAAAACAAACAGATAAACCTTCTAATGCCAATCCAGTCGCACTAGATGTCCAACAATGCTAAGCTAAATGTAAATACATATTTAGCTTTGTGTGTAGCCTTGTTAATACTTTGGTGCATTTTAATTGGAGTAGCAAACACAAATCAATAAAGGAGGAGGACAGTTTGAACTAGCAAACAGGGAATCAAAATCACTTGCATCTTGATCCAGCTGGCCAACATTCATCCATTGTATATATTGGTGGTTGCAAGCCATGTTGTTTCTACTACACATTATGTATGTACCATGTCCGCTTCACAGCAATAAGGTCCTGGGTTTGAGTCATATCCTGGGATGTTTCAGTGTGGGGTTTGCGTTTTCTCATCATGCTTGCATGGGTTATTACTATTGTAATAGACTTTCTAATTAAATTGTAAATAGTAAAATAAAGTACCCCACAGTGTCGTAGTGGTTAGCACGTCTGCCTCACAATAAGAAGGTCCAGTGTTCAAGTCCTGGACTCGGAGAAGGCGTTTCTGTGTGAAGTTTGCAGGTTCTCCCTTTGCTTGCATGGGTTTCCTCCAGGTACTCCGGTTACTCCGATAGTCCAAAAACATGCACATTAGGTTAACTGGCTGTTTTAAATTGCCCCAGGTGAGAATATGAATAGTTGCCCTGCAATGGACTTGGGAGCTTTTAAATGTGTACCCTGCCTTTGCCCAGAATTGGTTGAGATAGGTTCCAGCCCCTCTGTAACCCTAGTAGGATTAAATGGTTTGGCACATGAAATAATGAATAGTAAAATTAACCACACTTAATTTTGAGAAAAATATACATAACTGTTACTACAGTGTCATAACATTGCCACTGGTATACAAGAAATGTGACAGATCTCCAAATGTGCAGTTGTCATGGCTTTCAAATACAGATCAGCCTGGAAACAACCTTAAGTCAAGTAAAATCAATGTTACTTGACACATGTGTTATATCAACTTGACACTGAAATCAATAAACCAGCCTGACACCTGTTGGGGTAAGCCTTCATACAGTAAATGTTTATATAGGTTTATATTGGCTGTAATAAATGATGTCATATAGTAATATAAGTACCACCTTAAATAAAATGTCAACAAAGGTTACATTTACCCATACCATGGGTATGCCATGAATTTACCACATTTACTCTACTGTACGCTCTGAATCAGCACCTGAAGTAAAGACCTGAGATCCCTGATTGGACCTTGGGAACAGTCTGCACTGTGTTTCTTGGATGTGAGTGGTGCCTCTCGAATCTCTCGAAGAGTTTGTTTTGGGATATGTAGGCCATCTCTCGTGTCCTTTCGTGAGTGTGTTTGCTCGGCTGGCAGGTATGATGCTAGTGTTCGAGCATGTAGGAGTATAAGTGTCCCCTGTGGCAATGTCCCACTGATCACGGCTCTCTTCCCTTAGGGCATCTGTCTCGCCTCTCCACAGAGACACACTACTTCATTTATCACTGAGGCTATGGATGCATCTGCACTGAGATATTTGTGCCTCATTTAAGGACTGCTTTTACTTTTAACACCAGCTGCAGAGTTTGAGGCAAGAAAGTGTTCCATTATCTTTATGCTAATGAATGGCAGATATATTTCATATGAGCATGAAAGAGCAATTATGGGGCATTGCTGTTCAGTGTGTAAAATTCTAAATGAATAAATAAATTGCTGTGACTCAAAGAACTTGTGCAAGGTTTTTGTCATTGTGTGAAAATTATAGGTAATATTGCTGCTTTACAGCTCCAGTTTCCTTTAATCCAGAGCATGGGTTACTCTTTGGAATTTTGCATGTTAGGAAGGAACTTACATCACTGAAAGGGACAAAATGTCGCCATCTTAGCAGCAGATTAAGGGAAATGCACTGTGGCCTATAACACAAAGGATAATCAAGCCAAGGTGACCTCTCTACTTAGAATTTGTACCTAGGAAACATTAAAGCAAGAACTCAGCCGAAAATATAAAAAGAAACTGATAAACGGCCTACAATAACTGGAAAATGACCAAGCCGTCAGTTATTTGCAATACTACCATTTGGACATTTCAAGATCCAGAAAAGGAGGAGCTCCAAAGAAGGAGCCTCACTCCGACCCATAGCACCATCAATTTGACTACTTACCACATAGCTAAACACCTAAAATCCATTTTAGCCCCTCTGTCAAAAACTCTCAAGATTTTTTTTCAGTAAAAGTTTAAAACTGTACCTAGATGAAACCACTATATTGTATATACTGTATGTATAATGTCACATCATGTATTACATGCATTAACATTTTAAAAGCAATTAAGACTATTTGGAGGCAATTGTTTCAGGACAGCACTTTATCAAACAGAACCAGCCTCACTCCTGACCGCATAGTGCCATGCTCAAGCTCTGCCTGACTACCACCGATTTCCAATACAATGAGTGCTTTTACAGACACACGCATGTCTGTGCCATGGGCTCACCGGTATCTTGAAAAGTTGCCAACGTCTATATAGAAGAAGGAGGGAGCAGTGCCCTGATATCTATCACAGGAACAGCTCCCACCCATTGTTTCAGATATGATGATGACACCTGTGTTAAGATCGAACTGTACGAGGTGGAAACTCTCACAGAATACATCAGTGCAGTAGATTGCAACATCAAGTTCACCTATGAGGATGTCAGAGAAAACAGTTTTTTTTCTGTTTTGGAGTTTGCAATGCAGGACACACGTCCCAACATTGAGATCTACAGAAAACCCAATCACATGGACCAATATTTACACTTTGACTCACACTACCATCTGGAAAACAAACTGTTGGTCATAAGAACCTTATATCACCAGGCCCAAAATGTATCCACAGGGATGTAGGTGAAGTAGAATGCTAGCAAACACTTCAAATAACCCCGTAAACCATGTAGTTTACCCAATCTCGGCCTTCACTAAAACCACACAAGGCCGATCAGACAAGGTGAAGAAAAATACTCAATGGAACAACTTTGTTATTCCATTCATGTCTGGAGTTTCAGAAAAACCCAGACGGATCTTAAAAAGGCATACCATCCCAGTGAACTTCAAACTCAGGAACACTTTGAGGCAGAAGCTCATCCACCCAAAGGACAAAACACCCAGACATAAGCAGAGCTACATGCAATTCAAGGCAGTGAGAAATGCTCAGACCTGTACATTGTGGAAACCAAAGCATCACTTCACAAGCACATGGAACAACACAGGAGAGCCAGCTCCTCGGGACACAACCCAGCAGTCCATCTACATCTGAAAGATAAAGGACATTCTTTTGAAGATAAAAACTTTCACATTTTGGCTAGGGAAAACTGATGGTTTGAAAGAGGTGTGAAAGAAACCAGCCATGTCAGACTAGAACAACTATCAGTGACTAGAGGGGGAGGACTTTCGTCACCATTTATAAGCCACCTACCATACAGTCTTAGGCTTTCCTCCCAGATGACTTAACACCCATTCACACCATAAAGGCCTACTTATGTTCGACATTAACGGATATTTAGCTTTCTGTCCGTACTCTGTGTTCATTTCCACCGTATTTTTACATGTTTTCGGAAAGCTTGTGGATGCATAAGGACAGAGCAGTACTGCTGGAAACCGTGGGAGGTGGTCTTGGTCATTGTGAAAATGATTGGATCCAGTTGGCAGGTGGTAGGACTGCATGACGCAATAACTTACAGGCTCTCTTCTGTTCCTAGAGAAGAGCACCACTTTTTGTCTTCTCATTTACTGTATTAATTTTGCCTGTTTTATTTTACACCTTTTTTAATAAAAACCTTAACCTGCCCTAATGCCTATTTTCTTCTCAAACAGTGAGTGGTGTGATAACTGAGGGTCAGAGAGAAACAAATTTGATATTACTGTTTGTATGCTGTGATTGTTGCTGCATAGTGAAAGTGCGCTTGGCATATAAGCTCAGATGTAAGCATGGCAGAAGGCTGGATGAGTAGAATGAGTAGAATGGGGGTCTGCTAGGTTGTCCATCATTAAGAAAGTTGGAAAGGGTTGTGTGAAAAAACTTGTATTTTTACCTGCTGCTCTGCCATCCTGCCAAAACCTCTTTTCATCTCTTTGTCACCCAATGTAAAATTGTCTTGACCCACAACAGCTTCCCAATCTCCAAAAACATACAGCATGGTTGATATCTCTAAGTTGGCTACTAAAAATATGCTCCTAGGATTGAATGTCATTGTGCATTCATACCCAGCAGTGGAGAGATATCCAGGGTGCATTCCTGTCTCACATTCAGTGTTCTCTGTATAGACTGTTGTTTGTTGATGTTTTCACTCCAAGTCAATGTGCAGGACTGATTAACAGTTACCACAGAGGTTTGATTACAGTTATTACTTCACAAGGACGTCTTTTTGAGTTTACCTTTCAACAGTAAAGTGGTCTCACCAAGATGGCCACCCAGCTTCAAAATTAAAACACTAATGTACAATCTAGTCTTTCTTTAATTTTGAGACCAGTGATTGAAACAGGTGGAAGGTGTGAGTACTGCTTGGTTGAAATGAAAACCTGCACCCACACCGGCCCTTTGCGGATAATAATGAACATCCCATGCTTTAGGTGCTTGATTTGATAACTACAGTCAAAGATGTTGTTATGCATACCAGCATATGGTGGAAAAAGTGTAAAATATTCACTAAATATTGATTAATTGGGTGTTTTACACTGCAAATTGAAAAGGTCAGGTAAAAAAGGGCTTGATAGTGAAACACCAGAAATGTTAATTTTTGTAATGAATTAATTAAAACTTTTTTTTTTTAAAAAACATACCCCGTTATATATTTATGGATGCAGTCAAGCTGTGAATGTGCTTCAGTGATAGCTGTAGGGTTTACACATGTTTGGTTGGGAGAGGAGCATTTTTAACATTTAATCCACCAAAAAAGAGCACCATGGCAGGAATGCAAATATGAAGTTCATTTGGACAAAATAAATCAGAAACCACTTGGGTGCACTGCATTTTGACTCTGTTTTGTTCTCAGGTGCTTATGCAGAACTGCAGAGAAGTCTTAATTAGAAGGGATAGATAAATGGATGTGGAGAGGAAAATAAAACCCGGCACGTTCTATTGATTTTGGCATTTATTTATTCAAGAGTTTCATTCCATACATATTAATTACACTTGAAACGGAATTTCCAGAACAAATGAATACACGGAGGCAGAAGACATAACTTAAAATGATGTGTTTTCATTTTCAAGAAGCACAGATCCCATAAATTTTTCTGGTGCCTGTGTCATCTGAAGGCCAACTCGCCTAAAGCGAGTTACTAATCTGAAGGCGCAAAAGCACTACCTACTGCTTCTGTATTCCTGATCCATTCAGTGTGAAGAGAAGGGCTCACTGTTAACACTCTTAATATGTCACAGTCTTAGTTCATACTCAACCTCCACAAGTCTTAAATTTTGAGTTCCTTATAACAGACGATTAATTATAAGGCAGTAGGTGTTGGTTGGTGTATAATAATTCTAGTTCGGTCTCGCCGCAAACTATATTTTATCCAGTTATCCAGAAATTATATCAATTACGCACACTGAACATATTATCTTCCTGTTCATCGATTACACATGTCAGGTCTGACTGTAGCTTTACTTATGCTTATTTATAAAGACACTGTTTGTTAATGTTACTTTAATGATCATGTTTATTCCTTTCTTCAAGGTCAAAGAGGAACAGAAAGGGCACTGTGTATTTATTCATATAAACAATATATGAAGGGCTGAGAGCCACAGTGGTCTAACCCCCAAAAAACTGAAAAATGAGATAAGGTCATATTTTGACAGAGTTGGATGAGGTTTATGCATGCCAGAATGGTCCCTTCATATTCCTTATGACCTTGAATCATATCATAAGCATTTCCCCAGTTTTTTTTATATGGTGAAAAATTTCATGTAATTTTCTCAAAAATATTCTCCAAACTTTCTGTTGGTTAGACCATTCTGGTTCTCAGCCATTTCTATATGGTATGGATGACATCTCTGAAGTCTCTTCAGTGAAACCCACAGAAATCATGCAGTTATGTGAAAAAGGCAGCATCAGAAAACAAAGGTTTTTATTAACATTATAATTGCCGATAGTGAAATGTAACAGATACAACAGATGGAGGTGCTTTGCAAATCAGTCTGATCAAATTATAAAAAATGACCCAAAGAAACATTCCTGAGACACCAAAAGAAAAGAAAGGCAAACAAATGTAATGACATGCCCTTTGTGTTATGGCAGCCAGGTTCTGAATCAAACATTGATCATTCTATTACAGAAATTGCATTGATATAGTGACATCAGTGCAGGACATCATAAACTAAAGTTTGTAATTATTTATATTTGAGCAAACATCCATTTGTGATGTCCTGCTATCAAAGCAACATAAACAGGCAGCACTGTCAAAAAAAAGTGTGTTTCTAACCACTTAATATAATACTAAAAATAGTGCTAATTTAGTTGAATGTATTTCCTAAATAATATTTGTACGTTGGGATTTCCTCTTTCTCCAGGCTGTATATAAAGAACAATATAGCAAAAAGAAAAAAAATGCTTTGCAAGGAAAAATAATAAATATCAAGTACTATATCCAAGCTATGTGCCAAAATTCTGGAACAGAACCCATTTACATATAATCATGATTTACACACTTGGCAAATCTCAGCGTGTGTTTCATTATTTTTATGTTTTAGAGCGTAGCAAGCTGCAGCTAGTAGGGCATAAATAAAATTTGAAGGAGTTAGAGAGTTTTCAGGTGTGGTAAAGATCATTTCACCTCGTATATTACAGGCCCAATTACAGGTTACGCATGAACTCGGAAATTTCACAGCTTTTCAAAAAGCTACACTCCACAGCACCTGCAAACATTTGTGCCGAGATAAACCTTCTAATGATGGAGCTCAAAGACATCAGCGGCATCTGTGCCGTCATTACAAGGATCTGCACTCTGTCAAATAAGGATCTAGAAGCATGGAAAAGTAGGAATTGATGAAAGAAAACAACAACAACTTTTTTTTTTTTTTTTTTTTTTTTGATTTTTGTTTTTTTTTTTTGTTTCTTCAATATGTATGTTCCTGGGTCAGAGAATTGTGAAGTTCACTTGTAGGCCATATTATAGTCTCAACCTGGGTTACTCACAAATTTATAGTTTAAAGCCTTGCTAGGCCTATAGAAATCAACAAGATGCAGTCAGAAATTCATATATAGCACGCATAAAGGAATTATTATTGAATCAATTTAAAAATGAAAATTATATGGCTTCATTTACTCTCAAAACAAAACAATAAAGAAAAAAGAAAGAAGTCTTGAAAAGATGCGCCATCAAAACACCTGACATTATCCTCCCATATCAAATGCACACAAAGCCAAGGTGGGTAATTAAAGATTATGCAGGCTTTGACAGAAAACGTAATTGTTCAAAGGCAGAAAACAGACATGACAGTTTCATGCACATCTCTCCTTATTCCAGCAACATCAGTGGTTCTTTTCTAAATTAGAAGTCAGTCTGGACTGGTCCCTGGTAAATACCTGACTATTTCAATGCCGTGCAACATGACCTTGGTATCCTCTTAAACACAGATACATATTTTATGCTTTGTGTCCTTTGTTCTCTCGTACCTGTTTGCGTCTCCCCTCAAATTGAAAAAAGCACCAGTCAGTCAGGTAAGAAGATCATTTTCTTTTTCAGACCACGCTTCTGCTAACTGGGAGTGCACTGCAGGTACAAGTTGTCAGGACCTATGGCAGTGTTTCAGCTGATGCTCTAAACAATCCCTCAGGTTCATCCCATTGCTTACAGTACTGTATGTTGAGGGTCTTGCTGAAGAGCCCAGCACTAAATGGTGGTACAAGTGTAGAAATGCTTCTCGCTTTGGGTCTGGTGGATTGGGTACTCTTATAGAATAGAATAGGCTTAACTGTCATTATACAGTAAAGTACAACGACATTGTGGGGCAGCTTGGAGCCGCTGCTGTGTGCGCCACCATCTTTACACAGAAAGACAGCTGTGTACTCTTCAGTACTGGACCATTTTTGTACCTTATCGAATTAACTACAAACTAATAACTAAAAAAAAACAACTAAAAATGATAACTGTGAGTCAGTCTGGTTAAGATTGTCTTCCAAATGCCATTATGTAAATGTAAATGTATTAGACAATGCATTTTGTCCACTTTTCTCTTGTAACCTGCTGGATAGCAGGTTAGGGTTGAAATAGTATGAATTTGTTCCTTCTTTTCTTTTACATCACTGTGTACCATTTCTGCTACTCAACAGATGCACTTCTAGGCCCTGTTCTGAGGGAACACTCTTCAAAAGTCTACCTGTAAGTACAGATATGTTTTTGTCTCGTACCTCCATTTTCAAGAGTGCAGCGGCAGCTTCGTGCTGCTAGGATTTGAACTAAAAACCTAACCACTTTCTCACTGTGACTCCTTTATCTGGTTTTATGCTTTAAGTTTGCTGCCTGTTGATACTGCACAATACGGTCCTGCTGTTGCTGGATCTGAATCTTTTTCTCTCTCTCTTTTTAATTTAGGAAGCTTATATGGATGAAACATGAAGCTAAAAATATTTCTGGAAAGAACTGGAAAGATTCGAGCCTGTCTGTAGGCTGTATGCTAATAATTCAAAAAGAGCCATTTTACCAATTCTACTGCTTTCTATCATTTGCTCAGCATTAATAATTCTCTTTCTCTACAAGAAACTGACAGTGAGCTATCAATTCCTCAAGTCCATTAACTACAGTATGCACTCTGACCAATAATACATTAAGGGTTTGAATTAAGTGCTAAATTTCCATTTTCCACCACTACCTTAATTTGCAGCATCTATTATCAGTCCTCACAGGCATATTTAACTGCTATTTTCTCTTTTCATACCTAAGCTGATTTTCTGTTACTATAAGATCTGAAATAAAATCATCACATCAAAATGTTATTATTATTATAATTTTTTTTATACCAAACGTAATACTTGTACAGTATATACACCTTATGCTGAAATTAGAATGCATAAAAAAGATGTCGATCGCTTGTTAAGAATCCCCAAGGACCAAAAACTATCAAACAAGCAAGCAAAAAAATAAAAAAAATAAAAAAAGAAAGATAAAGAAAACATTCTTTTAATTAATGTGAATAATAGGCTAATAAACAAACTTTTTGATATGTGGGGTCCCATTGTATAACAACAATTTTCACTACTTACTACATTAAGCAGATGTAATATACAGCCTTATTAACAAGGGCGCCTATTTATTACAGAAATCCAAAAGAATTCAAAGGAATATGAAAAGAAATCGATGTACGCTACTTTAAAAAAAAAAAAATCACGCAATCATTTATCAGTGACAGATGAGATCTAATGATCATAATATATGTTCATGTCCACTGATTTACAAAGTTCAGATTAGTGTCAGTGATGTTTTCCTAATTGTCACCATCAGTGTGTGTTATCGAACAGTCAGTCTAACTCTGCAAGTCCACTTGTGCTTCAACATTTAGGCTAATCATCAAATGAAGATGTGGAAAAGGAGAAAGAAACTGACACTAAATGTCATGAAACACCATTATGACTTTCTGGAACTGATAATTAATGAAAAAAGATTATTGTCACGCGTTCTCGCTAGAAAGTCTGTTACACTACACAGTTTATATTCCTGTAATTGCAGGTGGTGCATCATTAATGATTTAAAATGTTCATGTATGATGTTGGTGATATAAGCAGCAGAGGTGGGTAGAAAGCAATAAACACATGTCCATGGCAATGCGGTGATTGATCATGTTCACATTACACGAGGCAAAACAAATTTGGCTTATGTGTGACTCAGTATGTGACTTTATTCAGCTGTTGAGTTGTGGAGTGATGATTAATCAGCAGAACGAAACTTCTTGTATTTGCAGAATTAGAAACTCAGCAAAGCAGCTGCTGAGAGTCTACAGGTTATACAGACTTTTGTCAGAGGTGTGCTTATTAAAATGCAATGTGTACTTTCGCTAAAAATGGGTGACGCTTGGAAATCCATGTTAGAAAATTAATTTTACAGACTGTCGGTGGTTTGTTCATTCTCTAAATGCAAACTGCTAGAGTAATAGCTCAAAAGTCTGACATATATTTTTGTGCCACGTACAAAAACATACAAATTTCCCAATACAAATGGTTTTAAATCCTTACTGGGCTTCCCAGAATTCACTGCATATGGAAAATCTGGGGTGTCACGGTGGCATAGTGCTTAGCATGTCTGCGCCACAGGATTTCATTTCCGGGTTCGGACATTTCTGTGTGGAGTTTGAATGTTCTACCAGTGCTTGGGTGGGTTTTCAACGGAGTACTCTGGTTTCCTCCCACTGTCCAAAGACATGCACATTAGGCTAACTGATCATTCCAAATTGACCCAAGGTGTGGATGTGAGTGTGAATGATTGTGTGTGTTGGTCCTGTGACGGTCTGGCGAGCTGTTCAGGGTGTACCCCTGCTTCAGTCACTGTCAGCTGAGATTGTCCCCGTGACCCTGTTAGGATTAAGCGGTTCAGCAAATGAGTGAGTGTATGAGTTTATTCTGTGCCATTCGGCTTCCTGTTATGTTTCCTTCTTTTAGTTTGTGCCTACAAATGTGTACATTTTGGTTTGTGTGTGTTTGTGTGTGTGTTAGAAAGATGTTGAGTTAATGTCAGGAACAACACAATTGATGGATTAAGCATAAAAGTGTGTAGTGTGAACATAGCCACTGTATTGTGTAGTTTGGGACAGTGCATGAATATACAGACGAGCAAAAACAAAAACAAAAAACCCCACAGTATTTCAACAAAAAGAAAAAAGTAAAAGTAGGAAATGTTATTAAAGTGAGCAATGTATCCACAGCCAAAAATCCCTGGCCTTCTATTATACTAGCTACTTTTTCTGATGATGTAGAACATGGGAGTATTCAGTTGATGCTTCATGACCCTTGAACTATCATATAGGCTTCTTGCAATATCTACATTTCAGGTACAAATACTGGTTAATATGGGTGTGAGCTATGGGTCTGATTGTGTAAATCTTCACTCACACTACAGAAAACACACTTATTACTGATCAGCATTGTTCTGTAAGGTAAAGAAAATTATTTCCTGTATAATTTTTTTTTTTACTTATAGAGAAATTACAACAGTGTTGAAATGGACTGTAAAGAATAAAAAGAAAAAAAATACATACAGTATGTACATTAGATATGATACTGCTTTTTTCTTTTGTTTTTTAGTGCTGAAGATAAAAAAAAAAATTTTAAAAAAGGAGCGAGCAGCCAATCCTAAAATACTCGACCCATCTGAAGGCATCAACCAAACCCTCAGATGGATGTCTGTATATTATATTGAGGCACTGTGAAAAAGTCATGGTGGACAACTTCAGAAAGAAATTGAAGTATTAAAGTGGTTTAAGGTGGTTTGGCCAACGATTCACTTTTTTACAGACACAATGTAAATTTAAAAAAATTAAAGGCAAAGATCATCAGCAGCTATGTCTGGATATAGCAGGTGAAATTGAGGACAAGCTCAAAAAACAAAGAAAAATCACAGATGAAAATAAAACGCGCAAAGAACAAAAGACATGAATAAAGAAGAATTTTCCGCTGCTGCCAGACAAGGTTCTTACATGGAGCAGGGAATGACAGTGAGAGCAAGAAGGAGGGAGAGAGAGAGAGAGAGAGAGAGAGAGAGAGAGAGAGAGAGAGAGAGAGAGAGAGAGAGAGAGAGAGAGA
>JAOUQZ010000008.1:5392505-5410005 GCA_028564935.1 Neosilurus hyrtlii | reverse complement strand
AGTGGTTAGCGCAGTCACAGTAAGAAGGTTCTGGTTCTGGGTTTAAACCTCGCGGGGAACTGTGTGGAATTTGCATATTCTCTCCATGCCTGCGTGGGTTTCCTAGGTGGGTGGATGAACACACTGCATGCCTAAATGAAAGCTTCTATCCATCTATCCATTCATCCATTATGCATAACACTTATCTGTCAGGGTCATAGAGGAAGCTGGAGCCAAGCCCAACTGTCTTGGGTGAGAGATGGTGTGCACCCTGAACAGATCACCAGTCTGTTGCAGGACCAATGCCGAAGTCTCACATAGCTGGGATTACTTCATGATAGACTGCTGTACACAACTGGCATTTTCTCTTGAGCATGGGAGATGGGTAGCTACTGGGAGAACTGGGAGGGCATAGCTTCAATTTCCAGAAAGTTTGGTTGAGTTGAAAATTGTCATGGGTCAAGATCCCATTTTAGCCGACACCGGGCAAATGTCAAGTACCCTCTAAACAGCTCATCAGGACACCGCAGGGCAACACACACATAACCATTCACACTCACCTTCACAATTATGGGCAATTTGGAACAGATGATTAATCTAATGTACATGTCTTTGGATTGTGGGAGAAAACCGGAATACCCGGAACAAACCCAAGCAAGCCCAGGGAGAACATGCAAACTCCACACAGAAACACCCGAGCCTGCAACACGAACCCAGGACCTCCTTGCTGTGAAGCAGACGTTCTAACCACTGCACCACTCTGTAGAATCAAATATATTTAGTGTCTTATAGCCCTGGTGGAATAGTCCTGGTGTAATCAGACCAACTTCTACATCAAAATGTAAATGAGAACAGATTATTTTCATAATTTTCCTAATTTATTATATCATTTTAATATACAGGTTATGTCCTGAGGTTACAGTTTAAATAGGTATACATATTTACAGAAAGAAAGTACATGTACTGTACATTCACTAAGCACTTTATTAAATAGGATGGATTTCAGAAAATAGTGGGAAAATTCCTTTGATATTCTGCTCCATGTTGATATGATTGCATCACGATTCCTGCTGATTTTAAAGACGTATTTCCATGCTGCGAATCTCCTTTTCTCCCATATCCCAAAGGTGTTCCTTTGGATTCGCATCCAGTAACTGGGAAAGTACACTAAAGTACCAGTAACCAGTCTGAGGCAACTTTTCGTTTGTGATATGGTGGATTTTCACTCGGGAAGAGAAACTGTGAATTGCAAATTGTGGTCATGAAGGGATATGCATGCTCAGCAATAAACAGGGTGTGGATTTCAAGTGATGATTGATTGGTATTAACAGGCTCAAAGTGTGCCAAGAAATATCCCTTACACTTTTACACCACCTCCTCTATTGATAAAAAGAGCTAATGGATTTGTGCTGTAGGGCGGCACGGTGCCGTAGTGATTAGCAACCCACATCTACCTCACAGCAAGAAGGTCCTGGATTCGATTCTCTGGCTCATGCATTTCCATGTGAAGTTTGCATGTTCTCCCCGTGCTTGTGTGGGTTTACTTTGGGTACTCCAGTTTCTTTCCATAGTCCAAATACATGCACATTAGGCTAACTGGCTGTTCCAAATTGCCCATGGGTGTGAGTGTGAATGCTTGTGTGTGAGTTGGCCCTGCTAAGATCTGGTGAACTGTTTAGGGTATACCCCACCTTTGCCCAGTGTCAGCTGAGATAGGCTCCAGCCTCCCAGTGACCTTAATAGGATTAAGCGGTTGGGCAGATGATAAAGTGAGAGATTCATGCTGTTTTCTGGTCCTTCTTCAGTGCACACTACATTTACCAGTCTTTAGCTATCCGGCTATCGTGATTCTGTGCACACCGTAGCCACTTCCTGTCTTTGGTTAACAGAAATGGAACACAACCTAATCTTCTTCTGTGCATCAAGATCCAATGCTGTGCATTCTGGGATGATTTTGTGCTCTCCACAATTATACAAAGAATAAGAAGTGGAATCTTCATCTGAACTACTGAAGCCTTATAGCCAGCTTGAACCAGTCTGGTCACTCTCCACTTGTCTCTCCTCATCAAGGCATTTCTCTCAGAATTACCAGTCACTGGATGTTTTTTCTTTATTGCACCATTCTAAGTAAACTCCTCTACAGACTGTAATGCATGAAAATTTCAGATCAGCAGTTACAGAACTACTCAAACTAGCCCGTCTAGCACCAACAATCATGCTGTGGACAATATCACCAAGATTACATTTTCCACCTCATTCTGATGGTTGATGAGAACAATACCCAGAGCTACTGGCCTCTCTATCTGCATGATTTTATGCATTGCATCGCTGCCAGATGACTTGCTGAATAGGTAAGTGCATGAATGAGTAGGACTACAATAAATAAATTCTTCAGTAAGTATATTCATCAGTACAAGACATATATACACAAACATATTCCCTGCTAGTATTATTCGATTCCTCTTAGTATTACTCTGAAGTTGAAAATGACATGAACAAAAAAAAAGGAGCAGTACTAACACCAAGCATTACGACGAGGTTGTCCGAACTGCACAGGATAGACAAAGATGGAGGGTCATGACAGCCAACTTTTGACATGAAGATGGCACATGATGATGATGATGACGACGATGTTGATGTTGATGATTATAATCATTTCAAAGCTCGGCATGTGAGATGTCCCAGGGTGGTAGCACCCATCTTTGAGTAATCATCAAAGATTATCTATGTCAATCAGTAGATGATGATGTCACAGAATGTGCTGATTATGTGACACACTGGCAGGACATTATGACAACGAGACAGTGGGACTAAGGGACACAGTGTCGGGTCCCCCATGTATCACTGCTTAGTGGTTTGCCCATTACATGGGACAACCGTATTGATAAAGGCATGATGGTTGATGTGTAACAGAACACTATTACTGCTGTTACTGTTCTAGAAGAAGACCAAATGATACAGTAACGTGCTGTAAAAAAAACAAAAAAAAAATGTAAGCTATTACTGTAGTTTAACGTAAATATGATCACCGTTATTTATTGCGACTCTTAAGCAGCACTTTATCGTCAGTCCTGTTGCCTGTAAATTACTGCACAATTTGCTGAGACACTAGTAATATTCTCTGTCAGCAAAAAAAAAAAAAAAAAAAAAAAAGGGCAAACACTAATGTGAGTCTTCATCAGCGCACATGATAAAACAGGTGTAAAATACCAGTTCAACAGTCCATGAACAATAGTGTGGCTGAGGAATGAAGGCTGATTATAAATGGGAGTTATTATCACAGCAGGGAGTTATTAAGAATACAGTTCAAAGATGTAGCTGCATTATATTAGTCTTCCTCTTTTGCTCTGTCTCTCTCCTTTTTAAGCCCCATTTTTCTCCTATTTTAGGATTCGCCAATCAATATCAATCGCTAATCGTCTCCATTAAGACGTGTCACAGCATCTTTTTGTACATCTGGCCATGCTGCACCACAAGTCAATGAAACATTAGAGAAAAGTGCTGACAACCCTCTTCTACATTTCACAGAAGTCCAAGATTGGTTAGCGTCACTCTAAATTCAATTTAATTCAGTATTTGTATAGTGTTTTTAACAGTGGATACTGTAACAAAGCAGAAGTGTTAGCAGAGGTGATGCTGACAGGCTAATCCTCCCAAAGACAACATAAGACTCAACCAGTTTTCAAAGGGAACTCATTATCATCTGGGTGACACTGGATAGTGGAAATGTAAATCATTTTCTACTTCTGTCATTGACAGAGCTGGGTGGCATGGCGGCATAGTGATTAAGCATGTCCACCTGACAGCAAGAAGGTCCTGGGTTTGAGCTTCGGACTCAGAAAGGGCATTTCTGTGTAGAGTTTGGATGCTCTCCCCATTGCTTGTTTGGGATTCCTCCAGGTACTCAGGTTTCTTCCCAGAGGCCAAAGACATGAATATTAGCCTAATGTAAATTGCCCCGAGGTGTAAGGGTGAATGGTTGTGTGTGTTGCCCTGTGATGGACTTGTGAGCAGTTCAGGATGTTCCCCTTCGCCCAGATTCGTCTGAGATACAGTAGACTCCAGCCTCCCCGCAACCCTGGTACAATTCGTCAAATGAATAAAAGAATGATTGACAGGGGACAGTGACATCACCCCTCCCACACAGAGATCGCAACCAACTTCTCTAGAACTCTGTGCTGTGGATGACTGCGGCCTTATTAGCTTTTCGCCTTAGTATTTCCTGTGATGTAAAATTGTGTCTAAAATGTTCTGATTTAGCATACCCACTTTGTCATATCAGATAGCATCCATCTCAAGGGCACTTACGCCTGCATTAAAGTCATTTGCACATCCCTGTGTTCAAAAGTGATATCTTAGTAGTGACAAGCATAGGGACAGACACCTCATGCCTGTGCTTCGGGGTTGTCATAATTGGATATCTTCAGTGCTTGCTCTATTTATATCAGCAGCCAATGAGGCCAGCGTGATGAGAGTCTTCCTGGGGCAAGTCTATTGACACGGCAAACTCTTTGTGGAACCCAGCAGATGATAACGATATGAAAAGTAATTTCTACAACCAGGCAGATTGATATGACCAATGCAGGGCATTTCATTATGTGCTGCTCTGTTTAGAGGAATTGGCTGTAAAAGCAGGAAATGTGCTAGTTTAATATAAGAATCTACACCTTTGTGCTGGTCCGTCTGGGTCTGACTGCTTAAACCAATGACTGATCTGTTTCATGGCTGTGGTGGGTTTGACCTTGCTGTGGAAATGAGACAGTGATGCATTCTTCTTCAGCATAATATTCTTTGCTTATTGTTAACTTCTTGTTTTCTATTGTTTTCTCTAGCTTATCCTTCAAATAGTACAGAGAAGCATGTACCGACTTGCGTGCTCTATGATGTCAAACAATAGAAAGGATCAACTATCAAAAAGATTGCAACTAAATTCTCACTCACTCACTTATTTGTCAAGCCAACTGAAGGCGGGGTACACCCTGAAAAGCTTGCCAGACCATAGTGGGGCCAACACACACACAACCATTCACACTCACATTCACACGTATGGGCAATTTACATGTGCATACTAACCAGTCTTTGGACTGTGGGAGGAAACCAGAACACTAGGAGTAAACCCACACAAGCACAGGGAGAACATGCAAACTCCACGCAGAAAGGCTTGTGCTGGGCAGGACCCTCGTAATACTAATATTATAATATTAAATACATGTGGTGTCGATGGTGTAGTGGTTAGGATGCCGGGCTCATGATTGTGAAGTCGGTGGTTCGAATCCCTGTTATACCCTCACCATGCTAAGACCCCTGGGCAGAGTCTTAACCACAAGTGTTCCTCTGTCCACCCAAAAGTATAAATGGGTACTAGTAAAAATACTGTGAAGGTAACATCATAAATGAGAGGAGTTAAACTCTTAGTCGCTTCATGCTACAGAAATTGGGATAAGCTTCGGCTCTGATGAGCCACCAGGCTTGGGTGTAAAAACCCAACAGACTTACCAAAATACATGCGGGTGTGAATCATTCATAAATATACATTTTAAATACAATATCTTAAATACATCCTGCCTTCATTTATGATGTCACCTTTATTTTGAAGTTATGTGCAATGGGTGGGATCAAAACAGGCAGAAGTCATGCAGGTAAGAAGTGTTCGACTGGGAGCGCGCAAAAAAAACAAGTCATGCATGAATAGGAGAATCAAGCCCTTAGGTTTCAAGCTTGTACAAATTATACAAGCTTTTTCAAGCCCAACTGTGCCTAAAACCAGGACCCTGGTACAGCTGGGCCTCGCTGTGTCCATGACTTTGACTGTATGTTTTATAAGTTGGATGAATTTTGAAGTTCTGGCAGTGACTCCTAGCCTGTGGCATGGCAGGAGATTTGGAGGCTTGCTTTCCAGAGGGAATACACAAGCAGCGAACTTATACATGCTGATGTGAACTAAAATGTCAGAGTGGTGAGGACCTGAGCTACCATTTAACTCTTTTCCTAGTGGGAGAGTTCAAGGTTAAGATGAATATTTATAGCACATTGTAATTCAGTACCTGAAGAGCAAGGATTGTGCTATCAAGGATTACCAGTGCAGTCGTCCAGGATTAACACTGCATCTTTGATGCATTCGGATGAATACTGCAGTTAGAAACATATACACACGAATAAGCAATATCTCTGCGCTTGTGAGACCCTGTGCAGATCTTCTATCCTTAGGTGAGCTATCGAGTGTTTCTGATGAGAAAGTGCTGAGCCGCAGAGCTTCACCAACCGAGTACAATAAAACTCTTATTAACATGCAGAAAAGGACACTCCCATTCTCCCTCTGATGAACACATGCACATCTATAAACTCTCAGGCGCCCAGTGATGTGTTTCCCAATATAAGTGTATACGGGAGCACGGTTGGCTGCATGTAATCAGAACTCCACCTTATCTCTGTTTAAAAGTCAATGCAAAAGTCAAAGTGAAAACCTAATATTTCCGACATGTCTATGCAATCTATTAAATACTGCAGCACGATGGCGTAGTGGTTAGCACGTCCACTTCACAGCAAGAAGGTCTTGGGTCCGAGCGTTTCTGTATGGAGGTTGCTTGTTTCCCAAAGTTTGTATGGGTTTTCTCCAGGTATTCCGGTTTGGCTCTTCCAAATTGCCCCTTGGTGTGGATGTAAGTGTGAATGGTTGTGTGTATGTGTGTGTGTGTGGTTGTATGTGGTATTTGAAAATATCTAATTAGCCAATGATCCAAATAACATATCTTTGGGCTGTCAGAGGAAACCAGAGCACCCAGAGGAAACCCATACAAACATGAGGAGACTATGCACACTCCACACAGGAACACCTTTGCCAGGCATAGGGCTTGAACTCAGGACCTTCTTGCTGTGAGGCAGAAATTGTAAATACTTCATCAACGGGCCACTTCATCTCTACTTTGTTTTAGGAAATGATGACACACAGTATGAACACTGTTAAGCAAGTCGTAATGTTGTATTTAGGGCAGCCTAATGGTTCGAGAAGTGGGTTTGGGACCTACAGTTTGCTGGTTCGTTTCCTGAACCAGCAAAGAAAATTCCCTTCCACAACCTTCGTGGCTGAAGTGCCCTTGAGCAAGGCACCTAACCCCAACTGCTCTCTGGGCACCGCAATGTGTGGCAGCCCACTGCTCCTAGTGTGTGTGCTCACTTTGGATGAGTTAAAGGTGGAACTAAAATATATATTCCTGAATATATAAATAAATAAAGATGGCAGTATATGTGCTCAAGCATTATATAAATATTTATGCAAATATTTGTGCAGGATTCTGATATTAAGCATGTTAGCAGGTGATTTAATTTTTCAGCTCTCCATTTAAATTATATAGATCTCCTATGTGACAACTAAGTAGGTCTGTGATGAAGAGATATCTGAGATTTTCTGAAATAGAAGTGTCCAAGAAAAGATTTTCAAATAGCATCCTGCACAAATGCTGTCAAAAACCAGAATTTGCCTTTAAGACTTCATCTCAGAAAAAATCAGTGAAAGAAAAATCAGATTAAAAAAGCAAACAGTGTTTTGGTTTGAAGTTAAATTAAATATGATGTAACATAAAAGCAAGAGACATATTTGAAGTGAAAAATAAGAACTAATGCAATAATATTGTATATGCATGAGAACATTAAAACTGACATCTAACAGGATATGTATTTGTACATATTGCTACTTAAAGAATTATTATTTTAAGGATCACAAATCTGGTTTAATTTAATAATACAGCTTCCACTGTCATTATTCGACATCTTATAAAATAGCATAAAACCTTCCAAACTAACAAACAATTAAATAAATAAATATAGATTATGACATTTCAGAAGCAAGAGAGGACTAAAATAATAAATAGACACGCCTCATAGACTGAATTTCATAACTTCATTAATAAATGAATTAAAATGATGATGCCTGGCAGTATGTATTTATTGTGATGCAGTTTGGCTGGCTTATAACAGACCTACAGGATGCTATTTGTATTCCAGCACACTCAGACCTGGGTCATCAAAGGGATATAACATCTGAAGCATCTGACATCATACACTTCATCCATTCATCCCAAATTAAAAAGAAAGACAGACAAGCATGAACATCAAGAAAAAATAAACTAGACCTAGTAGCCAGAGTGATTTACATGTCAGAGACTATTCAAGATTAATTTTAAAATGAATGCATGCATCCGGGACCAGGGTGGCCTCATGGGTGGTTTAATTAGGTTTTTAGAATAGATTAGTCTTTAATTTGGGTTAAAAATCATGTGTGGTCTAAAGAGAGTTAGAATACATTAACCCATATTTATATAGGAACATAGCAAACACCAAGTGGTATCTTTATGATTCTAGACTAGGGGCATCTCACCAAATGTAATCACTAGGCATGACTGTCAGTCATAGGCTGTATGACTCTACTGTCTGGGAAAAAAAAATCAGCCCTGGGCTCTATCTTATCTCTAATTCTTACCAAGTGCTACCATTATGATATTGGTTATTAAAATGATAAGACAGTAAGGGTCTAAAAGTGCATTATATGATCATTCATTCATACATTCATTTTTCTAAGCTGCTTAATCCTAATCATAGTCATGAGAGGCTGGACACTACCTCAGCTGACTCTGGGCAAGGGCAAGTACACCCTGAACAACTCGCCAGGTCAGTGTAGGGCAAACACACACACCTAGGAGTGATCTGGGACAGCCAATTAGCCTAATGTGCATGGCATGGACTGTGGAAGGAAGCTGGAGTACCTGGAGGAAACCCACACAAGCATGGGGAGAACATGCCAACTCCACACAGAAACGCCTGAACCCGGGAATTGAACCTAGACCTTCAATCGGTGAGGTGGACGTGCTAACCACTGCGCCATCATGCCGCCATTATATAATAACTTTTAAATAAAATTACACTGTGAAATTCCGAACAAAGGATGAGTTACTGACGAAATTAAGGCTAAATATATATATATATATATATGTATGGTCCATTCTAAAGAATCACTTATGCTAGTGCTATTAAAATGCAATGGATAAAAGAAATATTAATCCTAATTTCTACTCAGGTGTATTACTCAGATGTAATCATTTCTTATTTTCATTCTTTGCTTTATTTAAATTGAGGCTATAATTCTTAGAGCTGTGTGGTTTAATGTAGGAGGTTATCAGTAACTCTACTGCAGGATTTAGCAAAGACCTTTGCATTACATTTTAATTCCCCTTGTGTTTCACTGCGTTTTGCAGTGGGCAGGGTTAACACTCGGTATAGCTGTCTCCATAATAATCTTCTCTTGAGAGACAGGGCAGTCAACTTTTCCATGCAGTTTTTTTAAACAAAGGTTTTTTAAGTATTGTTCTTTTGTGGAACCTCAGAGGAACCATTTCCCCCCTTACTGTGCCATTTTGTTCTGTCCTTCTGTCAAGAACAGCAGAAAAAAAAAATCTAAATCAATACATGGCTAAAAAGCCCTAATTCCTTACTGGGGATAAAAGTATTACATTTTCAAAGATGCACCCAGAGTAACTTGACCTCTCTTTTTTTCTTCGGTAAGCCTGTTCTCTCTGAGAAATCATCCAAATCCACAGAGTGTCAAAGTTGGTTGTGTTTGAGCTGCAGACTGCATGCAAACAGCTGGTTTTTCCACTGACCATTCAGCAGAGGACTTCTGTAGCGGACCCAAATGCACTCACATGCATATGTATAGTGCTCACCTGAGCTCTAGAGATAGTAGAGGAAAGGAGGACAAGGCACCATGTAGAGTCCTAATTGGATGAGCAAAGCTCTCCAGGGCGAGCCATTCTGCCAGGCACCGAGGAACAAAATGCTTGAACTTGCAAATGGTGCTCAGAGGATTCCTCATTTGTTTGTGTCTCGCTGGGAGCAGAGCCCATGAACAAGGGCGCGTCCAGCCTGCTGTCAGCCCATTACACCCCTGTTGAGCATGCATGTTGTGTGCTCACTGAATATCTACTCGGTGCCTGAAGATGCATATGTTTCAGCCTTATTTGGAGATGGAACACTGACCATGTGGACACTGTTGGATTTAATCATTAAAGTGCAACCTTAACGCCTCAGAACTTCACTTTATCATTACATACCAACAAAATTCCTTTTTGTCAGTCTCAGCTTACCAATTAGGGCGGCAGGGTGGTGTAGTGGTCAGCATGTCTGCCTCACAGCAAGAAGGTCCTATGTTTGAGTCCTGGGATTGGGCATTTCTGTTTGGCATTTGCATGTTCTTCCTGTGTTAGTGTGGGATTCCTCCAGGTATTCTGGTTTCCTCCCACAGTTCAAAGCCATGCACATTAGGCTATCAGGCTGCTCCTAGATGTGAGTGTGAATGGTTGTGTGTGTTGGCCCTGCGATGGTCTGGTGAGCTGCTCAGGGTATACCCGACCTTCGCACAGTGTTGGATGAGAAAGGCTCCAGCCTTCCCACAACTCTAATAGAGGATTAAGTGATTCAACAAATGAGTGAGTAAGTAAGTGAGGTTAATGATTACTCCAGCTGCATTTAACATACCCTGTAAGGTGGCATGACACTTTTGTCCCCTGGTCCTGGGTTTGATCCTTGGGCTGTGATATTATTTATGCAAAGCTTCTGTAGATGTTTGATTTTGTTGGTGTGGGGTTTCTTTGGTTTCCTCCAATCTCCAAAAAAATATCAGCAGTAGGACGAACTACGATAGATGCCTCTATACAGAGACTGTACATAAGTAAATAGACACCCAAAATGCCCAGAATGAATATTTGCTGGTCGAAGAAGAGGCTTACGTCTTGCTGCATGGCCATAGTAGACCATTTGATGAATATAACACGTAACAGCTTTTGAGCTGGTTTTCTGCAATGTTTGCGGCCTTGAAACGGGGATTTCTCTCCACGGAGGGAAGGCATCTATCTGATCGTTCAGGTCGACCTCGTCTTGGATTCGTGGTGGTCTTACCTTCATTGTTGAACTTTTTAGCATTGACAGAGGAATATTCAAATTGTCAGCTATTGTCACTGGCTGATGCCACCCTCTGACTGACCCACAATTCCACCTCTCTGAAAATCTGACAATTCTTGAGCTCCTGGAATGTGAGACATGCTTGCATAACTTTAGCGCAACTTTGTGCACCTTTATACAGCAGCCTGACTAATGCTCATTAAATTTAACTCATTAAATTGTGATATTTTCAGAGAGGTTGAATGTCCGGTCTCTGTACACCTAGGTGTGAGATCATGAGTGTATTCTCCTATAACACCCTGTTATTTTCCTGGGATATGCTTTGGATCCAGATCAGTCCAGGATAAATTGGGTGCCGAAAATGAGTGAATAAAAAAGACACTGATTGGCTGTGATGCAACATGCCAGAGTTGAAAAATCCCCCAAACCACTGCTATACTTAAATGTCAAGTTTGTAATCATTTTATATCTCAGTAAAAAGAAAAATACTACAGTACATCTCTGTGTAGTCTAATGTCCAATCATGTAATTTTTACTTTGATTGGACAGTTTGTTTACTACATTTACTTTTTGTTATATTCAAAATTCAGTCACTGGAAAAGTGATCTATCATGTTCGTGACTAACACAGCAACTCCTATATTCCAGATGTGCCTTGTCAATCACTATTGATAAAATGTTATTGATGTGTCATCCAAAAGTGTTTAAATAATTTTACCTGAGTGTGCAAAAAAAAAAAATCCAGTTAAATTTCACAATTTCACTATGTGTAATCAACAGTCTGGGCTAAGCAGAAATCAGAA
The DNA here is from genome assembly GCA_028564935.1 of Neosilurus hyrtlii. Taxonomy (NCBI): domain Eukaryota; kingdom Metazoa; phylum Chordata; class Actinopteri; order Siluriformes; family Plotosidae; genus Neosilurus; species Neosilurus hyrtlii. The sequence goes on along the minus strand of JAOUQZ010000008.1, from coordinate 5,398,274 downwards.
CCACTCCTTACTCCATACCAATCTGTGTATTTTTAATATTTTTATTTTGACTGGCAAAATTATTTCAAAAAGCCATTTATTTGACAGCAAATACGATTTAAAGCCACATTTTAATGTAACTTTCCTTATCAAGTGCTTAGCCATTTAAACTGTATGATGTATGTATGCATATAATATAAACATAAGGCAAAAGAATAACCAATGCGCCAGGCAGCAGGTCAATGTAAAATTGAATTTATGCAGAAGTTTGGTGGCACAGGTGGCATGGTGATGTAGTGGTTAGCACGTCCGCCTCACAGCAAAAATGTCCTTGCATGTTCTCCCTGTGCTTGTGTGGGATTCCTCCACATACTCCGGTTTCCTCCCACAGTCCAAAGAGATACACATTAGGCTAACAGGCTTCGGAATAATTGCCCCTATATGTGAGTGTGAATGGTTGTGTGTGTGTTTGCCCTGCGATGGACTGGCGAGCTGTTCAGGGTATACCCTACCTTCACACAGTGTTGGAGAAAGTCTCCAGTCTCCCCACGACTCTAATAGAGGATTAGGTGATTCATCAAATGACTGCGTTGGTGAGTTAAAGTGAAGAACTACAACCCTTTTCGGCTGTAAAATTTGAACCAGCAGTGGTTTAGAAATCACTGGGTTTTTTTTGCTAGCAGAATGGTGAGCTGGTGAAGATAATGAAGGATATAAATCACGATATTAAAGTACTCTATTAGCATAGAATCATATTGCTGCATATTATCAAATTGCTGTTTCACATAAACTGTAAACATTAAAAATACTGCTCACTTATTTACTTATTCCTTTGCAGCCATGTCATCCAAAAAAATAAAAATAAAAATACAAAACAAACAAAACTAGAGCCATATTTGACAACTTGAAATAAAGTTTTGCAATTACACAGCGTTTGGATTGTGCTCTGTTTTCCTCCCATATTTTCTGTCCTATTATGTCTCTGGCTAATGAACCCGAAGCCTACCCTCCCTGAATGAGATGGATTTGCATCTTTTCTTTCTTTTCTACCCACCCCGAAACAAAAGGCATGACCAATCACTATGTCCGTGAAAGTGCCTCAGTAGGATGATAACGCTGTGGGGGTGTGAGATAGGGTGGACATGCACTGATTATGAAAAGCGAGCCGTAAACATATATATATATATATATATAAAAAAATCCCTGAAACCCAAGAACTTTATTCAACCTTTCAGCTTCATAAGGTCATGGCTAATTTGCAAGCCATAAAAATGCATTTGGCAGATTTAACGCGGATGAGAGCTGCTCTGATGACATCGTTTGGGCTCGGCGCTTCTGTGCGGAAGAGTTATTATGCTCATTAAGCCTGACTGCCCGCTGCTGAAATCCCACCATTGATCGCAGACGCTGAGATGGGCGGCTAATGCACCGAGGGAAATAAGTGCAGTTAACACTCTAGACCTTTTATGGTACAGCAGCTACAAAGGGCTGCTTGGCTATGCAGGCTACAGACTGGTAGACGGAATGAAATAGCTCAAATGGCACAACATGTCTGAGAACGATTTTCTTTAAGTACAAAGAATGTCTGCTTAACATTACAACAGCAGAGAGAGAGAGAAAGAGAGCGAGAGTAAGAGAATGATAGTTTAGTGCTAAATGATGCAATATCAGTTGCCAAAAGTAATTTCTATCAGTGCATGTCCAGAGTCTGATGCAAACCAGCTGCCAAACTAAAGAGTTTCAGGGTTAGTTGGATACCGTTCTGCCTGCTGCACCGTGCCTCCTCTGCAACTCAACAATGAATAGGAAGACTTTAAAATGACCTGAAGCAGAGGCCAAAGAAAGAACATGCAATCTCTGCTATAAATCCTAGGAATTTGTATATAGTAGACTTTAAGCAGTAAGTTCTGTTATGTTTCACTACATTTCAGAGAACCTGAAAGCAAAAGGTTAAGGTTGTGAGAGACACAGTTCCTATGGGGAACAGTCCATGTCACACTAAGCAGAGCTGTTCAAAAAAACTTCACAAAAGCTTCCCAGATCGACATCTTCTTGATTCCTTGATCCTGCCTCTTTCAGCCTGTGACCCAGCAATAAACTTGATGTCTGGCATCTTTGGAGCAATTCTTGAATGTCTTCTGCCTACATTCCTTGTTCTCTTTGAGAGTTCCGCAAAGATATGGAGCAGGTGCAGTTATGAGAAGCCACTCACTCTTTCACTCACTCATTTGCCGAACTGCTTACCTGGGGTTTACACTGGGGCACAATGTCCACGATGACCACGAATTAAAAGAATCGGGAAGAGCGTCGGGGGTTGGTTGGGGGGTGATGATCTTGAGGGAACTTGGTGGAATGATAATGATTTTGAAGGAACTTGGTGGAGTTGTGATGATCTTGAGGGAACTTAACAGATTCGTAATGATCCCAGTGATTGTGGCAAAATTTTTGACTGTCAAAAATTTGGCCATGATTATTACGATGTATTGCGATTTGACGCCAAACATGATAGAATGTGGGAATCATAGCGCAGTATAGCTTAACAGACCTTAATAGACATCAGAGCATAACAGACCTTGATGCGCTGTTGTTGGGGATCTCGACGTACTTGGAAACAGGATTCCATCAAGTTTCATCTCTTGGACGCTCCCTGCCTCCTTTTTATACCTAAATTGTGCTCCAAGAGTAATAAATCATAGAGCTCCACAATTTTTTCAATCTTGGAGATTGCTTCAGTATAAACCCAGAGTTACTCCTTTTAGGGTTGCTGGTAAGCTGGAGCCTATCTCAGCAGACACTAGGCGAAGGCAGGATACACCACGAACAATTTGCCAGACCATTGCAGGGCCACCACACATATACCTAGGAGCAATCTGGAGCAGCCAGTTAGCCTAATATGCATGTCTTGCACATGGGGAGAACAGGCAAACACCACGCAGAATCACCTGAGCCTGGCACTTGCACCCTGGACCTTCTTGCAATGAGGCTTTGTGCCACCCAGGTTAGGAAGCCAAAACACCTTCACCAATGTGCCATCCAGGTTATGAAGTATCCTTAATGATTAGAATGCAACATTACAAAGTCTTGCCAAACCCAATATTTAGATATGTTATGAGCCATGTTTACTCTAACTTCCATTACTGTGCACTGACCCTTGCTTTACCTACTGGTTCCTGTTTGAAATCACTCTGATTTGAAAACATTGTGGCTCTCTGTATTTTACCTTATATTCTGTGATGCAAAATGAGTGACATGGCACACATGTATTGAGGATTGTGCACTGCTGAATGTTAACACAGAGCTCCATAGAGCAGGACAATCAAAGGCAAAGAACACCAAGACAGAGGGAATACAAAGCACTAGTTTGCACAAACATGTAACAAACAGTAAGTAAAAAAAAACTTGAAATCCTAAAAAGACAACATAGGACTGGTGTAAATTAGACAAATTAGAGGAAATGTTCTAAAGAGGAAATGGTGGCAGTGGGGTTACTGTACCTCTCTGACCGTTGATTGCAGAGTTGGAGTGCTTGAGGTCTAATGGATCTTTGGTGTCTGGGAGGATGGCTACAGAGGGAGGAGTTGTGGATGGAGAATGTGCATTGGGGACATCTGGTCAATGGAAGACATCATGCAAACAAATATACAGGGACGGAGGCAGACATTGACACAAAAACAATAAAATCAAATAAAAACTAGACATCAGCATAGCAATGGAAACAACGTAACAGAAATATTTCATTTTCAAAAAAGAAAATTTAAATGGAATGTATAAAATTAATGATGGGCAAATTATAAGGAAATTTTATTGAAAATACTTCAATTAAAACTAGTCGAAGATCATAGGTTTCAAATGTTATTGGCCTTGCAGTGGTATGAGTGGTAGAAATAGTAGAGTTATAAGTAGTAATTATTCGTAGTGGTAGTAGTAGGTGTAGGAGTAAAAGTGGTAGTAGTGGTGGTAGTTGTAGTAGGAGTAGAATTGGTAGTAGTGGTGGTAGCAGTAGTAGAAGTAGGAGTAGTAGTTGTAGTGGTAGTAGTTGTAGTAGAAGTAGAAGTGGTAGTAGTTGTAGTGGTAGTAATAGAAGTGATAGTAGTGGTGGTGGTAGTAGGAGTAGGAGTAGTAGGAGTAGAAGCGGTAGTAGTTGTAGTGGTAGTAGTAGGCATAGGAGTAGGAGTAGTAGTGGTAGTAGTAGTAGTAGGAGTGGTAGTAGTACTAGGAGTAGAAGTGGTAGTATTTGTAGTGGTAGTAGTAAGCATAGGAGTAGGAGTAGTAGTGGTAGTACTAGAAGTAGAAGTGGTAGTATTTGTAGTGGTAGTAGTAGTGGTAGTAGTAGGAGTAGGAGTGGTAGTAGTTGTAGTGGTAGTAGTAGAAGTAGAAGTGGTAGTAGTGGTGGTAGTAGTAGTAGTAGTAGTAGGAGTAGAAGTGGTAGTAGTTGTAGTGGCAGTAGTAGAAGTAGAAGTGGTAGTAGTGGTGGTAGTAGTAGTAGTAGTAGAAGTAGAAGTGGTAGTAGTTGTAGTGGTAGTAGTAGAAGTGGTAGTAGTGGTAGTGGTAGTAGGTGTTGTAGTAGGAGTAGAAGTGGTAGTAGTTGTAGTGGTAGTAGTTGTAGTAGAAGTAGAAGTGGTAGTAGTTGTAGTGGTAGTAATAGAAGTGGTAGTAGTGGTGGTAGTAGGAGTAGGAGTTGTAGTGGTAGTAGTAGAAGTGGTAGTAGTTGTAGTGGTGGTAGTATAAGTAGAAGTGGTAGTAGTGGTGGTAGTAGTAGGTGTAGTAGTAGGAGTAGAAGCGGTAGTCGTTGTAGTGGTGGTAGTAGTAGTAGTAGGAATAGTAGGAGTAGGAGTGGTAGTAGTTGTAGCCACTCTGGGTGAGGGCAAAGTTCACCCTGGACAGCTCGCCAGGCCATTGCAGTAATAATATAATGTAATATAATGAAATAAAAATCAAATAAACTACAGATTTCAGACACAACACTGTCAAATATTTTAAAGATCCAAGCAGAGGGATAGAAATATACCAGTGCTGTTATACTACATATAAATGATTTTGCATATAGCATTGGATCAAATTAAATTATTAGATTAAAGCTAACTATTACAACATAGTAATAGTATAAAAGGCAATATTCCAAACCTTTTAGAGCTGGTGATAAGAGAGGATAATTTGGTCTGTGCTGTTACTATCTCATGTTTAAAAAATGAAAAGTAAAGTCAAAGTAAAGTTCATGCCAATCAGCTTTAACAAAATATCGCCATGCACTACAGCTGAAATTGAGTGGCCCTGGCTTTTAAAATGGCAGGTCACATTCAGGATTTTCTTAATCCTGAATCTTCCCTGCCAGCCTGTTTCACTGAGAATGCACATCCCTTAGAAATGCATAAAATGTATTTGGCCTGCTGATAAAGTTGGACAGAGGCTGATAAGGTGAATCACCAGTCTGCTCTTTGTCTAATGAGTCTGCTCTTTCAAACACACACTCTGTTCTCACAGGAGTAAACCAGTTCTGATGTCTTTCAGGAGCCGGTGTGAGAAAATGAGGGTGAAACGAAGCTTTGCAACCTGCATTTTCCCTGAATAGTATGTTTTATTCATTCATTCATTTTCTGAACCACTTAATCCTAATTAGGGTTGCGGGGAGACTGGTGCCCATCTCAGCCAACTCTGGGCGAGGGCGGGGTACACCCTGGACAGCTCGCCATGCCATCGCAGGGTCAACAGTCAGAACCATTCACACTCACACCTAGGGGTGATTTGGAACAGCCAATTAGCCTACTGTGCATGTTTTTGGACTGTGGGAGG
>JAOUQZ010000008.1:5365304-5376537 GCA_028564935.1 Neosilurus hyrtlii | reverse complement strand
GAGAGAGAGAGAGAGAGGGAGAGAGAGAGAGAGAGAGAGAGAGAAAGAGAGAGAGAGAGAGGGGGGAAAATAACCTGTTCCATAAAAATAGCAAAATCACATACAGCTCATAATAATTATTATTTATTACACCTATTGGTGTGTATTTGAGGTGAGGCTGTTCAATTATGACTGGGATTAATAAAGTCTAATCATAATGAGACAGTATCCAGATGTAGGGAAAATGTGTAAATGTACTGACTTAGATTTCTTACTATTCTTTCGATTTCTTTCCTACTAGAACTGCGGGGATGCTGGAGCCTGTCTCAGCCGACTCAAGGCAAAATCTGGGTACACCCTAGACACCTTGCCAATCCATTGCAGGGCCAACACATACACAACTCATACTCTCACACCTAGGGGCGATTTGGAACAGTCAAGTAGCTTAGTGTGCATGTCTTTGGTCAGTGTGAGGAAACCAGAGCAAACCGAAGCAAGAATAGGGAAAACACCCTCTGTGTGGTGGACATGATAACCACTATGCCACTGTGCCTCCCCTCTTCATCCATATTTGTTTTGTCCTTATTTATAAGCAAGTGAATACAGAGATTTTCATAAATAGCTAATAACATTGCTTTATGCTGAGCAAAGTCATTTGGCTGGCATTAAGATCCTCTAAGCTGAATAAAATATAAACATATTAAAACTGCAGATAAAATTTAGATATTAAAAAAATAGTGAGACATGCTGCATTATTTTTTGCTTCAACAGTAAACTCCCTTATTAAGTGTATAGCTTGCATGGGTTTCCTCCGGGTACTTCGTTTTCCTCCCACAGTCCAGAGACATGCACATTAGGCTAATTAGCTGTTCCAAATTGCCCCTAGGTGTGAGTGTGAATCATTGTGTGTCAGGGAGTCAGGGTGTACTTTGCTTTCGCCCAGTGTCGGCTGAGATAGGCTTGAGCCTCCCCGCAACCCTTATGAGCAGTTTGGCAAATGAGTAAGTGATAAAGCCTACAACAATTATAGAAAAGTGATAATGAAGGATACAGAACATTCTTCTAATATCTAATGTCTAAGGTGGTGGGACTGGGAAAGATGAGCTCCACTGCATTGCTCAAGCTCAGTGATATCATCTGTCTAATCCACACAAGGCATTTTACTGCCGCCAGGAGCCTCCAACATCAAACTGTGATGAGGCAGTGTGATTGTGTGAGCCAGGTTGGCATTAATAATCTCTCTCTCCATTTCTATTATCTATCTTCACACCACAAACCCCTCACAGTTTCCTGTCATTCACATAATGTTGCCACTTTCATAAGGCTCCGGGGACTCCGACTGCTACACATATATACACCCAGCTAAAACACACAGGGTTTTCAGTCTTTATTACACATACACCGTGGGTGTAATTACAATCATAATGAGGCACAATTTCACAAATCAAAGCTCATTTTAACTTCACTTTTCAACACCACAAAGAACTAATACAGCAAGTCATAGACTTTATCTAATATTGCACACCACAGGGGATACACTTTAATGCCGTAATATGTATTCATAACCATATAAGAGTGATAAGTGGCAGCCTAGGAAACCCATTCACATGGTCAAACGTTGACATTTTCTACGATATATAGTTCTGATACACACATTTTCCCAAACTGAAAAATAGGTCTTATTTGTATGCCGTGTAAACAAGGAAAGCTGAAGTAGTCCAAGCTGAATTTTTATCATTCAGCCATAGTACCATCTGATGGGCTTTTCAAGATCATCAACTTAATACATTTTTGTGATGGACAACGAATTCTGACTTGACAATGTTTTCTTCATATCACCTTTAAGAAAAAGTCTTAACATTAGCGCATGCTAAGGCAGCTGTATTAAAAATGAAAACCATGAAAAACCAAGACTTATATCCACCTAAATTGGCTATTTACTGCACTTCCCAAAAGGTATGGTTCCAGGGCAATTCCAGAACCTTGTATTTGTAATTAAATTTAAAGCAGGGCATTTTGCCTCTTTAATAGTGTCATATGTATATGGCTTAGGAGTACACTTGGTCAATACATTACAATCCAGATGTTCTTCATCTACATCTTTATCCGCTTGATCTGGGGTCGGTTCGTGGGGGCATCAGCCTAATCAGTGAGGTCCAGATGTCCCTCTCTCCAGCTACTTCCTCCAGCTCTTTCAGGGGGACACCAAGGCATTCCCAGACCCGCTGAGAGACGTAGCTCCTCCAGTGTGTTCTGGGTCGTCCCCGGGATCGCTTCCCGGTTGGACATGCCCGTTACACCACACCAGGAAGGCATTCGGGAGGCATTCTAATCAGATACCCGAGCCACCTCAACTGGCTCCTCTCAACATGGAGGAGCAGTGGTTCTATTCTGCGCTCCTCCTGGATGGCTGAGCTTCTCACCCTATCTCTAAGGGAGAGCCCTGCCACCCTGTGAAGGAAGCTTATTTCAGCCACTTGTATTCGCGATCTTGTTCTTTTGGTCACTACCCAAAGCTCGTGACCATAGGTGAGGGTAGGAACGTAAATTGACTGGTAAATTGAGAGCTTTGCTTTCAGGCTCAGCTCCCTCTTCACCACGACAGACCGGTACAAGCTTCGCTTTACAGCAGAGGCTGCACTGATCCGCCTGTCAAAATTTTGCTCCATCCTTCCCTCACTCGTGAACAAGACCCTTGAGTTACTTAAACTCCTCCACTTGGGGTAGGCCCTCATTCCAGACCCTGAGGGTGCATTCCACCCTTTTCCGGCTGAGAACCATGGCCTTGGACTCAGAGGTGCTGATTCTCTTCCCAGTAGCTTCACACTCAGCTGCGAATCGCTCCACCGAGAGTTGAAGGTCCTGGCTCTATGAAGCCAAAAGGACAGCATCATCAGCAAAAAGCAAATCAGAACCCCTCAACGCCTTGGCTACGCCTAGAAATTCTGTCCATAAATATTATGACCAGGACGGCATTTGCGGAGTCCAACCCCCACTCGAAACAAAAAGTAATTTATTTAAGTTTAATCCACATTAATATGGATTTCTATCTGATCTTGATCTGATATCAATGGCAATATTGGTTAAGGCAACCTTCGTAGACCTTGATCTCTGCTAATTCCACACCATTCACTTAACTAATCAGTAAGCAGCTTTACATTTGCAGCCTATTATCCATTCTTAAAGTATACAGACCCATTGAGATTCACTGTATAGTACTGGATATTTACCATGTTAAGCTACACTGTAAAACACTTATCGTAAAAACTGGCAGAGTTGCCAGTATATTACTGTGATTTTTACGGTAAGACATTCTTTATTACTGTAATAAAAAATAATTACTGTAATTTTCACAGTATGAAACAGCTTACTGTAAATAATGCAACAATAAATTACTGTATTTTTACAGACTTGGCAACAGTAAATTACTGCAATTTTTACAGTGCTTTACATTTACAGACTTTGTCAGACCCGCTTATCCAGAGCAACTTATAAATATGATTTTTTTTATTCAACTGAGCAATTGAGGATTAAGGGCCACAACAGTGGTAATAGGGAGTCTTTTTTTTTTTTTTCATACATTTCATAGCATAGCAGTGCTTTTATACTAGAGCATCACTGTGTTATAGCATAACAGTACTATGTTACACTGGAATATCTCTATGCTATACTAGAGCATCACTGTGCTATAGCATAGCAGTACTTTTATACTGCCGCATCACTGTGTTAAAACATAACAGTACAGTTTTATACTGGAACATCTCTATGCTATACTAGAGCATCACTGTGTTATAGCATAGCAGTGCTTTTATACTAGAGCATCACTGTGTTATAGCATAACAGTACTATGTTACACTGGAATATCTCTGTGCTATACTAGAGTATCACTGTGTTATAGCATAGCAGTGCTTTTATACTAGAGCATCACTGTGTTATAGCATAGCAGTACTTTTATACTGCCGCATCACTGTGTTAAAACATAACAGTACAGTTTTATACTGGAACATCTCTATGCTATACTAGAGCATCACTGTGTTATAGCATAGCAGTGCTTTTATACTAGAGCATCACTGTGTTATAGCATAACAGTACTATGTTACACTGGAATATCTCTATGCTACACTAGAGTATCACTGTGTTATAGCATAGCAGTACTTTTATACTGCCGCATCACTGTGTTAAAACATAACAGTACAGTTTTATACTGGAACATCTCTATGCTATACTAGAGCATCACTGTGTTATAGCATAACAGTACTTTTATACTAGAGATCACTGTGTTATAGCATAGCGGTACTTTTATAATAGAGCATCACTGTTTTATAGCATAACAGTACTATGTTATACTGTAACATCTCTACACTATACTAGAGAATCACTGTGTTATAGCATAGCAGTGCTTTTATACTAGAGTATCACTCTGTTATAGCATAACAGTACTATGTTACACTGGAACATCTCTACACTATACTAGAGCATCACTGTGTTATAGCATAACAGTACTATGTTACAATGGAACATCTCTGATGCTATACTAGAGCATTTTTGTGTTATAGCATCTCGGTACTATGTTATTCTTGAGCATCACTGTGTTATACCATAGCCTTACTGTGTTATACTGGAGCACCAGTGGATTATACTGTACCATCACTGTCCTATGCTGGAGAATCAGTGTGCTATACTGGAGCATCACTGGATTTTTGCTGGACCATCACTGTGCTATTCTGGAGGGTCACTGTGTTATAGTGCAGGATCACTGCACAATACTGAAGGATCACTGTGCTATACTGGAGGATCAGTGTGTTAACCACAGGATTATTATGTTTACTGGAGCATCACTGTGTGATGCTAGAGTACAATCATAGTGACTGCATTAGCATCACCGTTTGGTTCAATGAAACACATGTTGCATACACATGCACAAAACATATTGCTATAAACTGTGCCTATGGGACTGTGAAATTAGTTAGTTAACTCTGCCATGCTTCCTTCCTGAAACAGTTTGTAGCCTTTAGAGAGAAATGTGTGATAGAGCTGTGAAATATTTTACCAGCTGCCTAATCCATTCCATGCTGAGGTAGAGTGCAAAACGTCCGTGCATCTGATAACCATGAAAAAGCAATAGTACATTCAATCTGTATAAGGTGTTTGATGCAAATAAGTCCCAGTATCCTTAAGATCGCTGTGTCTATCAGCTTTGTGCTGCGTAGAGGAGTGTGAGGAGGAGTGCATGGCTGGCATATGATAGAGAACAGTATCGCAACCCATGTTTTATTCAACACTCAGGTGCAACACTGAGTCAGTGTGTGAGCTGAACTCTGTTTTTAATGCTTATTGGTTTTCCCATTGTAACGAATTGGAAGAAAAGTGATACAGCTGTTGCATGGAAGTGAATTATGACATAGGGACAAACAACACATGGACACACATAAACACACAGAGGAAGGCTGTGTGAAAGCAAGAGATGTTTTGCAGTAGCACTCTGCAGTATTTGATCTCGGAGCTCTCTGAAGATTTGTTTAGAGTGGGGAAAAATACTGACTTATTGCTGGGCAAGGTAAGAGGCACAGGGGAACTGTTTCGAAAAAACTAAAAATAAATAAATAAATGTCCTGCAACCCAGAGTCTGAAAATTTAATAGAAGCTCGAATGCCAGTGTTTTGCTTCTATGTGACTGTTATTCCCTGAATGGGACTCCAAAATAAATGCCTTTATCACACCATGAGTGTGGTGGAGAGGTGTTGAAATCAGTGATGACAGAGACTGTCACTTCAGCCTGGCGTGCACACACAAACACACACACACACAAAACAAAACATGATCCTCTTTGCTTATTATGCTACTTAATTCTCACATTAATCCTAAAGAGTGTATTTTTATTTGTTTTGAACTCAGCAGTGCTGCCGTACTCGCTTCCTCTATCTGTCTTCAGCTCCCTTTTTTTTTTTTTTTTTTTGAGGCAAACTCATTTTGCATATCAGAGCGTCTCTTGTGTTATTGAATCCATCTATCTCTGCTTCATATGCATGTGTTCATGATAAAAATTTCCACCACAGGGAAGGGTGCATAGAGAGCATAATGTTCCCCCTGAACTAGAGGTTAGATTGGCAATGCTGAGTGCCTCACAACACATATTTACACATCATACTCTATCGTGAATCTGATTCGAGCTATGTGTTTATAAATCCTCAGATAAAACTAGGAAGGTGCATGATGGCTGCTATTCTCCTGTGACTTACGGTGGAGAAAAAAGAAAAAAGAAAAAGAAAAACACATAATAATAAAACACATCAAGTAGATAAAGAAAGAAGATAAGCTCTTAATAGATAGGGACCTTTATTTATTAATAATAACACAAAGAAAAGTCATGAAGACATCCTGGCTCCTTCTGACCAGAAAAATGTTACATTTTTTGTTACGGGTAAATAATTATATATATCCTAAGGTTAAGCAGAAAGAAGATAGTGTGGGATGTGACCATGTCAATAATGACTTTGAATTCATTGCACTATTTAACAGTTATGCACTAAAGGCGAGGGGGATGTCGCACAATATTGATTTTTGCAATATCCACTGAACCAGGAATATATAATTGTTTTAGTATATACTGCATGGGAACATTACCAGTAATGGACACTACTGTATTTGTTTACTATTTATATTATTTTTACATTACATTTTTTAAGCATTACAGCGGAAGATGAGGTCAGCACACGTGCACATTTACCAGATTTAACAGTGCGAGGGTGCAAGCCAAGGAGACCCACTGCTGTTCTCAAGCTAACAAATATCTGCACCACTAACAAATAACTTTAAAATAACTTAGACTCTCTCACTCACTCACTCACTCGGTATGAGTATGGGGTGGCTGGTGCCGACACTGGGCATAGGTGTGGTACACCCTGAACAGCTAGGGGCAATACTCATACCTAGGGGCAATTCTCGAACAGCAAATTAGCCTAATGTACATGTCATTGCACTGTGGAATAAAACCAGAGTACTCTGAAAAAACCCATGTAACCATGGGAAGAACATGCAAACTCCACACAGAAACGCCCAAGCCCGGGACCCTCTTGGACCTTCTTGTTGTGAGACGGACATGCTGACAACTACCCTGCCCTGTAACTTAATATGTAATTCAATTAAATAGTGAATTTACACCTTGAATACGCGTTCAGAACTGAAGGGCATCAAAGGAAGCCTTCATCTTCCACTGTCCAAAAAAGTATTCGTGCCATCCAGCCCTCCGTGTTTGCCTTTTGCTGCCAAAAAACAACTCAAAGTTTATTCTATTATGGTCAGAAATCTCTTCACCAATCACAGCGAGTTCCTCTGGTTTTCACGATTTTTCACGATTTTTATGGGACATTGCCAAAATTTCTCCATACTCACTTAATACTTTTAAAAATGAGATTAGCGCAGTGATTGATGAATGGCTTGTTGTTCGGTTCATTTCGAAGCGAGCTTTACTGTAAGATCTTCTCATACAAAGGTAAAATTTTCTTAGACACTTAATTAACTCTTCCCTTTCATTGTTTATATTTCTGTTTTGAAGCTGTCTTGCTGTGCAAACCCACTCTAAAATAAACAGCAAAATAAAACATTTGAGTTTGGACAGAAATGTACTTAACACTAGCAGCAGTCTTTCGACACCGGTATCTTTTGAAACTCATTCACAGTTTAAATAAAGTGCATTTTTAGCATTCAAAAATGCAGGCTATATCCTGCGGCTTTCTCTTTTATTGTGTAGGATGGCGTCTAGTATTTCAGCCTCACTGACCACAAACCTTGAGTATTTGTCTGCTATTTTTAGGGATTTATGAGATATCAGACCAATCAGATCACACCATTCCCATGCAGAATATACTAATTATCTATATTCATATATATATATATATCACATAAAAGCATTTAACAAGATGTTCTGTCAGAACCAGCATCACATCATCCTGGTCCTCATAACACCTTCATTACAACTTGAGAACAAACCCTGTTAATAAGAATTTTAATGATGCTTCACCAGAGTTTTTATCAGCAAATATTTTTTCAGTCAATCCAGAACAAATCACAGCATCAGTATATAAAAGAATTTAAAATAGGTAAGCTGATTTCAGCTGCTCATCTCATCTACATCATCAACAATAAAACATTCCGTGTACAACATTATTTTGATGTCATTCTGTTTTCCTGAAGCTTGTCACCAAAAGTCATTTGAATATTTGATTATTAATTACAGTTAAATGAACAGATCGCTAAATCTTTCATAGCTAATCCAACATAAACTAAGTATTTTTTCCTCGTTAAATCCACCGTCAGATATTATCTTTAACTATGATGTTCCAGGCTGTTCTATTTTGTTTTAGGGTTGGTAAATATAAGATAATTATACAATTACCATTCTGTATTTATGGCACAACAACAACAACAACAACAACAACAAAAGCTTCAACTTGAATTAAATGAAAGTTTACTATTTAATCCAAGTTCAAAAGTAAATATAAACTACTTAATCCATCCTAGGTTTACAATTTAAATGCCATGTAATGGTGTTAATCTTTCATATAAGCTCAGTTCAAAACAAAAGCTAAAAAGGATCAAACGTGTGACTAATATAATCCCAGCTCCACATGTAAGCAAAATTTCTACAAATAATGATATGCTTTTTATGTTAAATCATAATAAAATGAAATGCAGAAGTACTTGGCATATGTCGAATGATATGCCTCTGCTGTAAACCTATTTAGTGCTTGAGCTGTGACCCCAATCTTTGACTTATGACCTTAAAAAATTTACTAATTCATAGACAGTTAGTAATGAGAAACTGCTAATAGTTTGGTCCAAATTCATGCAGGTGTTCAGCCTGGAGAGTGTTCCCCCAAAACTTTTCTAAGATGACCTCAAGTGACTTTGACCTTTGACCTCAGAATATTTAAACATTCACGGGCCTTTTATTGTGAGTAGCTGGTAGTTTGGTCAAAATCCACTGAGGAATTTAGAAGAAGGGTGCCCACAATGAAGTTCCGATGAACAGACGCAAGCCCACACACAACCAGACGGTGAAGATATAATGCCTCCGGCACTGCCACAGCAGGCGGAGGAATAATAAAATAGTAATCCTCTTTCTAACAGACAAATTTGTCAATTATCTTAAGATAGCAAATCAATCAGATTGCACTGTTCTGGTGTTGTCACGCCCACGACTGATTCGCACCTGATTCTCACGCCCATCATCTCCAATTTCCCGAGGTTTAATGACTGTCACCTGCTCCTTGTTTCCTATCTCTTGTTAGTTCCTGTATTTAGTCCTACAGCTAACGCCACTCCGGGTCTAGCCACGTTAGTCTCTCGTTAGTCCTATCATTAGTTTCCTTATTAGTTTCTTGTGAGTTCCCTGTAAGTTAAGTTCCCCATAGTGTACTGTTGTAGTTAATAAAGTTATGTTCCTTTGACACTCTGGGCTCTGGGAGTCTGACTACACCCATAACAGGTGTATAATATACCACAATCATTTATAAGCTGCATATATATTGAGGGTCACTGAGGTTCATCCTGTACAGGCTGCAAATCTATGAGAAACTGACTTGCTGTGAGAAAACAGTGCTAAATGCAACACCACTGCAGCACCACAGTTAAGCTGTGAAGCTGTATACTACTGTTTATATATTTTGTACATGCATGTTGGCCTCTGAATGCATTCTGCCTTAATACTGAATGACTTTAATGTACTTGTGCTTGCATTTAACATACTGTGTATGTTTTTAATATTATTTTAAACATTAATTACACTTCAGAAAATGTGCATCAAGGCATGTCCATAATGTAATAGGGAAACTAAGTGCTGTTTAAATGTAGCCGGATGTCCTAGAGAATCAAATGTAATTATTCATTGAAAACCACAGACATTTTAATATAAATATACAGTATAATTGTAATATATAATAAAATCACAAAAAAAGTAAGTGAACCTGTTATAATTAAGTAGCACAACAACTGAAACTAAAATAAAAGTTCAAATAAATTTTCGATAAGTGTGTTAAATTCAATGCTTGTTGATACAAGCCACCCTCAGTTCAGAAATAAGGAATGTTATTTTATGAGTCGAAGGTGGCATGCTGGTGAAGTGGTTATCACGTTCGCCTCAAAGCAAGAAGGGTCTTGAGTTTGAGTCCCGGGCTCGACTCGGGTGTATCTGTGTGGAGTCCGCATGTTCTCCTGTGCTTGCGTGGGTTTCCCCCAGGTACTTCGGTTTCCTCTGACAGTCCAAATACATGCACATTAGGCTAACTGCCTGTTCCAATTTGCCCCTGGGTGTGATTGTGAATGGTTGTGTGTATGTGTATGTGTGTGTGTGTATGTGTGTGTGTGTGTGTTGGCCCTGTAATGGTCTGGCAAGCTCTTTAGGGTGTACCCCACCTTC
The DNA here is from genome assembly GCA_028564935.1 of Neosilurus hyrtlii. Taxonomy (NCBI): domain Eukaryota; kingdom Metazoa; phylum Chordata; class Actinopteri; order Siluriformes; family Plotosidae; genus Neosilurus; species Neosilurus hyrtlii. The sequence continues at coordinate 5,366,141 of JAOUQZ010000008.1, read as the reverse complement.
GCCCAGCCTCCCCAAAGCCCTTACAGAATAATCAGGGTGGAAAATGAGTGAGTGAGTGAATATATATGAGTTGACACTGCCAGTAAAAGTTTGGCAAAAAAACCCAAAAAAACAAGGCTTCAACCAAGCCCAAATCTCAAACATTGAAGTCCTAACAAGGAAATGAACAGCCAAGTTAGTTTGGCTTCCGTTCACTCCTCACTCAGCAGAGACGCAATAATCACAGCACTGAGAATGGTCTTGTTCCAAATTAGAACAGCTGTATTTTTAGAGCACTGCACAGTGCACAAACAAAAGCAATCAATCCCTCCTGCTTGGAATGCACAGCACAGAAACCCGAGCGTCGATCACTCAACGTGCTGCGATGTTACAGGTATTATACCTATTTTTTATGCATTTTACCTGCTTGATTACCAGAAAGACAACTTGGCAAAAAACAAAAAAGTGTATATTCACTGCATGCATAAATACTCAAACAAAAGCTTATGCTGTTCATACATTCTACTGTCAAGGGAAAACAAATGACTGACAAGAAACTGGTGTTAATCATTATGAATAATACAATAATGTCAGATATGAGATAGGAATCCAGTCTGCTGCTGACATAGATATGTATCTGTAAAAGAGTGTTACTACAATACAATGTCAAAAAGATGCCTCGTTACTGATCATCATTATTACAGAGCCTCACAGCAACTTGTGATACAGTTATATGATACATGTATCATATAACTATATACACATACACACACACAGACACGTGTATATATATATATATATATATATATATATATATATATATATGTGTGTGTGTGTGTGTGTGTGTGTGTGTGTGTG
>JAOUQZ010000008.1:5342221-5363172 GCA_028564935.1 Neosilurus hyrtlii | reverse complement strand
TGTGTGTGTGTGTGTGTGTGTGTGTGTGTGTGTGTGTGTGTGTGTGTGTGTGTGTGTGTGTGTGTGTGTGCGTGTAGGTAGGGTCCCCAGACTAAGTGTATTAAAGGAGCTATTACTAAATCTGCTCCAGTTGAACATGAACACATTTGAAATATTTTATCAGTATTGTACAATCACATGCTTAAATCCACCAGTGTAGCCTGGGGCGTTGTCCTCCGCTGAGGTTAATTTGAATTTGGACCTTTTATTCATAGTATTTGATCACATTGTAATAGCATTTCAGAGTAAAACTTTATCTTTGATAAAACAGAGGTTGAGACACTGATGAATTCCATTAAACTTATCATTCCTTTATTTTCAACTAAAGCAGCGATTGTGAAAGTAAGAAAAACTCCTCTCTATTTTACAACTTACAGAGCACTTTTATTATCAGATTTTGCATTGCATCAATGAATTTGCACACAAAATGCCACAGATTACAAAATGTGCTAGTCTTTTGAGGCATTTTTCCATTTTGAAACATTTAAGCATCACGTTAAACAATTATTCATTCATTTAATCGCTTAATCCTACTAAGGTCAAAGAAAGCTGGAGCCTATCCTAGTCGACTTTGGGCGAAGGCGGGGTGGACTCTGAACAGCTTGCCAGTCCTTCACACGGACAACACACACACACACACACACACACACACACACACACACACACACACACACCTACTTAGGGGTAATTTGGAATAGGCAATTAGCCTAATGTGCATGTCTTTGGACTGTGGGAGGAAACCCATGCAAACACTGGGAGAACATGCAAACTCCACACAGAAATGCCCTTGCAAGCCCAGGATTCCAGCCCTGGACCTTCTTGCTGTGAGCTGGATGTGCTAACCACTACACCATCGTGATATTCCTATGAGAAAACATGAACTACAAAAAGCATGCAAAGTGGGCTTAATTTTCATTTATTCATTCATTATCTAAGCCACTGAATCCTAATTAGGGTTGCGAGGAGGCTGGAGCCCATCTCAGCCGACTTGAAGGAAAGACATGCACAGTAGGCTGATTGGAGGTTTCAAATCACCCCTACATGTGATAGTGAGTGTGAAAGGTTGTATGTGTGCTGGCCCTGCAATGGCCTGGAGAGCTGTTGAGGGTGTACCCCACCATCGCCCAGAGTCGGCTGAGATGGGTATCATACTCCCCGCGACCCTAATAAGGATTAGGCGTCTTAAAAAAATGAATGAATGAGTGAATGAAACTTTTAGGGAGTGTTTTATTAAGCAGAACTGGTTAATGGACTTATGGCATGGTTTTAGTAATTCTGTACTTATTTATCTATTGCATTTATATGTATTATGTTTTTAGTCCTCTGTACCGCACTGTTTCAACTGAAGTTGTTTTTTTAAAGTGGTTTATAAATGAATGGGGATTGGATTGGAAAACTGGTCTTAAAATTTTGGTATTATGGCAACCAATGAAACAGGTCAAGGTAGAGATCCTTACTTCGATAATATCATATATTTAATTAACAGAAGTGGTGGAAAGATCAGTGGTAATTAATGTCACTTGCCTTAATTGCTATTTGGAAAGCTGTTTTCGAACGTGTCTTATGAACTGAAATAGCTAATAATTATACATTTATAAATTACATATATTTCTTACACCATTTAACATGGACAGTGAATTAATTATAACCTAATTCACAATGAGTAATCTTTAATGTTGTGTGGGCTTCCTCTCTCACACACACACGAACAGTAACTCACATAATGATTTTAATGACATACAGTGCATAATTAAAATTATACTAAGTGATTGGGCACCTAATTGGGAATGAAGCAATATTTGTGGGCTGGCTGTGTTGACATTACCCAGAAAGCCACACAGGAACATTACAATGGCGTTTGTTTGACTTTCGACTGACAAGGAACGGGGGTGGATGGTATCTAATAGAAAAGACTAATTAAAGTGTCTTCTGGCCAGTTTTCTGTGATAGCCTGCGACGGCACGAATTTGCCTCATTAAACTCAGATCCTCAACAACGTTAGATCTCTTACATTCCCACCACTTTATGAGGTTGAAATCTAATTATCTATCAACTCAAAGAGACTAATTTTGCAGGATTCTGGTGTGGTGATATTGGTTTCCTGTCAGGCTTTTCAGAGAATCCTAAACTCATTAAAAGGGGCGAATAATTCTACAACAATAAAGCCATATTGCTTTACCCTAAGGTGTGCAAGATGATAATTCTTGGTTGCATATAAAAATAGAACAAAGATTCAATATTAGCTTCACTATTAAGTGATTTCTTTACTTGAAGGATAAGAAGAATGGTGGGATTTCTGTGAAATGACTGTAGTTCTTACCCAGTACAGTCAGATAGGCTTTGGCTGTTTTGACAGGCATGGTGAAGAGGGAACAAGTGTATAGCCCTTCGTCTCCAAGCGTGACCTCACGAATGCTGATGGTGAGCTCCTGCCATGAGGCTCGGATCAGATCAATCCGATTGTCTCTTAGAGCTGTAGAAAAGACACAACCACATAGGCCCAGGTAAGACATCTGCTTACATAAAAGCCAACACTGCCAAAAAGACTACAAAGATGAAAAACAACCAAAACAAACAAACAACCAAATAAATCAATGAATGAACGAACAATGTGACCCGCTCCAGCATAATACGGATTAAGTTAGAAATATAACATATGGAGATATTGATATGCTTGGAAAGATTTTAATCTGCTTCAGAATGAGGTATAATACATGATTATAGCATAAAAATGACTGTTACATCACTTTATACGTCGCTAATCAGGAAATGCTACTTACAAATACAGTTATAGAACCAGTTTCTGAATGTCCTCATCTGGAACTCCCAATCAACCATAAACTAAATTAATCCGGCCAATCTCAACCAATCAGTACTAGTGTATTCCTAGCAACAGATGAGTTGTGTTTACCCTGTTTTGAGGATTCTCATTGGTTTACGATTATATGATTCGGGAAATCCGTCTGGGATTCTGTAGGTAGTGAGAGTATTCTGTTAATGAATATGGATAATAAGGAAATACTCTGAGCAATCACAAATGTGGCTTAAAAATTAGCAAAATACGTGGATTTTTTATTGTTTTACAACAACTTAGACATGGAACCCTTTCTGAAGCAAACATTTTGGCATGGATTGATTGTGTTTATGGATATTTGAACTTGGTCATGTCAAAGATTGTGCTTTTTCTGCAATATCGCATTTTCATCCAGGTATGCCATTTTCAACTTACTTTGGCTCTGACTCAAAACACTACTTTGTGACTTATTATGCTGGAGCGGGTCACATATATACTTGTATACCAAAGAACCTGTTATCTACACATTACACACTACATACAAACATACAGAGAATATTCTGTCATTTCTGAACCGCTTAATCCTAATTAGGGTCTCGGGGAGGCTGCCGCCCATCTCAGCCGACTCCGGGCGAGGGCAGAGTACACCCTGGACAGCTCGCCAGGCCATCACAGGGCATACAGAGAATATTAATTAATTCATTCATTCATTTATTCATGCATCCATCCATACATCCATTCGTCAAACCACTTTATCCTCTATTAGGGTCAAGGAGAGGCTCGACTTTGGGCTCACCATGCAGTCCCACTCATATTCACATCCACACTGACATCTAGGGGCAATTTGGAATAGCCAATTAATGTGCGTGTCTTTGGACTGTGGGAGGAAACCAGAGTTCCCACTCTGTGAAACCCACACAAGCACATGGAGAACATGCAAACTTCAAGCACAAACCCAGGATCTTCTTGCTGTGTGGCAGGTGTGCTAACCACTATACAACCATACTGTCAGGAACACCTATACCTTTGCTATACCTTTGGATTTGCTAATTCATGCAATCCAATAAGAAAAAAAATATGTTCTTGGCCGTGGCATAACTGCTGGTGCCAGACAGGCAGGTTTGAGTATTTCAGAAACTGCTGATCTCCTGGGACTTTCCTACATGCCAGTCTCTACAGTTAACACTGAATGGTGAGTGGAAAAAAAAACCTGAGCGCAGCAGTTCTGTGCCTCGTTGATGACAGAAGGCAAAGGAGAATGAGCAGACTGGTTGAGTTGACAGAAAGGCTACAGTAACATAAAAATAACCAGTCTTTAGAAATGTGGTGAGCAGAAAAGCACCACAAAATGGACAGATATGCTATAACAGCAGAAGATAACATCAGGCTCCACTCATGTAAGCCAAGAACAGAAACCAACACTAGAGGGATAAAAATACTGGAAAAATGCAACATGGGTTTTTTCATTCTTTACCTGTCTGTTTTGAAACTGAACCTGCAGGGTTTAATGCATTGTGCGGACTAGATCGACGGGATGATTGCATGAACATGTAGATATTCAAGTGTTCCTACTAACGTGGCTAGTGAGTGTATATTGTAATTTTAATTCGTTTCATTTTCTTTTTTTTATTTTGATATACTGTATTAATCCCACAAGGGAAATTATTGCCTCAGCATTTAACCCATCCAAAGTGAGTACACACACACGTAAACAGTGAGCACACACACACACACACACACACACACACACACACTCGGAGCAGTGGGTTGCCACACACATTGTGGCGCCCAGAGAGCAGTTGGAGCCTAGGTGCCTTGCTCAAGGGCACTTCAGCCATGAAGGTAGAGGAAGGGAAGGTGCAGCTCACTCACCCACCGCCACACATTTTTCCTGCTTTTTTCAGTCCCAAGGCCGCTTCTCTTACTATTAGGCTACGGCTTTAATTTATTGTGCTGTACTGTACAACTTGTACTATTCTGCTCTATTCAACTAGAACATCCGTTCAGAACACAGCACCCAGAGCGCAACAGGGGAAAAAAAGAAATAAAAGGCATGAACTTTTTTTAAAAAGAATTATTTAACAATAATTTTATGTAGAAAAGGAACTCACAAAAAAAAAACCCTTAGAGCAAATACAATGTGAACAATAAAAATCGATGTTGCTACATACTGCTGAAATCATTTCAATCAGAGAGAAAATGAAATATAGATCACACTCTGTGTTTAATTCAACCATCATTTCAATCAATAAAATGAGAGAGATGTACAACATAGACCAATGAATGTGTCTCCTCTTTCTGTACATACCTATTTAAAAAGTATTGTCAGTTCAATATTCTGCTCCTTTAATGTTTTCCACCTTTTATCTACCTGTCTTCTATCAATCTACTCAGAAACAAAGGTGAACTTTATTTTGACTTATGCCAAGGTTTGACAATGTCATAGTTCTGAAAGCTTTCAGTTGTCTACCATTAATATCCTTAACGATAAGGTAAAAGGTTAATGCTGGAGAACAGCTAATGACAGGATCATCTTTCATCAACTCATCTGTAATATAACAACCGAGCCAGGAGACTAGCAGAAACACAATGTGTGTAATATTGACCTTGTGGCAATATAATTTAATCAGAAAATCCAAGGTCACCCATCACCACCTTCTGCTCTATATCAAACTCTCTAAGACGTTTCAGGCCTCATTAACAGCCTGAATATTACTGCCTTCATGGATTTTTTTCTCTCTCATCTGCCTAAAGCTGTAAGAATAATCCTTCACTATTAAACAGAATGTTCACTACTGAACTCTGCCTTACCCCGTTCTCCATTATTAATCTGCCACCATATTACGAAATTCCATATTGTTAAACTAAAAAATTTGAAGATAATATATTTTGCCAAGTGTGATATTGTAAGAAATAGATGTAAAACATAAGCAGATTGTTGAGATAAATTTAAAATGTAGGCGCACACATACTGTATCTACACACTGCAGGGAGTCTTCTCAAATCCTTTCATTTGTTTAAAGTGGTAATCAGCAAAACATTACAGCGTCATTATTTTGTGATTTGGAAATCTAGTTGTGTGTTTTTGGAACGATCCGTTTATTGTCTTTTTGTTATTATAAATTCAGTCTGTCTCATACAATACAAAACACATTTTCCACTGCCATGTATTTATTGACTTAGAGTTGTTTATTTTTTGGCATATAATACAGCATAATAAACAATATATTACTTAGTAGATTGCATTCATTAAATAGAATTGGTTATGGTGTGATGAGTTTTCAATTCTCATTGGTTAGAAAGTTGACTAATTCTCTATAACAACATGGCTCTGGCAGTAGTCTGGCAGAAAGACAAATCACATGTTAATATTAATGGGTTCATTGTTACGCATCGTTATGCATTAACACATCTATAATAATTCACAGGCACGTGTATGGTCAATCACGACATTTAAATCTGAGAACAAAATTTTAAAAAGTAAACAATATCTATACTTGAGCTTTCTCTAAAGAGGAGGCACTCCACAACATTAAATATGACTATAAATGTATAAAACGTATATCATACTATTAGCAAACTGCTTGCATTATCTCCTTGCTTTCCTAGCTGAATTCCTCAGAGGGTCCTTAATCTCACAAAGCCAGATTTTTAGCTTCCATTTACAAAGTTGCTTGGGAGTTAGAGGAATGTGGTCCGTCCGTCTGTCTGTCCATCTATTTTAAATGTCCGTCAAACTTTATTTTCCACACATTTACTTGTTGCGCGCTGAAACTGGGGCTTTCAAACTTGGTATGCTGGCTCACTACTATGACTTGCTAGGATGAGTTTGCTTGTGAGTGACCTTGACCTACTTTTTAAGGTCACAGAGGCAAAACTTTATATTAGGTTTCCAGACACTTATTTACCGCACGCTGAAGCTGGGGCTTGCTCTATATTGGCATATTATGAAATGGTCCTTTCGGTGGAAGCGTCTGGACCCCTGTGGTCTATTTTTGTATTTGGTGTTCCGTACATTTGTGTCATCATCCATCTGGATCTCACATATTTATTTAACCTGGCTATACATCCTATTGCACTGTATATTGGGACTGTTTTAATGGGAAGGTTTTCGTTTGTGCATACTGAAGAAAGAGGAAAGGGAAACGTAATTGCGTGCACACACAAAGAAAGCACCTGCCTAATTTGAGGATACCCTCCCCATCTATCTGATGCTCAGTGATTACTGTTCCTCTCAGAGCCCTGGGAGCAAACATCACTGACATAGATGACACACATTCAGCAATGTTTTCTCATTTCTTACAAAGTGAACAGGGGTTTATATACATACATATACATCAGTGTGATAAGGCAAACGTGATACTTCAGTTCAAACAAAGCATTATATGTGGTTCACTGGGATTGGTCAGTTTAAAGGCTGATAACTGCACATGTCTAGCTGTGGAAAACAAAGAATGTGAAAGTGAGCGGAAGTGAAATTTTGCCCACATACATAGATATTTCCGTTTATAAGGGTGTGGCTGCTTTGTTTATAAGATACAGATGAAAAAAGGGGGTCTGCCAAATTTTGTGCAATCTATCAGGGAGGGAGTAAAACTAGTTTTCACCTGTTTTTCTTGTTTTGTTCTTGGAAGATTGAGCAAGATAAAACTTACTGAGAGTTTTACAATTGGACAGGGCAAGACACTCCATGAAATATGGCTCCGACATTAGGCTCCGACCGAAAATGAATACAGATTTGTCTATTCCCCTGCACCTTCCCAAAACTCTTTGCACTTCAATTCTTTTCGTGTAAAAAAAATACATTTGGAATGATTGAGATTTTGAAAATATTTTTTTCCTGTTAATTCATGCTGAGACGTTTAAAAATCATTTGGCCTGCAAAGTAAGTCTTTTTGATTCTCTAAGAGTACATCCCTTTTAATGATTCACAAGAACATGAGGGCTGATTGCGTGTTTATATTCGTGTGGCTGGCATGCTGGCTCTGAGACTTGAGTACTCTAACAGAATCATTTATTCAGTGTCATGTTCACCCATGGGAAACAGTTCCTTAATCCAATAATGTTAGCTGCACTGATCTCGCAATATGCATGAACCACATCAAAACAGAGTCGGGCATGTACATACACATGCACATTCAGCCACAAAAGGCTTAATAACGACTTAATAAAAGCTCCGAATATCAGGGATGAAAAACACAGATCCCTTTTGATTAGGAAGACATTAAATCTTAAGCTGCCAGAAAGCGGCATTAAATCACTCTCCTGTGGATCTCAGCCTTTGATGAAGTTTCCTGTGGATTTTCTAAAGTGCCCGTCTGGTTGCACCAAAGTCGATAATTAATGGAGCTCCTCTAATAGCCTGTGAAGGTGATTAGATCAGAAGCACAAGAACAGAAGAACTGAAAGAAGACTTCACATGCTTGTGATAACTAATAAAATCATGCAGTACTTAAGCTTAAACAGTTGCCCCGCTCAATCATAATGCTTCATCAAAGCCACTGTCCACTTAGTTAAAGAAAGACAAATTTATCTATTCATTCATTATCTTTACCGCATATCCATCAGGATCACAGAGGGAGCTGGAACCAGTCCCAACTGACTTCAGGCAAGAGTTGAACAGGGTACCACTTGAGCATGTCGGCAATCAGTCGAAGGGCTAAAATAGAACAACCGTTCACTCTCACATTAACACCTATGGAAATTAAGAGTAGCCAGCTGACCCAATCTGCATGTCATCTGACTGGTAGGGAGGAAACTGGAGGACCCAGAGGAAACCCACATAAGAACAGGGAGAATCTGCAAACAAAAGGCCCTGTCATCCATGAGGTTTCTGTTTTGATTTTGTGTATACTGAATATTACCTCGCACAGAAAGTACCATATCTCATCAGGCCTGGGTAACACAAAAGAACACAGCACACACTGGCACATGGGTAATAATTTCTTTAATTTATTTCTTTATTTTAACAAATTTCAAGTAACAAATTTTATACATAGTCATCCGGGTAAGGCAAGGCAGCACTACATGCAGTTCACACAGGATAAGCCAGTATGAGTGAGGTCATCAGTAGAGGTGTAGCTAGTTATTAGTTAGTTCATTAGTAGAATGCCTTCATCTGTGCTGACATAGGGTCTCTGATTGGTACACATGAGCCTTTTTTTCACAATGCATAAAAAGGAGAGAAATAGTTGCTGAGTGGCGCGTCGACAAGGTGCCTGACTATCAAACTGGAGATCACAAGTCCGAATCCAGGTTGATGCCGCAGCCATCAGAAACCAAGAGTCCATGGGAGCTAATTGGCCGAGCTGTCACGGGAGGGAGGGATGGCATACGCTCACTTCCCTGTCACTCACAGCAATTACCAGCCAATCCATGGGTGTCTGTTAGCTCACTCGTTCAAAAGGGCGGATAGCGTTTTCCCTCCAAGTTTGTTAGGCTGCTGCCAATTGTGCATGGAGGTAGTTGTATGTGTTAGGGTGAGGATTGGATATGACTAAAATTAGGGAAGAAAAAATCGGGGGACACAAAAAAAAAAAACTAACACAAAAACCCCCAAAACAAATAACAACAACAAAACAAACCACAAACAACAACCCCCCCCCCAAAATAAACAAACAAATAAAAATAATAATAAAAAAACAAAATAAAAAAACAAAAAAAAACAACAACAAAAAAAAAGCAAATAGTGTGTGACAAATTTTACCTAAAAGTTTTAAACCCACCAGACTGAACCATCACATGAAAAGAAGGCCACCACTGGATTCTCAGGATCTGGACAAAAAATATTGACCATCAGATCAATATGTAGCTTCTTCCCAAAGTTGAAACCACACAATTGTACAGAATGTCTTCGTCTGCTGTTGGGTTACAATTTCCCTTCACTAGAACTAAGAGACTCAAACCTGTTCTAGCATGATAGTCCCCTCTGCACAACTCCATCAAGACATGCCTTTCCAAGGTTGGAGTGGGAGAACATGCACTGACCTCAAACCCACTGAACACTTTTGAGATAAAGGAGATCGCCAACTGCCCCAGGTGCTCTTGTGGATGAGTGATCACAAATCCACACAGTCACACTCCAAAATCTAGTGGAGAGCCTTCCCAGAATAGAGAAATTTATTATCACAGCGAAGAGGAACAGAACCTGGATTCCAATGATCAAGAAAGACATATGAGTGTTATGGTCAAGTGTCCATAAACTTTTGCCCATATAGTGTATCTTTTCAGTTTATGAGGCAAAGCAGTGGTATAAAACTGACAATACAGTCTGATAATGCAGTATATTCTAGTCTGAGCATGGAAAGATTTTTTGTCTTTGCTAATGGCAATGATAGGGAAATGAGGGTAAAATGTGACAAGTCATAATCATAAAAGTCACACCCATTCTTTCTCTCTCATTAACTAATGGTGTTCCTGATGGAAATTCCATTCCTTAAAATCCATTCAGCAGTGAACAGCCACAGTTATAAATCATTACTAAATAGTCCTACGATTGATAAAGTAATACAGTTCTGATAATGGTGCATGAAAAATTTGCTGTGCTTGGGCCTTACAAGCACTTTTCTTGACATTTTTATGAATCGGGGATACACTGATAGCTCAAGCATATCCAATATATGTGTGGTGGCCAGCTCGATAATTCAGCTCTGGCCAACATGCGGCACGACATGCACTATACATTAGCTGTCCAGTAAATGGAGGAAGAAACAGAAGCCGGCATCGACACGGAGTCATAAGGGAAACTTTAGCTTAAGATAAATGCTTAGCATTCTAATGCAAAATGTGCTATGGTCTCAAATAAACAAAAATTATGAGCAGGAGGAGGTTCTATAAAAGACAAAACATCATCATCATCATCATCTTCTTCTTCTTCTTCCACTTTATCCGGGGTCGGATCGCAGGGGCAGCAGCCTAAGCAGTGAGGTCCTGACATTCCTCTCTCCAGCCACTTCCTCCAGCTCTTCCAGGGCAGAGACCCCTGAGCCTCTTCCCGGTTGGACATGCCAAGAATACCACACCAAGGTGCTGTTCAGGAGGCATTGTAATCAGATGCCTGAGCCACGTCAACTGGCTCCTCTCAACGCGGAGATGCAGTGGGTCTACTCCGAGCTCCTCCCGGATGGCCGAGCCTATCTCTGAATAGAGAGAGCCCCACCACCCTGCTAAGAAAGTTCAATTCAGCTGCATGTATCCGCGGTCTTGTTCATTCGGTCACTACCCAAAAATCTTGACCATAGGCGAGGGTAAGAACGTAGATTGACTGGTAAATTGAGAGCATTGCCAAAGACAAAACCTCTCCACATTAAATCCACTGAACACTAAACCTACCATAACATGATACAGTCCCTTCTGTAACATAAAGCCAGCCTCCCCACGACCCTAATTAGGATTGAGCGGTTCAGAAAATGAATAAATACATGTTTTTCGACTGTAAGAAGAAACTAGAGTACTCAGAGAAAACCCATACAAGCACAAGAAGAACATGTAAACTTCACACAGAAATGTCAGAAAGAACTCAAACTTAGGACCGTCTTGCTGCGAAAGGGACATGCTAACCACTATGCCACCTAACAGAACATTTTGTTTTTCAAAGAGTGTTTAATAATGCCATAAATGCAAAGATATCTCAGGAGAATGCACAGTTCCAATAGTGCTTTGTTCCCTGTCAGTTTCTTCCTATCAGGTTATTCCATTATTTATTTATTTATTTATTACACAGAAATAGGTTTGTCACCATCTTAATCAGAACTAGTTTTCCCATTTCCTCTTAAAGTCACCCTCATGAAAGATATGTAATTTGAATGAATTAGGTGGGGTTGGTTGGTGCAGAGGGAAACGACTGTCAGTGTTTTAAATTGCAATACAGTTATCCATGACTGCCAAGGACTGTTAAAATGACAAACTGCTCTCTTAAGGGTTAAATAACAGCGTATAAAAAATGCAGAAATACACACCAGGATGCAGAATTTATATCCCTGCATAATTTAATGCAGCTGAACCATAGCAGAGGAATTCCATTCATTCCAAAATATGTTATGGAACAAAAAGAACTTTATTGGTATAAATAATCCAACGAGCCCTTGATGCTCCCCTAATCCCAATCCTGAGACTCCATAGTAAATGCCCCAAACTGGCCTTATATTCTATGGGATTCTTCAATAAGCCTTCATGTCACAGTAACCAACACTAACTGACATCTCGGCATCTACAGGGAAAAGTATTTGAGCTTCTCATTTTACAAGACTGCCAGTCAAAACAGCGAAATATTACCCCCTGCACCTCAACAATACACCCCCCCCCACCCTGTGTGTTGGTGAGCAGCATTCTCCTGTCTGAAGACAAACCAATTTTTTAGCCCAGCAGACAGCTATATGAATAAAGAAGTAGGAAGGGAGACATGAGAGTGCTATATGAAATGGCACTGTATGCGCAATGGCTGTCTCCGTCTGACACATTTCTCGGTGGACCATGCTGGTGTGTGAGCGGCGTTTGCTGCTACTGCATTACAGAAACAGGATTTATTTAGCTCCGTGCTCCCTGCATGACCTTGCCGCCTTAATCTGTGTCAGCACACCTCTGGAAAACTGCCCCTCTGATGGCTTTAATTCAATCAATCGCCCTCAGGGCAATGGCGATGGACGGTATTATTGTTGCTGTAAATTACTTTAGCATCGCTGAATTAGCACGGAGCATCATTTAGCCACGATTTGTATTCCGAGTGCTGTGAACTGCTCTGCTCCTCACAGTGCTGAAGCATTCCTCATTGCTTGATGGTTCTCCCCAGACAAACATGTCTGCCAAGTGATTGAATGGAAACACTGTTAAACACACTGTCCACCAGTTCCCATGTGTCTCACGCATCAAGAGATGTGGCCCAAATTTAAAAGAAGAATCGCCCACACAGCAAACACATGAATATATGCACCCACACACACACACACACACACACACACACACACACACACACACACACACACACACACACACACACAAAACACACACACACGCATGCATACACAGAGCCACTGAGCCAGGAGAGATGGCAGGTGTTGCGGCTGATACCTCGCTGGACTGACTGGAGCTGGTGGAGGAATTTCTTGCACCATTGGCCGAGGTGATGGTGTGTCACCAGAGGGACTTGTCTGTCATTCAAAGTGTTGGCTTTGTTTCAAGCAGGGATTTAGAGCACAAACAACAACAAATAAAAAAACACTGCCTGGATCATTCCGGCTTGTGGGTACAAACTTGACAGAAAATTGGCCCATTAAAATCTCACAATAGCCAAGATACTGTGCTTTTCATTCCCCACGGCTGCTGTTGAGCCCTGCAGAACGGCCACTCCAGCGTGCAACAGACACTAATATGATGCCTTGCACAAGCAGGGCGATTTAAAACTACTGATTTCAGATTATAGTGCCTGAAGCTGCACAGCTGAAGTTCTTTTCTGAGTATGAGGTCAAGCAGAAAAGCTCAAAAACACAAAGTGCCCGTCTGTGTGTGGGTGTGTATGCATATATGAGATAGGCTTCAGCCAACTGACAGCAGTATCAGGAATCTAAGCTATTGCTACGGTAATTAAACTGAACAATTTAAATGCCATAAAATGTGTTTTCACACAGCAGACGACAAATCTCTCTACACTCCATCTGTCTTTCTCTGCTTCCCTGTTATAAAGGTCAGAACCGCCACAGATTTTTATACAAGAAGAGAAAAATTGCCTGCATGGCACACATGGTAACCATAGAAACACCAAAAATGTTTGATCATCTTTTTATTTTAATTTTTTTATATGCATGAAGCCACCTTATTTACAATGTTTAGTCAAAACCACATTGGATAAATCGTACTTGTTATCGAACAATTGCGAAAGGACCTGATAAGACTAAGGTACATCACAATGCTATAAGAGTATGTACTTGATGATGTCACACACATTATTAAAGTAACTGGTCACTGTGACTTAGTGTGGTAGACTTTAGCTTCAACTCAGCATCTATGCCCCCAAGCATGGTATTCCCCAAGGACCTTATATTGGACCCCTTCTCTTTTGATCTATTTAGTTCCCAATAGCTTTATCTGTCTTAGTTTCATCTTTTAGGCCACAAAACACAATTTTCTACCTGCCCTTTTTCAGTCATACCATCTCCACAATATGTGCATCTCAAACTAAATTTTGCAACACAAATCTAGGCCAGTAGTAACCAGATCATTTTTGGTCCAATAATCTAATACTGGAGCAAACTGATTATATTACACACTACTAGGGCTGTAGACAAATCCAAATATGGCATTCGGTGAAGTAAAAATAGTGGGGTTTTATGAATGTATACTTCCTAAAGGGGCAGCACTCCATGCTTGTGTGATTTTCCTCTGAATACTCCAGTTTTTTCTATATTGGCCCAATGTGTAAGTGTGAGTGTGAATGGTTATATGTGTTTTTGTTAGTCCTGCAGTGGTCTGGCCAGGTTCAGTGCGTACCCTGCCTTCGCCTGATGTTGGCTGAGATAGGCTCCAGTCTCCCCATGTCCCTAACAGGAATAATCAGTCTGGCAAATAAGATGAAAGGGGATAACGGATTTTTAAGTTGCTCCTAGGTGTGAATGAGAATGTGAATGGAGTGTGTGTGTGTGTGTGTGTGTGTTGGCCTGTTGATGGTCTAGCAAACTGTTCAGGGTGTATGCAGCACAGAGTTGGCTGATATTGGAACCAGCCTCTGAATGACAATGAAATAAAGCTGTAGAGACAATGCATCCAAAATGAAAGAAAGAAAGTGTGTGAGCCAGACGGTGCTATTTATATCCATTCTAGCAAAGTTGCTGTGTCATTAAATCAACTTAAAATAAAAAAAATATTTTATTTTTAATTATATCTATTTACAATTCGATTGGAATACAAATAGTTTTGTCGCCTTAACAAATACCAATATAACCAGAGATGCATTTTTGCAGGAATATGCCAGTGTGATTGCTCCTCAGTGCAAAAAAGAAAAAAAAGAAGAAGAAAAAGATGAGTAAGGCTGTATGATGGATGGATGGATGGATGTGTTGAGTGAGTTGTATAGAGCTATGAAATGAAGTTTGCCGGCTCTCTGATGAAGCATGACTGAGATGGAAGACTTTGATAACAAAACTCATGTATTTTTGTACAGCCAAAAATACTTTCTTCAGGATAGGGGGGTGGGGTGGTGGTGATGGGAGAAATGACGAGGGAAACTGAGAGAACGAGTGTGACTTTCCAAAAGCTGAATACAAGTACACTATTGTGGCACAGGGAGGACTGCGCAATCACACAAAATGCTGGGTTCGCTGCACATCCCTGCACCTTACTCCCATCTTGAAACGATTCGACTGACATCGTTGTTATTTTCTCGTCCAGCGCTGATGCTGTTTAAATAGCAAAGACCACCATGTCCATCTGAGCACCCATGGGCGTATTGGACAGGTAGGGCTCACTGTAGGTGAACTGCTGTCCTGAGGCAGCAGGAATTGATGCGATTAACTAACACAAACTTGATCTGTACTATAAGTATGTTTTTTTAGGCCACATCAAAATAGTAATAAGCATCTACATTGGTGGGTCCACGAAGCCTGTATACTTTAAATGTCGCACACATAGTGATGTAAAGCAGTGTGGAAACATGCAAAAGATAAAAACTGAAAAAGATCACAGTGTGTATATATACATACATACATACAAACACACACACACACACACACACACACACACACACACACACATGGATGGTACATATTTGTCCAATCAGATTTCAGACTCAATGTGCTGCCATGTCAATCTAATCTGCCCAGGGCCTTCAGAATTAGTAGTGCTGCCCGATTTCACTTAAACTATATTAGCGATGGGGCTGTTTCTTTAACCAATCAGATTTCAAATTTGCCTCTTTGGGCCAGCTGGCTCGCACGATATAACGTCAGCATTTTTCTGTCCTCTGATTGGTTGGTCACAGCAATACTGTAGTCTTCCTGCGAAAAGGGACGTAGGATGGATTTTGTCTGTAAATAATCAGCATCTCTGATGAGTATGGTGTATTTTATTTAAATGTCTTATGTTTTTGTCATATTATTAGATAAATTTTGATTCTGACCCCTTTATTACCGAGCCGTTACATTTACACTTGTTACATTTGGCCAAGCACCAAATTTACCGACAGCTTGCACCGGTGATCACTGGTGGAAGTTATGTAATGCTAAAGGGTTAACTGGGTTTTTTTGCTTTAGTAATAATTGTATTCACCTCAATACGCAAAATGCCTCTCTCTCTCTGTAATGCCAGGTCCTGTTATATTGCGTTTTTGTATATTACTGATGGTTTCTATAATTGAGATGTGACAGTGGTGGTATTAAGAGGTGGATTAAGTCTGTATATATATATATATATATATATATATATACAAATCCCGGCATGACAGCAGCCCCATAGAATTCCTAGCAGTGGTGCAAATATCTTTATGAACAGCTGTTCTAATTTAAAACCTGTACAAAGCTCTTTAACTAGTAAAACTTGCATGCACGGTTGCTTTTAGAAGCCCATATAAATAGCTTAATGAAGTCTACATTATTTTATTATTTCTGTGATATTGTGTTTTGTCCCCCTTGCAAGGTGAAGGATATAGAAACTTTGTATTCAGAACTTCCAGCCTCCGCTACTGCAATGCCCTTTCTTTTAGCTTGCATTCATTTTTGAATACCTCCACTGACCTTTTAAGCACTTCATAACTATGCTCCTCAGTATTTGACTGAAGTACTTCATTTGTATACACCCTCATGTACTATCAGATCCTTCAGCTATACTTGTCAGCTCTGATTTCCGATGTGCTACTGTGAAATTCTCTTATGGAGGCTATGCTACACCCAAGATGTGCTACTCACTACACCACCGTGATGCCCTGCTTGTATAGCTCTTCTTTGTTATTTTGTGTTTTATTGCGTACATGTTTGGAGAGTGACCTAGGGCTTGGAAAAAGGTGCATACAGTATGTGGCAGCCGGTGAAAACTCTTCACCATATGATTTTGCCTACAGCTACATTTATTACCTAATCTACTTATGGAAAAACAGTGACATTTTAAAGAATGATAAGTTTGCAATGGGAAATGAATTATCACTTTGAGGTCATCCACATCAGTCTCAGTCTCATCACCTGAGGTAAATGTCACTGTCACAAATGTCACGAATATCCATTTTGACTTAGCTATCCAACAGTTTCAACAAACTGTGACATTCATTGTGCATCAAAGGCACACTTAGCTAGTAAGCTTGCAGACGTTTTACTAGCTGAATTTACTACTTGCGTGCTAAAATGGGTCCAACGACAGTATGTTTTTACAGGCAGATATTCAAATCCAAGCACAAAAGGTACCTAAAATATGTCATACAGATTCTGGAGATGGATGTATTTGCAGCTAACCCTGGGTTTACACTAGGGCATGATGCCCGAAATCTCTGCGGTTAAAAAAAGTGTGAGACTCCACGATTTATGAGCTCGCTTGAAGCATGAATGGGGAATAAAAAGGAGGCAGCTCGCTTCCAGGAGATGAAACTTGAAGGAATCACGAGTGGCGTCAAATCGTAATACATCATAATAATCGTGGCAGAATTTTTGACAGTCAATTTTTGAAACCTCCAAGTTCAGTCAAGATTAACGATTCGATCCCACGACCCCACACACTCATCACAATTCTCTCAAATTGTGGACATCATGCCCCAGTGTAAACATCTCTTTTTTTAACCACAGGGCAAACAATAAAAAAGAATGTGGTCAAACACTGGCAGAACATGAACTAGAAAAGAACAGGCAAAACATTAAAAAGCAGCTTAATAACCATTTATTCACTCATTCATTATTCATTTATTTATTTGCCAAAGCAATGGCCTCCTAATTAATTAATCCTAAAAAATTAATCCTACTATGGTCATGGGGAGGATGGAGCTTACCGACTTAACTGACTCTGGGCGACGGCAGGGTACACCCTGCACAGCTCACAAATTCTTTGCAGGGCAACGTTACCAACCATTCACACTCACAGCTAGAGGCAATTTGGAACAGCCAATTCGAGGGAGGAAACTGGAGTACCCAGAAAAAAACGCCGCAAGCACAGGAGAGAACATGCAAACTACACACAGAAACATTTCCCAAAGCACCTCCCAGCCTACAGACCTTACCCCAGAAGTGCTTTGGGAAATGGTGCTGATGTGACACTGTGTTAGCACTAACTTTCTTTTAGAAACATACTGTACACCCCCACACACACACACAAACAAACTACGCCCTAGATACTTAAATAAAATCAAATGCTTCTTTTTCATCATTTCTTCCCTGGGTGTTGAATATTCATGAGCACTATCAAAATCATTCCAGCCTTGCTCACTCATGTTCTGCCTGCTTGATCGAAGGTTTCAAACACTGAATATTATCAAAGCTTTAACAAAAAAGTACATGCTATTTTCCACTAGATTATTCATAACTGTCTTTATCTGCCTCCTGAGAAATATACCGTGGCACATCAGGGTTGCCAAAAAGATGTCATCAAAAAAAAGCAAAGAAAAGAGAAACCATCCAACACGGTGTGCAAACTAAAACTTATCTCATGAAAAGCAAGGCTAAATCAGTGGTAAAGCGTTTCCACTGAATCGCAGTGTGGCAAGAGCCTTAAGAAAACTTCACCCTAGTGCTCATCCCCAAGAAAAAAGAGGCAGGTAGGAGAGGGAGGTGTGTGTGTGTGTGTGTGTGTGTATGTGTGTGTGTGTGTGTGGAGGGGGGGTGTGAGGGTGAATGCAGGTGTGAAGGAAGTCGGCCATGAATTTCAACTTTTTCCCTTAATAATGCCCCAACTACTTTCCAGGAAATGTATTTGCCTTGGGGAGAGAAAGTGATATTTCTCAGCAGTATGTTTTTTTCAAATGGAGCAGGAGGAGAGAGACTCAGGAAGAGATGGTGGTAATGAGGAGCTGTCGGTACCGGGGCCTCCTCTACCCTCCTCCTCCTCCTCCAGAACCCACTGGCAGACATTCAAAAAGAAAAAGTCTTCTTCCCATCACTCTATGCTAATTCTAAACTATTATTATTTTAAGCTCCAATGTGTTTGAAATGTTACACTGTTGACATAATACACATGTGAGCATCAGGCTGGAGTTCCCAGTTATCTGAGTACGACTGAAAAAAAAAAATTAAAAAGACAGTAAAGTTTCTCCCTCACTTTTTTGTCCTTCATTTATTAATGACAAGGGATGAGACCTGCTATAAAATGGTGTCTTAATTTCTTGGGTTTTGCCTCAGGCCACCCTCCTTCCCCAGGCTGCACTCTGCTTTATGGTTGCAGTGAAGCAGGGACGTCCTCGGGATGCAGCGAGATTTATGACAAGACTGTGGTTTTTAGCATTTTGAAATAAGCTCTTTTTAAAAACCAGTCACAAAATTAATATTATACACCATACACTGTAATATCTCGTATGCCTTATGGGCAGCGGGACAATTTGATTTGCATTGCAAGAAAATAAGTAAAATGTTTTTATGCATTCCTTTTTTCCCCCCTTCTTGCTTTCTTTTTTGGTAAAGTATACTTTTCTTCCTCCAAAGGGTAAACACTTACCAAATTTAGATTTCCCAAACTTTTAAAAATCATCTCCATCTCAAGTCAGGCACGGCAGATTTCAAATGCATCAAAGGCTTAACTAATAGATTTGAGAGCAGGATTCAGAGCGCGGGACGGAGCAGAACAGCGAGATGGTTACAGCTGAATAATAAATCTGCTTGCTGCTGGAGTTTCATATTCACAAGACTGCTTCGTGATTACATTTGGACACCGGCCTGACCTCTTCTCACGCCGTTCACCTCTGGATAGTGGAACAGCAAGAAAATATCCTTTAATATATTCCAATAAATCTGCTCGGACTTATCAAGTACAGAAGCTTACAAAGGCAGAAGGGTGGGATAACTCTTCGATTCAATCAAGGCTGTAATAAAATCTTATCACATTTCAGAGAATTTCAAGGAAACCGTAAAACTAACTGTGAATAACAAAGTGTAAAGCAATTCTGTCAAAACACCAATATCAGATTTATTATACCGAGATGGCAGCGCTGGTAGCAGGTACTGTGAAGGACGGCAGTAAGGTTATTTGATTTTCTTTATAATATATATATTACTGTAGATGATTGTCAGCTTGACGCAGATTTCTATAATCAGAAACACCCTTTGTGGACTAACGATACAAGAGATAAGAGCGGGGCAGAGGAGAGTGGAACTGTGCTCTGGTAAACAGAACACTTTAGACCACTCACACACACTAGTGACGGAAAAAATGGCCTGCCACTCTCAGTGCCTCAGCCTATCTGAGTGTGGGAGGAATTGTTTTTTAATAAGCACTGCAATCCCAAGAACAGCAAAAAAAGACAGGGGAGTAAGGCAGAGAGAGAGAGAGAGAGAGAGAGAGAGAGAGAGAGAGAGAGAGAGAGAGAGAGGCAGGAGCGACAGATTCATTAACACTGAATCACTGCCTGTGAGACGCATGTCAGCTTTACATAATTCATGAATTTATTGCACATAAACATACATCTAATACACACAAATATCAAATATGCTCCGCTGCCAGGGACAATATTTCACTCAGATACAATACATTATTCATAGACTATCGAACTGTAGAGTTTTTTTTTTCCCACTGAACATGCACCGAAAACTTTCTGAACCATAATAATATATGATTCAACAAATCAACAACATACGATTTGGGCATTTAGATTCTTGCGAGCCAATTCGTTATTTCACGCAACTCCAGTTGCGTAAATTGATTACTGATTAAAATGAATACGATTCATTTCAAAAAGTAACAATTTGTTGATAACAATTTCATTTTTCGCTACCGTACCTCCATCTAGTTAACATAAAAAACTGCATGAGAAATAGATGTGGGAAAAGTGCCAAAAATTGAAAAAGCACTAACATCGACCCACAGCAGATGTGGGCAGTGTCTCAGCCCTGCGTAGGCACCATGCATACACAATGATGCATTTTACATATTAAACTTGAGAGAGAGAGAGAGAGAGAGAGAGAGAGAGAGAGAGAGAGAGAGAGAGAGAGAGAGAGAGAGAGAGAGAGAG
>JAOUQZ010000008.1:5283209-5306013 GCA_028564935.1 Neosilurus hyrtlii | reverse complement strand
GGGAGAGAGAGAGAGAGAGAGAGAGAGAGAGAGAGAGAGAGAGAGAGAGATAGAGATTTGGGGAATTAAAGTCTCAGATCATGGCCGGTGTAGTGGTTAGCAGGTGCACCACAAAGCAAGAAGGTCCTGGGTTCGAGTCCCGGGCTCAGCTGTATGGAGTTGGCTGTGCTTACATGGATTTTCCCCAGGTACTCCAAATACATGCACAGTAGGCCAATTGGCTGTTCCAAATTGCCCCTTGGTGTGAGTGTGAATAGTTGTGTGGGTGTTGGCCCTGTGATGGTCTGGCGAAGTGCTCAGGGTGTACCATGCTTTCATCCAGTGTTGGCTGAGATAGGCTCCAGCCCTCCTGTGACCCTAATAGGATTAAGCGGTTTGGCAAATGAGTGAGTGAGTCAGTGAGTGAGTGACAGTAAAATAAAGCTTCTGGAAAGAAAAGGAGATTAAACTGAAAAGTGAATCTACAGAGTGAATTATCGTCTGTCTCTGAGTTTTAAGTTTTCCATCTTTGAAACTGTCACAATCTATACTTTTAAATCTGTATCTGGACAGATAGGAACATATCCTGGTTCAATGCTATGTACATGAGATAATGGTGGTATGGAATGCATAACTAAATTAATTGTCTGGAGTCGCTTATTTGCTGAACCGGTTTATCTTATTGAGGCCGCGGAGAGGCTGGAGGATATCTCAACTGACTCTGGTCATAGGCAGTGTACACCCCGAACAGCTTGCCAGATCATCACAGAAGCAACAAACGCACAACCATTCACACTCACACGTAGGAGAAATTGGGAACAGCCAAGTAGCCTCATTTGCAAGTCTTTGGACTGTGAAAGGAAACCGGAGAACCCAGAGGAAACCTATGCAAGCATAGCGAGAACCTGCAAACTCCACACAGAAACACCTGAGCCTCGGATTTGAGCGCAGGACCTTCTTGTGAGGTGGACATGCTAAACACTGCGCCACCATGTCGCCCTGCTAAATGCATTGACTTATGGATATAAGGCTGGATCAAAAAACAACAAAAAAAATTCGGTTTCACATCAGCGCCTGCACCCAGAAATTTGGCACCACATCTATTTACTCGTTTATTTCTTTTTTGAAAAACCACACACAAAACCTCAGAAAAGGCCTCAGACAAGGTAAAAACGACACAACACAATTTCGTGATTAGATGCTGTGACTGTAATTCTGAGATTAGTTTAGTTCTGTTTGAAATAGTTTCAGAGTTTAATACTTATAATGTACAGGCTCATGTTAAAGACTGGTCATCTCGGGCATATTGTATAGCTTCAGTCACTTTACCTACCTGCATTTAGCTTTAAAAACGTTTGGGCTTCGAAAGTCACCTCATTTTTAAACAAAACAAAACAAAACAAAACAATTTAGGTTTTCAAAAAGTTCTGATGAGAAATTGGGAATTTTTTTATCCGCCCTAAAAGAAATGACTTTTGAACACTGAGGTGACCAATGAACAAATATTACACTTTTCCTTGGACTTCCATTATAAGTATGTGTCTTATAACTAATCTATTAATCTATTAATAATCTACTGCCTAAATAAATAGAAATGCATAAGAAATACCCATGGTAATCCTACATACATCATAAATGCATTAGAAATTAGATTGAAAAATGTTGGAGTATCCCTTTAAGAAGCTGCAAAGCATGGACTGTGCATGTGCCTGTGTGTATGTGAGAGAGATAGCGGAAGATAGCTGCCGGCTTGCACCTTAAATCCTGGACACTGCTGTAACCTTTCGGAGGGGAGCCTGAACAAGCTGACATTTAGCAGGACTCTGTAGCTTTGCCCTGCCTCTGCAAGACCCTGCAGACTGCCTGGGGGAAGACAAGCCTCTAACCTTTAGCCTGGTCTCTCTCTCTCTCTCTCTCTCTCTCTCTCTCTCTCTCTTTCTCTTTCTCTCTCACACACACACACACACACACATACATATGCAACCACCCACCTCCCCCACACACATATATACACACGCATAGACTTTCATAAACATACACATAATACAAGAAAAGAAAAGGTCATCTTTAGAATCAGGGTTTTTTTATTATTTGAGATTTGCTAACACGAGGAAAGTGGGATAAACGATGTTACAGCTGGTACAAGGAGATAGACAGCGTTTTCCTGTCATGCAAGAACTGAAGTGATGACAACCGAGCCAAGTGCATTTCCTGCAGTCTGCAATGTGTGAGTCAAAGGAGCTTGAGGAAAATATTAATCTGAATCTGTCTCGGTACCCTCATCCACTTGATTAGGTTGGCCCATGCAGAGGAAGTTATTGTAGACCTGAGACCCAACAGATAGGGACATGGCCTCGGGTGTGCGAAGGCCAAGGCTGCCAACCCCATCCTGAGAGTGGCCAGATGTTTGGAGCTGTGTGCCAAGGCCTGGAGCGAAAAAACAGATGGCATTTGGGTGATCTATCCTGTATACCCCCCTTCCAGTTTCAACAAACACAAATCCAGACATCTATGTATGCTTTCCTGACCCAAACCATTTATTCAAGACGTCAGTGAGAAAGCCACAGTTGAAATGATGTGAGCTTAATAACTTTCTCCTTGTCGCCGCGAGGTGCTCTGCGATGCCGTGGGACACTGTTCTCCATTTTGGAGGAGGCAGGCAGGGGGTAGCTGTGGGATGTAAGCTTACCTGTCCTTGATCATTTCCTTCCCCAGCAGAGACAGGTTTTTCTTGGGATCGGTGGGGTAGTTAATGAGGACGGCAGGGCTCTCTGTGGTGAGAGGAATGGGGTTGCTTATTATGCGGACTCGAACAGAGCTGCTCTCTCGTTTTATATAAAATCGGAATTACTGCAGCTCATAAAACTTTTTCATTTCTGTCCTATTTCCAAGTGAAGCGAGTCTCAGGTATAAGCCCCAGTCAGGTGTTTGTGCAGGCAGCAATCTACATTTTTATTCAGGAACAACAAAACCAACTAAATCCCTATATAAAAGTATAATAGGGTTGTTACCCATATTTCTTTTTTCTCCTCCAGGCACCATTTATTCAGAGTGCTTTATCATTGTCTTATGTCAACCTTGCAATTTCGGAAACAACCATGCTTGCATAAGTATTCACCCCCTTAAAATACTTGCACATTGTCGTTGAGTACGAATTTGTAGTTTTAATGTAATAATTAGTTGCAGAGCATTCACTTCTGTGCAATTAGAGTGTCACATGACCTTAGGCCCCTGCATATGTTAGGGTATATCCCTAAGCAAAGAGCCCCATGAAAGAGCTAC
The DNA here is from genome assembly GCA_028564935.1 of Neosilurus hyrtlii. Taxonomy (NCBI): domain Eukaryota; kingdom Metazoa; phylum Chordata; class Actinopteri; order Siluriformes; family Plotosidae; genus Neosilurus; species Neosilurus hyrtlii. Next base: position 5,302,752 of record JAOUQZ010000008.1, on the reverse strand, counting down.
CAAAAAAGTTTTGGAATTGTATCAATCAGCAAGGAGTTTAAAAATATATCAAGCCTTGAACATCCAATGGAGAGCCATTATATTAAACAATATGGCCCCATATTTCACCCAGAGGAGGGCATTAGTCAGAGAAGCAACCAGGAAGCCAAGGACAACTCTGAAGTAGTTGGAGAGATCCATAGCTCAGATGGGAGAAACTGTTCACAGAACAATCATAACCCAGACACTTTTATTAAAGAGCCATTATTGAAAAAAGGTCAGATGAAATACCATGTTGGAAAAGTTGTCTGGTCTGATGAGATCCAAAGTTATTACCGCCACCAATCTACTGAATACAACAGATGTTTTTGTGTATATTCATGATGTACACTGCACTGTCTCCCCAAAAAGTCACCACCAGGATTTAAATGAGTAAATAGGAACGAACCTTTGATTGGATAATAGCTGCAGTGGCAGCTGGCACCATGTTACATAACCATAACTGATGCAGTGAGTGCCTTCGCATATCTTAAACAACCATAGTGGAAGATATACCTGTGGAAAAGATTTTATTGTATTTCAGAAGGGTTAAATGATTTGCCTGCATCAAATAAATCAAACCTTTAAAAAGATAACTGCCACTAAGGATAATCTTCATGCAAGAAATGTGTGCCTGACCGAATATCTTGTGTAGTCGGGTTGTATGAAAAAAAATTACATTAGAACTCAGTTATGATTAATAGAGAAATTAAGAGCATTTGCACACACACAATGCATTGAGAACTCACAGGATTGTGAAAACACAGCTGTGTGGCCATAAGAAAACCGAATATAAATAATAAAACCGAAATAAAAGCCTTCAGTTTGCTAGGGAGCATCATGATCGGGCTCTGAAGCAAGAAAAAAGGTTATGTGATCTGATGAGTCCAGATTTACCTCGTTCCAGTGTGATGGGAGTGTCAGGGCAAGAACGGAAGTGCATAAAGTGATGTACCCATCATTAATAGTCCATACTGTACTGTGTTATGATATGGGTTTCTTCAGTTGGTCAGGTCGAGGCTCAGCAACATTAATATGGCAATGAAATGAAGTCAGCTGATGACCTGAATGTACTGAATGACCAGGTTATCCCATCAATGAAGTTTTCTTTTCCACGGATATTAAATTCAGGCTCAAGCATTAAAAGAGTGGTCCAGGGGACATTAGGAATCATGTTCACACCTGAACTGGCACCACAGAGTCCTGACCTTAACACTACTGAGAATCTTTGGATGTGCTGGCTAAGGCTTCATGCAACTCTCCCATCCTCAACACAAGAATACAATATAAGAGTGCATGACTTATTTTTTTTGGCAGGGCAGAGTGTGTATTCCCAATTAAAATCCATTTCAGTTTCAAGTTACAATGCTACTAAAAGCTGTGGAAAAGGTCAAGAGCCTAAACAATTGCATAAGACACTGTAAAAGTAAAATAAACCCATTTAGACATTCTGTGGTATGATAAATGAGCGTGGAGATAACATTCAGTAAGTTAATTATCGATGTACGCTTGATCTGAGCATTTTATTACCGATTCTTAATTGCTAACATCTGCAGTATTGTTGCCTAATTAAGAGTTTTCCCAGAATGCAACAGTGAAGGGAGAACTAACAAACACGGAATAGCGATGATTTTTCAGGGTTCATTTTGTGAATAAATTTAATTACATAGAGGGAAAGCGACATGCTACTTCCAGACATGAGGCGGGACACACTTTCTAAGATACACTATAATTTTTCGATTTAGTGAAATCTAATTAATTTCCAAACAACAAATGAATTGGCATCAGCACATCCACTCTCATTTACACAATTAGTGCACTTCACAGCTGTTCCTGCCTGTGTGAACAAACAACAACAACAAAAAAAATGGAGCAGTTTGTCAGTTGTAGTCAGGCTGGCTATCATTTCATTCTAAAGGGAGGATGGAGGGAGAGTGAGATAAAGCAGAAATAAGCTGAGCCTGAACAAAAATCTCTGCACAAATGCATATGTTCAACTATTCACCCACTTGTGCACAGAGATAAACCAGCCATCCCTCTCTGCTTGTTTACTGAATGGCTGTGTATTTTTCATTCTCGGCGTGTACACAGGTGGTTACGATTACTTCAGAAGCAAATGCGACTTACGCACTCAGCCTACTTTGCATGTAAGAGCCAGCCATTTCAGTTCTAAAATCCAGGTGATATGTTTTTTATTCATACAGAATCAAATACTTGTATGTAATAACCTACCGTGAAGTCAACCCAAGTGCATAAAAAAGCCTAATGGATTTCTGTGATAGGTGAGGGCTGCTTACAGTGTTTATACTCTAACGAATGGGGAACAAACACTTTATAGAGTGGATAAGCAGCACAGGCCTAACATGCAATGATCAGTGAGCAATCAGACCTAGAAGAGTGATAATATATTATGGAAAGGACATGATTACTATACTATAGTATAGGATCAGTACAGCATTTAGTGACATATGGACTAATGTTCCATTCAGAGTGAAGTGATATTCATGGCCCTGATCAACACACACACACACACTTTTATTAAAAAATAAATAAAGCAACATGGCTTTTAGTCTGGGCGGACTCTTCCCTTGACTTCATGATGTCTGAAATTGATCTGTGTCTTTTGTAAATAAACTTGATGTGCATTCTGCCCTTAACTTAAGTGCTTTTCAGATGCACATAGCTGAGAGCTATGGAATATCAAGCACTTCTACATGGCAAAACACGACATTGCATTGTAAGTCATCAGTAACCCTCCCATTACTATTTTTACACTGTACTTATTTATTTATTTATTTATTTATTTATTTATTTTTCATATCTAAATCCCACCCGTGAAGTATTTCCTTTGTTATTGCATGTCCACCACCAAGCAGGGAGGGGTATAATCATGCACATGCCCACCTTCGTGACATGCAGTGCTGCCACCTGTCTCTTTTCTAACTGCTGCGTATGCGTTTTTGGGGGTGGCCTAACACACTCAGAGCGAAGGTGCTATCCGCCCCCTCGTACGAATGAACCAATGATTGGCTGGCTATCGCTGGGAGTGACAGGGAAGTGAGCGTATGCCATCCCTCCCTCCTGTGAAAATGTGGATTTAGCCAGCGTCAGATTTCACAAAACCTTGGGATTTCTCTTTCCACAGTCAATCGAGTGACCGTACGGTTCACCAGCAAAGGCGAAGGATCAACAGCATTTGCTCAGGTCGACCTGGACCCTCTGACTGGTGTCTTCTGATTTTTATGAGGACTGTTGACAATCCTCGTGCTTGTTTTAATATATAATAAAATTTCTTCTTTTTTTTCTACAAATTTATTTTTTTTAATTTAGTTTTTATTACATTTTTTATTAAAATAAATGTGACAAATATGTGTGTGTGTGTGTGTGTGTGTGTGAACTCCACTCCACACAAAAGCCACTGTTTTTTTCAAATGTTCCAAGAAAACTTTTATTTTTTTTTTGGTATACTGTATCCTTAATCCCACAAAGGAAATTATTGCCTCTGCATTTAACCCATCCAAAGTCTAAAGTGAGCACACACACACTGGGGGTTCCTGGAGAGCAGTTTGGGGTTAGGTGCCTTGCTCAAGAGCACTTCAGCCATGAAGGTGGAGGAAGGAAAGGTGAGGCACACACCCCACCCACTTTTCCTGCTGGTTCGGGAATCGAACCAGTGACCTTTCGGTCCCAAACCCCCTTCTCTAAACATTAGGCCACGACTGCCCTGTATACACCACATTTTGTTGACAAGTTTATGTTAGGAAATAGCTTATGCCCTGTGACTGCCAAAATCCAGAAACTTGAGGTCAAGTGCAAAGGCTCCTCAAAACAAACAAATTATTTTGCTAGTATGGCTGCCAAATGAGGATCACACCTCCGTTTAGATCAATATAAATATGAAACAGTGTGCATGATGCCAATAACTCTGTTAGACTGCAAATAAGATGAGGGAATGTCTTTTTGCTTCAGTGATCTACAATGCACCTCCTTTCTCATTACTCGGGCAATGGATTTCCTATATCGTTATAGGAGATACACTGCACTAGACTTGGATCACATTCTGCAAATAGAAAAGGGTGCAGTTTGTTTACGCAGATGAGAACACCCTTATCGCAATGGAGTGTGGACCAAAACAACCAATCTGAGAGTGTCTGAGCAAGGCGACCTCAGTTCAGTTCCAAGAGAATACTAGTGTGGAGTGAGGAGATTTGACTCTAAATCAACCCAACCGCAGGAAGTGAAGTGAACCAAACATGGCATATATTATGGGATGTGAGCTGCATTTTTTGTCGATGCAAACTGCTAAACTGAGCTGCAAGGCACAAACTGAGCTAAAGGACTCACGCAGAAATGCCATGTGTTCTAGATATTTGGACAGCCAGTCACAAAGTGAAAATACATGCTGGATGGATAGACTAAATGTTTTCTCCTAGTTATTCATGTAATTGTCTATGCATTTATGTAGTGTAAGGTCTACGTTCTAAATGAAGTGGTGATTCAAGCAATTTTTGTGAGAACTATTTCCTGTCACTGTATTTAGTTTTTTTTTTTTTCCTAAATATATTTTGAGACTCAAACCCCAGCAAGTAAAGCATCAGTTTCACTGTGATTCATGCATAGAAAATGAAGTAATAGGAGTGAAAGCACCAATTTGAACCAAACTGAACTGAATCAGGGAGTCCATTCCTTCAGCTGGTGTTATTGTCATTACCATTACAAAAGCTGTAACAAAAAAAAAAAAAAAAAAAAAAAAAAAAAAGGTCAAGGTAACCTTTTCAAAACAAGCCTACACACGCCTAGCTTTCCCAGAAATCCATCAACTGTGCAGCATTTATCATGCAAACGTCAACAGTATATGAAAATCCTGACTGCAGGATAGAAGTGAATCTGTCGTCAGCATCATGCAGCTGAGGAACCTGCCTCAGTGCCTCAAGGTATTCTGCTTCAATCAATGCTTGTATATAAACCCATTCTTGCCTCTTATGTGTGCACATTTTAACAATATGTTGTTCGCACCTGCCTTACTGAAAGTCATGCATACACCCAGTGGGCTTCATATGAATAAAAAAAACATACAAAATTTTAATTTTTGTGTGAAGCAGCTCTAATTTATTGTCATATTTTGAAAGCTCAGGCATTTAATCACATTTCATATACACTCCACTCATAGGTGTCTCCTGAACCTCTCTTAGTCTGGACCTTCACCTAGGACCTGTTTGCCTTGGGTGACTCTACCAGGGGCATAATGCCGCCGACAACATAGCTCCTAGGTTCATTAAGACACGCAAACCCCTCCACCATGATTAGGTAGTGACCAAAAGAACAAGATCGCAGATACCAGCTACTGAAATGAGCTTCCTTTGCAGGGTGGCAGAGCACTCCCTCAGAGATAGGGTGAGAAGCTCGGCCATCTGGGAGCAGCTCGGAGTAGAACCACTGCTGCTCTGCGTTGAGAAGAGCCAGATGAGGTGGCTCGGGCATTTGATTAGAGTGCCTCCTGAACGCCTCCCTGGTGTGGTGTTTAGGGCATGTAAAACCGGGAAGAGACTCTGGGGTCGAGCCAGAACACACTGGTGGGACTGTCTCTTGGCTAGTCTAGGAACGCCTCGATGTCCTCCCTGGAAGAGCTGGTATAAGTAGCTGGGGAGATTGACATTTGGACCTTTCTGCTTAGGGTGCTACCCCACGACCTGACCCCGGACCAAGCGGAAGAAGGTGATGATACTACACAAGAACTGATTGGTCTTGGAAAAATAATTAGTCACTGACGGCGAGGAGGATATTGCTGAACAGATGGAACCAGAGAGAGAAATCGCTGCCGAAAGGAGAAGTGTGTATCTGTAGTTCAGGGAACTAAAGGCTCAGCTTGAGATAACCAACAAAAAAACGTGAATGAATAAATATTTTATGCAAATGGCTGTCTTAATAACTTAAGCTCTAAATCTACATTTCTAAATCTACATCCGGGGTGGCAGTGTGGTATAGTGGTTAGCATGTCCGCAACAAAATAATAAGGTCCTGGGTTCGAGTCCTGGGCTTAGCAATGGAGCTCTGAGTGGAGTTTGCATGTCCTCCCTGTGCTTGCATGGGTTTCTTCTGGGTACCCTGGTTTCCTCCCACAGTCCAAAGACATGCATATTAGGTTGTTTGACTGTTCCACATTGCCCCTCTGACAGTGGGTGTGAATGGTTGAGTGGGTGATGGCTCCAGTATTCAGATTATATGACTGTATTCAGATTAAACGGTTCGACGAATGAATGAACGACTAAATATTCAGCGATATTTTCAGCAATATCCACCAGTCCTGAGGTGAATAATTGTTTTAGTATATACTACACAAAACATTTGCAAACTAAAATGAGATTTTATGGTTTATTTTTCCTGGGATAGTGAACCAATCAGATTGCGCTGTTTCCATGTAGTAAATACTAATTAACAGTGAAATTGATGCTAAATAAAAGTGTTAGCTACTTTTCTAATGTAAATTCTCTTTAATGGTGTACTAATGCTGAATTACATTGGTCAGATAATTTGTTAAAATAAAACCAGTTACTAGAGACTTCATGCAAAATGTTTACTCATAAACATATGTGATGATTATAAAATGTGTATTTATATACATAGATCTCGATATCAAGTTGATAAAACACTTAAGACAAGAGTTTTGCTGACAATAATTTGTTTTTATTCTGCTCACATGTAAGACGGTTTTTACTCTGGAGCACAGAGTACTTCTGGTCAGCGTAATTAGATAGTTATCATGCAGTACGGTAGCTTCCCATGTATGGCTAATTGGAAAAGCAGGACAAGAAAAATACTGAGCACCTCAAGAAGATTCACTGCGGTTCTTACCTGAGCACTAGGAAGGAATAACCTCGACATGAACAGTTGCTGACCCTTATTTACAGTGAGTTTACTTTGACATGTTGCATGGTAGTGTAGCGAGCAGCATAGCTGCCTCACAGCTCTCAGCTCCTTGGTTTGATTCCCAGCTCAGGTTACTGTCTGTGTGAAATATGAAATTCACAATCCTCCTCCACATTCAGAAACTTTTTCTTGTTCCACAGCGGGGCCACTGAGGGGTTTGACAAGCATACTTCTCACCACTCAATTTTTAAGGAGATGACGGTTACTCCTTTCTTTATAAAAGTCGCTGTGTGGGATTTCTCTGAGTTCTCCAGTTTCCTTCTGCCTCCCAAAAAACAAGCTGGTAGCGGGAGTGACAGCGCTAAAATATCCATAGTTGTGAATAAGTACACACTGTGTGTATACATGGTGCCCTTTAGTGGACTGGCATCATACCTATGTTTACTTCATGCCCAGTACTCCCAGCATATGCTCTTAATCCACCATGACTCTGACCAGGATAAAGCAGTCAATGAAGATGAATGAATGAATAATATGACATGCAATGTTTCCACTACTATGTGATAGTTTATCAGTGAGATATCAGTAATACAGTTTTCACATCTGGACAACAGTATCATTATCAAAGCAGCAGTGATTTTCTCGTGGGTTATATTTTATATAAACCCAGATGCTTTGATGACGTTGTAACATAACCACTCTCCATTCACAGCATGGCATCCAAGTAGTCATACAATATACAAATACATACTGGCTCTAATTTTACTTTGGGGTGAAGCAACTTTAAAATCCAAAACGATAATCACAGAGTATACGGAATGCCGCCATTCCTAATTTCATGACTTGTGAGCTTTTTAATATCAGAAAAAGGAACAAATGTGCTACAAGACTGAATATGGCAAGTAGCAGAAGTCAAAAATCTGCAATTCCAATATTCCTACAGGAAACTGCATCAGTATAGTAATTCACAGACATGTGCATCTGGACAGGATTAAAATTCAGATGAGAAATTCAGATAAGCGCAGAAGGTAATTCAGCCTGTAAGCGTACCAGAGGAGAATCGAGAAAAATGTAGACATGACTGATCTGGGGTAGTGATAAAGACAGAAAAGCGCTTGTAAAATAAAGCCCCATGTAAATTCAGGCCTTAATAAGTCATAGCATGACCTTTCAACTGATATCTGATGTACCTGAAATATATTTCGTATATAATAAAAAGAAATTTGACTGGTTTGTAATCTTGGGATAACAGACATTATTATATGCTACACAGGAATGGTGGTGGTCTGATTCGTCCCATTTCTATGGATTACAGGTTATCATTACAAGAAGGTAATGCTTGAATCAAAACGGTGGACACTCATAGTATGTCGAAGTAACTTAAAGCAAGCGACATCATCATTGTCATTCTTCAATAAGGAAAAATAAACAATAAAAATCCCTTTTCCCCTTGTGTTTCAATGTGGTATAGACTAAAACTTTGTTCATTTATTAATTTTCTGAAACGCTTAATCCGAAGTAGGGTTGCGTGAACGCTGGCGACCATCTCGGCCGACTCTGGGCGAGGGCAGAGTACACCCTGAACAGCTTGCCATGCCATCGCAGACACTAAAACTTTGAATAAGTGTAAATATTCACAGGTAAGGAGTGTGACACAAACACACACACACACACACACACTCACATACATATACATATACGTATATATATATATTTAGCTCTACTCCGACGTATCGAGCACTGTTTTACGGAAAATCGACTCAAGATCTTATATATATATATATATATATATATATGTTCAGGATATGCCCAATGTTGGCTGAGTTAGGCACCAGCCTTCCCGCGACCCTAATTGGATTAAGCGAATCATCAAATGAGTGAGTGAATGAAGTGAATAAACGGCGACATACATTGTAAGCAAGGCTCTTTTAATAGTTTGCATGGAAAAAGCCGATCAGTTTGTCTGTGGTATCCATAAGTACACCTGCTATCCATATCTATTTAACCTTTTTTGTTTTCTATGTGAATTATTAAAGTGGGATTGTGAATAACACAGAGAAACTATTCTCTTGATTGACAGGTTAAACAATTGCCTTTTTTTTCTGCTTAGAAATTATTAAATAAAAAATATAGACAAATACGTTACTGACCAAAAAAAACTAATTAGTTAATGATGAAATTAAGCATTTTGTGCTTGATAAAGATACACCAATTATTTACTAAAATATCATAACTGATTATTTACAAGGGAAAAACTGTCAATCAAGTCATCAGGCTTAGATGCACTTCCAGATAATGCAAAAAATGTCTTTGTCATAAATTATTAAATAAGGCATGCTTACAATTTATTTCCCTGTGTATCCTAAAGTCGTGCCTTCATCATATTTTTCAAGTTTGAAAAGTAGAGAGAAACCATTTAAATGAATAAGACAAAATATTATGACTTTTTGTTGAGGAACGTGACCTAATATAAGGAATCTGTCAGTGTCAAAAGTATGTGCACATCTAGGATTTGAAAAAAAAAAAATTCTGAGGAAGGAATTCAAGGTCAGTTACCCTCCTGAAGAGCTACCCAACAAGAATCACTTAAAATAAAACCTGTGTAATAACCAGCAAGGTCACAAGGGACCCCAGGGTCACCTCTATGCAGTTCAGCTCCAGGCATTGGCCATCAAAAGTCCACCATCAGGACACTTAACAACAATGAAGTGCATGGTACGATTGCCAGGAGAAAGCTACTACTCTCCAAAAATAACACTGCTGTCCACCTGCAGCTTCTTAAAGAGCCAGAGAACAATTGGAGAAGAGTTTGTGAATGATATGGCCAATATGAACCTAACCACACAAAATGTTTTCCCAATCAATGGTTAAAGATGAATAAATCGAATATTTTACGATGACAAGGTCAGAATCCTTGCTGGGTCAGAAATGGAGGAAGGATTCTGTAAATGTTCTCTTGTCTCAAACCAATCTGAACAATCAAACCATTCAGGCTGGTAAACTATTGTGACATGTTCATAATCGTATTTGTCACAGTCTATATCATGAAAACTATGAACTACTCACTCACTTTCCCACTCATTTCCAAAATCACTTAATCCTATTAGGGTTGTGGGGCGAAGGCGGGGTACCCCCTAAACAGCTCATCAGATCATCGCAGGGCCAACACACACAGCCTTTAACACTCACATTCTCACCTAGGGCAAATTGGAACAACCAATTAGCCTAAGATACATGTCTTTGAACCCATACAAGCACGGCGAGAACGTGCAATCTCCACACAGAAGCACCCTCGCTGAGCCCGGGTCTCAAAGCCAGGATCTCCGTCTCCACGAGACTGACGTGCTAACATAGGTGTGAGCGTGAATCGTTGTGTGTTTTGGTCCTGTGATGATCTGATGAGCTGTTCAGGGAGTACCACGCCTTTGACTAGTGTTGGCTGAGACCCTAATAGGACTGAAGAGTACCTGTGGTAAATTATTGTTACTAGCTATTTAAAAAGATCACGTTTGATATTAGTGATTCCTTCTGGCAACATCAGTCCTTGCCCCTTGTCAAAGTACATGTAAGTGCTGCAACCCTAGGCATGGTCAGACACATGGTGCCTTCGTGATTGGCTGTTCCAGCCTGGTAGGGACACAAACTCGTTGAATTGGCTGGGTTACGTCACTGACCCAGTGCATCATAACATATTATCGGCCAGTGTTGAACTGCACAAACAACAAGCGCAGAAGTCACGGAAAACATTTATTTTGGTGCCATGTTGGCAAAACGTTAGCTGCATGAACCATTTTGGATTTACCATCAGGCACATCTCTGGCAGCCTTTCTTCCTCAGAGTCACTAGAATGTGACGTCTCACTTTCTCCATAAGACTCCTCCCTCTCTGGTTCAAACAGGTAACCATTTACACCCATTTCCTCCAAATTGCTTGCCAAAGTTGCTTTTTGAACACGTTTATTATTATTTTTCTTTTTTTGATCACCTTAAATGTCACTCACTAAATAGATCTGCTTGTTTACTTGCACTGGACAACCCCGCCCAATGGGTCCATGTCACGTCCTGGAAAAAACATCTGCTTACCATTGGTTTAGCCACTGCTAGTAATCTACGGGATATAATGACCCAAGTTTTGTGCTTTTTAAGGTCATTTATGTTAAAACAAGCGTCTGTATCACTTAAACATATTACATACACACAGTGTAGGGATGCACAATACCAGTAGTCTTTAAGTGGTGTGGCGAATGAGTGACTGAGTGTTTGCACATTTCAGGTTTCAGCTTCATTACAGAAACTGAATGTCACTGAAAAACCATCTGGTCCTTATAACTAGTATCTTTGATATACATGAAAATCAGTGCTAAGTTGTGCATAATTGTTATAATCCCTCTCACTCACTCATTTTGTTTTATTAACTAAAAGTACTACTTCTTCCTCCTTGAGTTAAACGTCTCATTTTCCTGGCACTTTTTTTTAATTCACCATCCTGCTCCACAATTGGAAACATTTTCTTGTTCCATGTAGGAACCACTGAGGGGTTTGACAGGCGTATTTCTCACCACTTAGTCTTCAGAAAGATGACAGTTACTCCTTTTTTCATGTAACCTGCCGGAAAGACATGGCGTGGTCTGGGAGCAAATGAACAAATCCCCCCCCCAAAAAAACCCCATCGAAATGATGATGCAATTTATATTACAGTAAATGATATCAGCAGTGCTAATATTGAGCTTGATCGTACACCATGCTGTAGTACTTTTTGCAAAACTGAAGCTTACAAGAGCTAAGAAGCATAAAAAATACACTGGAAGGTGGTGATGAAGGAAAAGAAGAGGAGAGGAATGACAAACAGAATGGGTAACTGCATGGAACTCTGGGTAGTGAACTCCACTCCTCTCACTGCTCTCTGTGGGAGGAGAAGGCAGCGTCTGGCAGGCTTGTAGAAAAGATAAGCGAGTTATCGCTACACAGTTTATTGGGAAGCGTGTCCCCCCATTAATCAAGGAGCTGGAAAGATGGAGTATTCCACTCACCTTTCACTTTGTTTTTCGATGCCGCTGCTGGAATAGGAGAGCACAAACATGAGGGGAAAGGGTGAGAACGGGTGAGGAAAATATGGAGGAAGAGAAAAGGGGAGAAAACAATTGATTAGAGTAAGCTATACTCAGACACCAGCCAGCTAGCAAACTCTTTATTCTGCTCTACAAAACTGATTATATAAATAAATATCTCAGCAGAATGTGGTCCATTGTGTGTAGCAGATTTAAACTACAAAACTAATGTTAAGTGATTCCGTTCACCGATTTCCCCTGATTCACATCTATTATCATAATTGCATATAATTAAATTTGATAAAAGGTCTTCAAGTAAAAAGCTAAAAATGAATACATCCCAATTCTATAGAAATAAAATATGACACAATGCATCTGTTCCACTGTTTAAACAGTGTCAGCATAATCTTTCTCCCGAAAACCCTTTACGCCGTGAGATTGGTTCGGCAACGACGCTGGATAAGAGTTGCAGTGTCAAATTGCAATGCTCTGCTGTGCTATTAGCTTTTGATTGGCTATTGATCACAGACAACACTCCACAAGAGCCTCCCAATTAGCAATGCACTGGATGTGTTTGATGCTTTCAAAGGGACAAGCGCCTGAATAAACATTAATATAATTATGCTATTTGATCTTTTGATTTGTTTGTGCGGCTGTCTTTTGCACAGTCCAGACTTCCAAAGCATGCCCTATGACAGCATGAGGACAATGCAAAATCATTTTTGGTATACAAATTTATTCTGTACAGAGCTCTATAAACGCACAAGATGCTCCACAAATAGATCCTGAATAGATTAAGCTTTGGCAAATGTGAAAAATAATTCCAGTCCTGCCCAAACATACAAAAAAGTCAGTACTATTAAAAGAATAACACCTTAGCTTTATTTTAATAGTTGTATTATTTTACAAATATACATATTTGTATATATTATCATATTTCATAGTTTGACTTCATCATCAGGTTACTCTTCATGATCAGCAGGGTTAAACATGTCAATTGCTTGCCAAACCATTTAATCCTATCAGGGTCACAAGGAGGCTGGTGCCTATCTCAGTTGACACTTGATGAAATGAGCTCGTCTGACTATTGCAGGGAAAACACACCTACAGCCATTCACACTCACACCTAGGGTCAATCTGAAACACCCAATTAGCCTAAAGTACTGTCCTTTAACGTCTTTCGTCTGTGGGAGGAAACCAGAGTACCCAGAAGAAAACCCATGCAAGCACAGGGAGAACATGACAACTTGCACAAAACATGCACAGAAACACCCCAGCCTAGGAATTGAACCCAAGACCTTCTTGCTGTAAGGTGGATCTGCTAACCACCGTGGTACACTGCCTGGTTAAACATGTCTAGAGACAAAGAAGATGCTAGTTAGGGTTAAATAAATAATTATTTTCTCCGGGTGAGCTCCTGAAGACTTTATCTTTAACCCTAACTTGACCCATGTGAAAGATCTAATCAGGTCTTCACTTCAAAGTCTTAAGCCTTGATTAGATGTTTAGATGGTCAGGTGGGCATGAGTATGGTTGGACTGAAGGTCTTCAGGAAGGTAGATCTCCAGGATTGGGTAACCCTGCTATAGACTATTTAGTGATATCCACCACCAAGATGGAATGTTGAGGGAGCTATTCAGTGCATAATATTTAATTATTTTTATGAGTACTTGCAGTCTATAAATTGCGAATCAGGGTGTATCCGACTCATTGATTGAATGAATTTGAGCTGTTTTTAGTTAACATGCTATAAAAGTTTAATGCACTATAACAAATCATTTTGAGTCTTCATTTCTCACTAAACTGAGTTTACAAGAAGACCAGTTGCACTGGGATATGACCTTTTGTGGGTCTTGGCTTTTACCAGGGGGCGGCATGCTGCGGCTCACAGCAAAAAAGGCCTGGGTTCGATTCCCAGCATGGGCGCTTCTGTGTGGAGTTTGCATGTTCTCCCCGTGCTTGCATGGGTTTCCTCTGGGTATACCAGTTTCCTCTCACAGTCCAAAAAAAAAAACATGCACAGCAGGCTAACTGGCTGTTCCTAGGTGTGAGTGTGATTGAGCGGGTTGAAGGGTTGTGTGAGCGTTGGCCCTACTATGGCCTGGCGAGCTGTCCAGGGTGTGCTGGAGATGGGTGTCGGCTGAGATGGGGTCAGCCTTCCCTCGACCCCAATTAGGATTAAGTGTCTTAGAAAACGAATGAAAGAATAACTTTTACCAGTTTTGTTCGTTCTGTTTTCTACAAGCTCAGCATTAACGTTATTCAAACTTGCATTCTTTGGAAAAAAAAAATAAGTCTGTACACTACATCTCTCTACTTGCATCACTAATTTATTTACTTGTTCCTCAAAGAATAAACTTTATGTGAATATTCTGAAGTTAGATGTTTGATTCACTTTGATTGATTGCAGTGATAATGCATCGTGCACTGATATGCAACTGGAATAAAAAAAGTAACAACGCCTAAAGGGAATTTTTTTTTTTAAAGTGCTTATTAACCTTGTTAGTTTGGTCTGTACAGAGAAATCTCATTCCTTGATCTTTTTGCACATGCCATGGTTTTGGCTCGACCTGTATTAAAGACCTCAGGCTGAGATTTCTCTGTAAAGACCTTGTGCTCGATTAATAAGTAATTTTTATTATGAGATAACGAACCAATCAGATCGTGTCATTGCTGTGCTGTTTACACTCATATTATTCATGCACATTGCAAGGATAGAACACCACAGCACAGAGTCAAAAAGATGCGAACACAATGTGCTTCATTAGAAAGTACATTAATAAAGAAATAGATCACATATTTCAGTACCATGTTTTTAGCTTTATGTTTCCAGATATTTCACTTGGCTGCTGGACTACCAGTGGAATGTCCATCCCTGAATGAATAGCAGTGTTCATGCTAAGAAATCTTAAAGGTTTTATTTCTTTAATACACTAGGTTTTTATTTGTGTCACGCATGCATAAATAGCATCAATACCCCCAATCATCCCCACCCACACATATGCACACACAGATAGTGCGTTTCAATGAGATTCTCCTCACCATGTGGACTGGTGCATTGGATGAATACCAATAGAGTAAAATACAGAGCGTGAAGAATCTTAGCCAGTCCCACAGGAAAAGTCCTGTTAATCATATTTCCATTCTACAGTACCAAATATGGAGAAAATAATACCATGTAAATATGTAAAGAATAAAAATAGAGTGAATTTCAGATTCCTTCACGAACCATTTGATCACTAAAGGCTTCCATAGCACACCAAGTGCAGTCAGAGTAGAAGCAATAATTTCCTCATGTCAGAAAAGTATACTGGGTGGCACAGTGGTGTAGTGGTTAGCAGGTCTGCCTCACAGAAGGAAGGTCCTGGGTTCGAGTCCTGTGTTTCTGTGTGAATGTTCTCCCAGTGTCTGCATGGGTTTTCTATGTGTACTCATTTTTCTCCCACAGTCCAAAAACATGCACATCAGGTTAACAGACTGTTCCAAATTTCCCATAAGTGTGGGTGTAAGTGGTTGTGTGTGTCGGCCCTGCAGTGGTCTGCCAAGCAGTTAAGGGTGTACTCCACCTTCGCCCAATGTCAGAGAAGATAAGCTCCAGCTTCGCCATGAACCTAATAGGATTAAGTGGTTTGGCAAACGAGTGAAAGTGAGAAAAGTATAATGTATTATTGTGCAAATCAGAATTACGATCTAATTTAAATTGCATATATTTTTAAACATTTAGATTTCTGAATGAAGTATAAGTTTAAAGGTGTTATTAGCATGTTCGCTAGGTAATTCTAACCAGCTAGCATGTCTCCAATATAAAAGAATACGCATAAGAAAGAGCCTATTCCTATTATAGTGTCACAGAAAAGGACAAGACTGTGTATTACAAACATGACAAGCATTCTATAGGTGCAAGCATAATGGCTAGCTAGTAGCCAAAAGATTACCCAATAATTGTTAACACAGTAATTACAACTGGTAATAAATGAAATCACTGGTTAGCCAGCACAGTTTCATTACACCATTTACTTTAACTAACGTAACTAAGTTTACAAAACCAAGCTATCCAAAATCTGTACAGCTTATCGGTCAGGCTCACAGAGGAAGCTGGTGCCAATCCCAGCTGACTTTATGCAAGAGGCCTAAAGAGGTATACCAAACAGGCTATCATTGTATAGGAGGCTTACATAGACACAAACAATTCTATGATTTATGATGAATTCTTACAAACAATTATATGGACAATTTAGTATAGCCAATTAACCTAATGTCTTTAGACTGTAGGAGGAAGCTGGCACACCTGACGGTATCCACAAAAGCATGGGGAGAACATGCAAACTCCACAAAGAAAAGCCCCAATTCACTCTTTATGATTCCACTGAAACTTTCTCAAAATGTTTTTTTTTCATCTACGTGATTTATGTGGAGGTTTCGAACATACCCTCATTTATATATTGGGCATATATTCATTTTCATGCAGAAATCAGCATTAATCCATGCGGACACGGACAGAATCTACAATCAAATCTCACATCAAGTCTCACACTTATATAAATTTTTTGAGTCAGCATGGTCTTGTCTTGCGGTGAGGTATAATAAATCTAGCTGAGATGAAGAATTGTTATTAGACAATATATTCTGACTGGCATATAAGCACATGCAGCCATATATACATCACTTTAAACCACTTTAGTTGCACCATACTGTATACGATAAACTTACAGCACCTCCACAGCTCCACTCATACTGTAAATCAGTTTTATGCATCAATTTGTCAAGTACTATGTTGATGTGACCCACCTTTCAAAAGCTCAGACTCTTCTGAATCCATCTAAATAAACTATTCTATGAAATATAAAAGCCTGGTAGCCTGTGTGGCATATATCTCAGTAGATCTCATTTCAAAGCCCCTTCTGTTTTGAAACTCTCAATCAGTTTATTTTCATTTTATTTTCTGAACCACTTTATCCTTTATTAAGGTCGCTGGAAACCTGAAGCCTATCACAGCCACCTCTGGGCAAAGGTGGGATGCACCTTGAACAGCTTGCCAGACCACTGCAGGGCGCAATCTTTGTTAGTAATTCATATAATTATTCTAAAATGAGTTTTTTCATTCATTTATTCATTCAGTACACATGGAGCCAAACAACTTAACCCTACTACGGATGCAGGGAGGCTGGAGCCTATCTCAACCGACTCTGGGAGAAGGCCAACTCACACAAACATTTATACCTAAATTCACACCTAGGGGCAATATGAAATAGCTAATTAGCCTAATGCACATGTTTTTGGACTGTAGAAGGAAACCGGAGAACCTGGAAGAAGCCCTGAAAAACAAAGAGAACGTGCAAACTCTACACAGAATTGCCCTCGCAGAGCCCTGGACTCAAACCCAGCACCTTCTTGCTGTGAGGTGAGGTGAGGAATGTATGTATGTTATTATGCAAATAATTACAATGTTATTTTCTTATGTTTTATTAATTGATATTGCTTAAAAAATAAACAAGCTTTTAAGTCTTAGCTTTCAGACAGACCAAGCTCATGTATGTAGAAAAGGTACTCATGTACAGGCAAATATACAATTTTAGGCAAAAAAAGAAAAAAAATCAGGGGGAGGTAGTTAAAAATATGTAGCATTGGTCAAAATATTATTATATATCCCTAACCTGTTAGCAGGGATAACATGAAGACAAACAGCCATTCACACTCACATTCCCATTTGTGGGCTTTGTAGCCAGTTGACCTAATGGGCATGTTTGCAATTAATGGGATTATCAGTTTTTTGGTGTACGATTACTTCTCTTTCATTTTGAAATAGCCTACTTGTAAAGCTAAGCTTCTGGCAACATAATTACAAGCAATTAAACCATTGAATAGGCAAACTGATCTGCAACATGATAGGTTAGATTCTTTTTCGGTCACCAATCTATACAAGAGCTTTTCTCATCATCAAATCTTGGCAGTGGCACATCTGAATCTGTTAGAAGACATCTAAATCTCTGTAAGATGTGAGCGGGTTTTTTTGTGAATGCAAGGATTCTTTTGTTGAAGGGTAACGAATGGCTTTTAACTCACGTTTGTCTCCTAAGGCATATAGGGCCGTGGTGTGCCACCACAGGGGGCAGAGGACATGCACTATTTCTCACAGCTTGCAGTTGCCTGGCTCTGTGTTGCTGGTGCCAGCCTTCAGCCTACTTTGACTTTGATGACTTTAAAGGCTGTCCCACGTCTGTGTGTCCATATGTATGTACTTCAACACTGACTTGACGCAGACTGACAGCTTGACGCGGATTGGTACCTTGAAACTTTTCCCGTCCACTGTTAGTACAAAAACTCATCGAGTTACTTTGGATGACTTAAAGAACTGGGCTGAATGCACACATTCACACTTTATGTGTCACATTTTTTAACATTAACCATCAAACACTTAAATTTCAAAGGTTTTATATTTGGGACTTTGACTGTAGAGGTGCATGCTCGGAGTATGGACTATTGAGAACTGATGATGTTCTGATTGGTTCTCTTTGTGATGTAATCAGTCCTTTGGGCTCGTCAACTCAGTCACAATCTTTGAGGCAACATGAAGCATGACCTCATTAAACAGAGAATTAATCAAACAAGACAACAGAAAGAAATCAGCGTGTGAAAAGTGGTAAACAGATCAGCGTTAACCTTTCCTTCTTTCACTCCAGAACGAAATCAGGAAACGCAGGGGAGACTTATTCCTTTATTTCTTTCTTAAAAACTGGAAGTACCACCTTAAAGCAATGCCTAGATCTTTATGTTACAATTACATACAGTATATACAAAGCTACAGTATATAGACTTTCTATGATGATATTTTTCAGGCTCGGTTGTCAAATAGAAACATAACTTTAAAAAGGCTAAACCAATAATGGTCAGTTCCATAAAAAATGTTCACATATGATAAATAATAAAATTAGGAATAAGGGAAAATATTGTAAGAATTTTTTGTTGTTTGAAAATCAAAAGATATTTGCTGCGAATGCATATCACATGATTGGCGGCCGTCTTGGAGTTTTAAACGTTATCTGTATGCTGATATAAAATCGGTAAGGTAGCTGTTCAAAAGAGTCTTCCTGGAATAGATGTTGAAACATATTTGTGTTTATTATTTCAATTATTTAAAGAGAAACTCTTTAAAGCAAAGTTTGCTTGAATATCTTTGTGCTCAGAAACTTTTTTTTTGCTGTCTGACAAACTTGCTGTCTGAAAATTTGTGAAGTATTAAAGTGTCTCGTCATCTTAATTTCTGAGAGCTGTATATAATGTATCTGTTTCATATACACTCATCTGCCACGCTAATAGGAACACCAATATGTACCTGCTGTGTGTGAAAATCCCAAGAGAGCAGTGCTGTCTAAAATATTCCATCTAGCCTGTCTCCAATGTTGCTGAGATCACATTTCCCTCATTCTCATGTATGATGAGAACATTCACAGAAGCTCTTGAGCTGCATCAATATGATGCTATGCATCTGTGTTACTAAATTACTGGCTTATTGGATAACTGCCTGAATGTCCATGAATATTATTATTATTATTATTATTATTATTATTATTATTATTATTATTATTATTATTATTATTATTATTATTATTA